>PVJL010000811.1:0-323581 GCA_004026885.1 Lyroderma lyra
GCCGAGGGAGCCGGTCCTGTAGTCCTCCCCATCCCGTCTTGTTACCGGGGCCGGTCACCGATCATACTGGCCCTCATCACTGAGGCTCGGTTCCGCTCCCCCGGGCCGCATCCCGTCACCCTGACCCCTGCCCCAGGCCGAGCAGCTCAGTGCGCCGCGGCCGGGCTGAGGAGAGCTGGGTGGTCCCCGTGACCGGCTCTTCCCTGTTCCCCTCTTCCCCGTCTCCTCCTGTGCAGCGTCCTTCAACCTCGGACAGCTCTGCTCTCCTCCGTCCCCCCTCTGCTCCGCCCCTCTATCCTGTCTCTCTGTCCCTCCCCCTCAGACCGGGGGCGCCCTGCCTCCTCCGTCTCCCCTCTATTCCCCTGTACCACCTTTGTCTTCCCTCCGCCCCCTCCATCCCTGTCTCCCCTCATTCCCCTGGACCCCCTTTGTCTTCCCTCTGTCTCCCCTCCAATCCTGTGCACCCCCTTTGTCTTCCCTCTGTCTCCCCCATTCCCCCACACCCCTTTTCTACTTTCATCCCCCTCTGTCCTTCATCCCCGCCACCCTCAGTCCCCTTCCATCCCCCTCACTCCTCAAGCCCAAGGCTGTGACTTGGAGGGCCTAGCATTCACGCTGAGGTGGTAAGGGCAGTAAGGCTGGCAGGGAGGGGCCTGTGCACGGGAGTCACTGGGATACTCTTGAGTCAGAGGGCCCCCAGCCCTGGTCACACCTGTGCACCTGGTCCCCTAACCTGCAGGGAAAGGGTCAGGAGGGCCTGGAAGACTCATGTGGGATCTGCTGGCTCTTAAGAAGGCAGTTAGGATAAAGTGTAGATTTTACGTGCTGGTTTTGTGGAAATGAATTACGCATTTGAAAAAGAGGCATCCTGTAACTGGTTCTCAGCAGAGTCCAGGACTAGAATAGCATCCACACCAGATGTGTAGTGTTAGAAATGTAATTTCCAGGGCCAGAACCTACAGAGTCAAGCTGGAGGCTAGGGGGCTGCCCCAGCCACTGTGTTGGAACAAGGCCCCAGGTAAATCTGTTGCCCGCTAAAGTTTGGGAACCAGACATCCATAACTTAAAATGTCCTTTTACTTGTTGCCTGCCAAGCAACAGCCCACATTCTAAGAAGATGGGGCATCTACTTCTAATTGGGAGAAATCTGTTTATATTGTAGAGCTGCAATCAGAGAATCCACCAAGGTCAACAGCTAGGCTTTTCCCCTGTGAATGTGTAAACAATTTAAATTAGGTTGAAGCTGACATTCTGTGTGTGTGTGTGTGTGTGTGTGTGTGTGTGAGAGAGAGAGAGAGAGAGAGAGAGAGAGAGAGAGAAATTACCTTCTTAAAATACATCATAATGTTCATTTTTAAGAAAAATGCTAAGATGCTGAAGGATGTGCATTTTAAATTCAGAATGGAAAATGAGTTATAGCTACTACTTTCATTTTTATTTCAAAATAGAGTTTAATGAACCATCTTTTAAATAAATTTTTTTTAATGGAATGTGTAGAATAATTTTGACAGGATTTCCTATGTTAGATCTTAGCAGACTAGATCAAAGTAGGATATACCCTGTTAGATTCTAGGCAGGGCCCTCTGTGAATCAAAAGTTAGGAAAGTGTATTGTTGTATCTATTTTGTAGAGTCTATGAAGATGATTCTAAATGAATTGATAAAAATGATCGTTGGCCTGTGTTGGTGTTATTTCAGCCAGAAGCAAAGAGCATGACTGGCCCCCCATAGGTGATACATGCACTTTGAGTTTGTCTCCAGGAACAGAAATGGTTTGGCCTTGAACCATCCACAAATTGGGCCAAACCCTGTGCCCTGCAGTGGGTATATTTCAGATATAGTTATGTGAGTGTGGTTACATTGAAGATAGGGTTTTCTCAGTATCTAACAACAAATACAAAAGGAAGCAGGAATCTGTTGACCATGCAGGTGAAGGCCAGCATCCTGGACAGTTCAGAGGAGAGTTAGGTGAAGTGGGTGGAAGATACTCCCCAAGTCAAAATGCCATAGTGGCTCTCTGAGCAATGCATGTGGTTGTCAAAATTAGAGTATCCTTTACCTTTTAAAGGATTTATTTTTCACTGTCTTAACAATTTTATCTATATTCCTATAGAGGATAAATTTGTCCTTGTCTCTTACATGCACAGACCAGTACTTAAAAGATTGTATAATTTATTTTTAAAATGGTAAATTTGGTGCAAACCTCCCATTATAAAATAACTAAGTACTAGGCATGCATGTGCAAATGGTGACTAGAGCTAACACTGCTGTTCAGTAAATAGGAAAGTTGTTGAGACAGTAAATATTAAGAGCTCTCATCATAAGATCATTTCTCTTTACTCTTTCCCTTCTTTTTTTTTTTTTTAAATGTATCTATATGAGAAGATGGATGTTAGCTGAATCTATTGTAATCATATCACAAAATATGTAATTCAAATCACCATACTGGATGCCCTAAACTTATACATGATTTATGGCAAAAAATAATAGTGAATCTAATTGAACATGATACATTCAAAATAGTTATTTCCAAAAAAATAATAATAATAAAATAAAAAGGTATAAAAACAGGTTTGTACAGTACACTAACTCTCAAAGACAATAAATTCTGTGGCCTCCTGCTGTACCCAGTAGCCATTCAAAACATATTATTCATACCCTGTGACTGGCCAAGTATGTGGGATTCATGGATTTTCAAGCAGGTGGAAGTCCCAGTAGTGGGAGAGACAGTAGATTGTAGAAGTCATAAAACGAGGGCATTGTCCCTCCTGGTGTTTGTCACTATTTGGTGGGGATATGGTGTCTGCTTCCTAAGTAAAAGAATATGCTGGATCTGAATGAAACTAGGTGTACCTGATTATTACGAAGATCAACAAAGACAAATCACAGGAGAGAATCATTCAGAGGCAGGTTGTGGCCCTTTAGTTATCTGCACTAAACTGTGTGGCCTTGGTCACAGCCTTTAAATGGGACATAAAAATGCCTATTACAACCAGTTTGGTAGAATTGAAAGAGAGGCATTAAAATGCCTGGTTCATGGCAAAGAGTAGTCAATCAATAAATTGAAGGCAATATTCACTTATTCAACATTCATCCATCTTAGTGTACTGTTGATATTTATTTTATAGTTCCTTTAAAAAGAAATGAGTGAATGAAGACAGCCGAATGAAATCACCTTTGCAGGTCACGCAGCCAGTCAGAGGCAAAGTTGGGTCCACAGTCAGGTCCAGTAACTCCAAAAAAGCCTCTCTGTCCTACCTCACAATGAGGATTCTTGCTCTCCCTACCCCTTCTCACTCTCCCAAGCCCCGAGGGAGAGCACTAAACTCCGTTGGCGACCTTGGCCCTCCTTCTCACCTCCATCTGCTCAGCTCTTCCAGTTGTCATGCTGCCCGCTTACACCACCACCTTCAGAAGGTCAGGACCCATTCCTGGTGACTGCCCCAGGCTCCTTTCACATTCCTGGGAGATGGAAGTGACTGTCCCCTTTGCAACCCTGTGCCATTTCCTCAGTTCCCCGAACCCATCTCCACCCCCTCCTCCACTTCATTTTCTTCTCTCACACTTCAAGTTACACTCTTTTATTTTTTGCCATGAAACTCTCTTAGCCATATTCTTTTTAGTAAAAAATCTATTGTTTAAAATGAAATGTGTGTTTTAAACCTAAGTTTGAACTTAATTTAAAGGTTTATGAGATGATACGTTAGTGTGAATACTTTTGATCTTTGTCTTATTTCAGATCATTCAAGAAGGGCTCTTAAGAGGAGTTTTATGAACCTTTCCAAGGATCATTCCAGAAATGCCCCTAGTGATTGACTGAAGATGCTTCCATTGGGCAAGGAGCCCTTTCTGTTCTGGTTTGTTTTTAGCATCATTACCAAACATCAGTTACTCTATGATGTTACAGTACATATTCACTCTTTAAAATCACTATTAGTGCTGAGACTAGCTAGTAAGGAAAGTTCTCTACTGGTAGTTGTTAATAGACATTCAGCTTAATTTGTTTATCCTGGGAGCATCTGGGCATCCTTTGAAATTCAGTCACATGAGCCCAAAAGTAGACTGTTCCTATGAGAACTTCCATAAACTAAAATAGCATAAAGTGAAAAAGCAATTACCTTAGGTCAGACCTTGCTAAAGGATGCACAGAGTAAGTCTAGGTAAAACACAGATGCTCACAGACACAGCTCCAAGCTGTAGGGCTTGATGCTGGGCTGCTGAGTGAGGTTCCCAGGAAAGGAGCTGGGTGGGGCCTCTCTGGCTGTTACACTCTGTGTAAAGAATATAATTACCTTATATTATTAAATGGTACTTAGCAGTGGAATAATGGGATATGACAAAATCTGCCTAACTGACTAGATTTGCAACAGTAAAAATATTTGTACAGTAGAAAATATGTTAACACATTTTTAGGAAAATTTTGGATAATACAGTCACTTTTAAGGTTCTGCCATTTTGCCTCTGTTCAAAACTAGTATTCATCAGCCCATAGGGGCACAAGTTTTAGTGTTCCCACTAAAAACTTGATAGAACGGTGATGCAAACCAACCAGGGAGGGAAGCCCACGCCGAGGGCTGTTTGTACAGGATTCCGAGCCAGCCTTCGGCTAAATGCAGAGAACAGATTTTTCTGAACTGTTTCAGAAATATACAAAGCATTCTCTGGAGTTGTGAAAACATTAGTAGGACTACTAATGTTTTCACATTGTTTGTTCATCTGGTACGTGAGAGGTTAGGGATAAAACATCCTTTCTTCCCCGTTGCCATGTCACATCAGCAGCCTAGAGAAGGCGGCAGGGGACTTTCATAGAGGCACACTGCATGGAGGAAGTGTGGGAAGGAGACCTTAGTGTTGGGAGTAGGAATGGGGAGCTTCGTCGTGGTGGTCCTGAAGGGTGGGGACAGTGTTGGGGGGAGCGTTGCAAGTAGGTAGGACGGCCCAGAGTGATGCCCATACCTGGGAGGGTGGGGCTGGAGGACAGGAGTGGAGTTTTTCGTGGAAAGCAGTTCTGGTAGGAGGTGGACGATGGCTTGGAAGAACAAGCAGATGGAATATGGTAGGACCGGAGGCAAGAGGTGGGAAGGATCCGGACAGCAACCTAAGTGTGAAGAAGCAGGCTCTCATAAACACAGGCTGAATACAAACCGAGGCCGGTGCCATGCCATTTCCCTGTTACTAGGCTAAGTGCTTTCTGCAGTCGGCCCCTTTAATCCTCATGACTGCCTCACCTCCACCGTGGTTAGACACAGTTCCCCAGTGAGAAATAAGGAGCAATGACATTTTGTACGTGTTTAGCAGTACACCCTCTGAGTGGAAGACTTGCTGTTCCATTTCACAGATCTAGACACTAAGGTGGGATCACTTGCCTGAGGTCACTTGGCTGTAAGCAGCAGGCCCAGGTTGAAATGTGGGGGATTCATGGGGTTGGGAAATGTTCCAGAGCTACAGCTAACAGGGCTGGGATTTGGACCTGGGCAGAGCCCACAAGCATGATCACCATGCTCTGTGATAGCAGCAATGGGAAAACAGAAAAGATTGCAGCTTTGTTTCAGAGGAAAAGCATCAGGGTTGCTAACAGAGGGCTAAGAGAAAGTGTAATCCCACTTTGGGCCTGGGATGATGAGCTGTGGGGCCAACAGACTTGCCTTTATCTCCTGATGGCACCCCTAGCCTGGCTAGGGGTGCCATGGAATGTCCCTGCTTCCTCCTGATTTGATCAGTCAGGTGTGTGTGTGCCGGTTTTGAATACCTGACAGCCCTCTAACTGTCCCTTTCATCTCCCCACATGTCCTTTGAGACTCCCCCCAATGCACCCCAAAAGCCTTCCCTAGCACCCCATCAAAATGCCAGGCATCTCGCTGTGTCCTTATCACCTCTGCATGAATGGCCCCGTGCCATGACTGTGGGTTGCTGCATTTTTCTCTTCTGGAGGTCTAAGAGATCCCTAAGGAGAGGCACTGACTTCCACCCCCACCCCTCATGGCCATGATGCACAGAGCTTACAGCCCGAGTCACCAATGTAACTCACCTTCCTGTGAAATAGTGCAAAGTTGCTGAGCGTTTACCTGTCTAGAGGTAATGCTGCATTACAGCTATCTGTGAATCCCTCCTTCCCCTACTGGACTGCCAGCTTCTAGAAGGCATAACTGCATCTTCCGGCCTCCTTTTCCCTCTGCAAATATCAGCAGACACTCATCTAGAGAGATGTTTCTAGAGACAGTAACGTCGCCTGGCTCGTCTATAAGACAGCCTCTAAAAATTAAGATTCAGAGCAAGAGTTTATCAGGAGGCAAAAAGGAAAGGAAAGATTGCCAAAGGTAAATGATTGATGCCTTTGGTATAAATCTAAGCCCTGTCATGGAGCATTAAATTGTTCAAGATTAAAAAAAGTGAGAGAACACGAAAAAATTACAGTTGAGCAAAAGAATTGAGACCAACCATTGGAAGTAAGATTAAAGTCTGTCCTTGTAAATTAAATAAGTTACAATTATGTTTGTTGATGAATACCTTTAATCTTATTTTGATCTACTATGTTCTAAATTAAAAGGAACTACCAATAGTGCCTTCTAAAAACTTATCAATCACTAAAAATTTCCCAAGGAAATTAAATTTCACAGGAGGAAAATAGTATAGATGGTCTTCAGGTACAGAGCACCTGCAAATATAACAATCATAGTCAACATTTAACACAATGCCTGGAATCTAGCAGCTATGCGTACTCAGTAAATACCTTTTGAGTGAAGGAGTCCAGGAGAGACTGTGAGCATAAATGAAGGGATGTATTTAGTGGTTAATAATGTCACTTCTAATTTTAGTAAATGAAGATAAAATCAGCTCTTTAATTCAATTCATTAATGATTTAGCTTCAGTTTCCTTTTTTTGCCCATCTAGAAATATAAATAAAATATGACTCTTTTTACCCTAAGTTAAGTCACAGTTTATTTTATTTTGCATCCTAAATTGCTTTGTACTTATAATCCAACTGTATGAGTTATAGCCCTGTGCAAATGTACATCCATGGGATAAATTAGAGGCTAGCTCAGAAATATATTAAGAAGTATTTTATTGAAGGAGAAGAACGATCACGAACAGTTGGACAGGGTGATGCTGGAGGTCACAAATCGCCAGTCTTAATGATGATACACTGTGGGTGTTCCTGGGCACTGTCACTCTTTGTGAATTCCATTTTCTCTTGTTTTCTACATTTATTCCTTCTTTGTTCTGGAGTACGTCCTCTAGCCTTCATCTAAATTTTCCTTCGTCTTCTCACACAGCTGATTAATAATTTCATGGACCTTGGAAGTCATTGTTCCATGTGTCCTACATTCAGTTTCTGTGTTCAGTTTGGCTTTTCTCCTCTAGATTTCTGGTTCTTCTCATGTGCCTGGTAGTACCTGTGGTTTCCTAGGACTTTACATTGCTAGGGATATTTGCAGGTAGATCTGTTGGTAGAAATTCTGTCCAGGGCTGTGTAAGGGACAAATCATTTAGGGTAAGTGGGCAAGGAGTGCCCACGGGCTGTGTATTGACCCAACACCAGACATGGTCTCACACATTTTTTCTAGTGTCTTTGGGAAAGAACAGTCTGGTGTTTTGCTGGAGCAGAAATACCTGAACCCTGTGTGGATCGGGGAAGAGGAGGGTGGGGAGTGAGGTTTTGACTGGTGTAGGACCCTGGAGATTGAACTTCAGTCGCCTTCGTACCCTCGTGCTGCCTCACACGCCCACCCCTATCTGCCTGCTCACCCTTAGCACCAGCATCTCTGGGGCTTAGTTGTGTGGACTGGTGCTCACTCTCCTGAAACCCACTTCCAGAGTGTTCCTGGCAGCAGGCTACTCTGCCTGCTTACCTTCCTACCCACTGCTGCTGACTTTCTGTTTTCTAGAACCTCACTGAGATTGCCTACATGTGGGTGAGCCCTATTGAACCCGTTATGTATTTGTTCTTGTGATGGTGCATTTTTATTCCAATGGGGTCTGGAGAGATTGGGGACGAAATCTTGGGCCTGTTCTTTTAGCCGAAAAGGGAGGCACTAAATTTCATTTCAGCATTAGTGTAACAACCCACAAAAATGATGGAATTAAACTGGTGTTGATGGTTATGTTACTTTCTCACTTTGCCAATGTCAAATGTCTGTTTTCTTTTTATTTTCATGTACTGAGTTTTATAAATGCTTGATAAGGTTAGGATGTAAGAAGAAACAAACAAATAAAAAAAACTAGAGAGAGTAGTGGGGGAGGGGAGGAGGGAACCGGCAACAGAAAGCAAGAACACACAAAACGGAGAACTGTTCACCGTGTTTGGAGTTTCAGGAGGAAGCGCAAATGAGCTCTGTGACAGAGGGACCACAATGAGGACTTGGCCAACGCAGGCAGGGGCCAGATTTCTGTGACGCTTTTCTCTAGAAAAAGAAGTGTCCTGAAGTCAAGGTGACCTCTGACTCAGTCCAGAGGGTCATGTGTCCTTCTGCGCAACTTTCCCATTTCTGAAGCATTAGCACTTCCAGATGAGTCAGAAGTCTGTATCACCCAGCTGGGAGCTCCATTCCGCACGTGCGAAAACGCCCCAAGTGTATAGAGAAAAGCCTGTCTTGTGTCTGAGGGCTTCCCCCGTGCTGGGCATTGTTCTGTGTCTTCAGGACAAAACTAAGTTTGTCCTCCATACTTCACGAGGGCCAAGCAGGCATCACATCACATCGCAGGTGATGACAGATGCCGTGCAGGGTGAGGTGATGGGAAGTGAGGGGCAAGGGGAATTAGCAAGTGCTATCATAGACATGTTGGTTTCGGAAGGCCTCTTGGATGAGGTCCCTTTGTGCAGACAGAAGGTTAGGTGCGCACACAGTTATGGCAGGGTGATATCTGCCAGAAGGACACGCAGACGGCGATGATCAAGTGACAATAGTTCCACTTCCACTGTAATTTTCAAAAGTATTTCAGGGATACTATCCCTGTAGGTAATTCTTCATGTATAAACTGCATGTCTTTTTATTAGATAGCATTTGTTCCTAGGCAATCTCAAATATAAACTTCTAGGAGGTCATTATGACCTAACTTCTTGGAAGAAATAAGTACTTTAAAACTTAGAGTCAGTGTGTACATGGAAAGAGTCTCCCATTTGAACGTGCTGCAAGAGCATTCAAACCTAGTCAGCCACCGCCCAAGGAGAACAAAATGTTTCAGATCCTTTGTCTCCCCCATGCTTTATGATTCTGCACCCTGTTTTATGGTTTTGTTGATCGATAAAGACTTTCAATACCCTGTGTGCACGGGGCTCTTAGAGGTCAATTTCTTGTGGGTCCAAAACTCCTAAGAGTTGTGGGACAAGCAGGCACTATCTGGTGACACACGGGGTGGAAAAGCTCACTGAACTGCCAGCTGGCTCCTGAGTGAAAAGTGCACAGTTGGGTACCTGGAGGACGAGGCCTCTCCTTCCTTCGCCGTCGCTGACAGGATCAGGACACCTTGCCCCTCTGGTCCTGCAACTCACACAAGCCCTGGCAGCCTTGGGAGGCCACACAGCCTTTCCCATCCACAGGGGACACCTGGCTGCCAAGGACGAGCATGGGCAGGAGGTGCTTGTCCATTTCCCACTTCCAGGAGTCCTCATGCGTGGGAAGGGCTCTGGGAAAGGTCCCCTGAGATGAGAGATTTAGATGTCAGTCCTCAGAAATGGAATTTTAACGACCAAGGGCTTGAGATAGCCTTCATTCTCTGTTGATTAAAATTACAGAACTCGGAAGCCAGCCTGGATGACCTGGGATTGATAACAATAAGGTGTCCTCCTCTCCCTGGGGTTTAAACATAAGTCACCACACTCATGTCACTAGTCAACCTCACTCAGAGCCGTAGGAGAGGGTCCCCTCTGGAGACAAATCTGTGTGTGAACCTCATCTCTGACATCCTGGCTGCCTGACTACGCACACATTTCTCAGCTCCTCTGAATTCCAGTGAACAACATGCTTCCCTTTTAGGAGTGGTTGGAAATGAAATGAGATAGCACATGCTCAGCTCATAAGAGAACCTCTATTACTAATTATAAATTAGACTTTGTTGAAGGCACAGTGACCAATCCAGCCTTACTCCCAGCAAGATGCTGCAGATACAGAAAGTGGCAGTAACGCCAATGAGCGACTGCAAGGGCCCGTCCCTCTCCTGTTGGTGTCCAGAGGGCAGCCACAGTGATAGGCGTGGACAGCAGGGGACTTCTTGGAGGAAGAGCAATTGCTTTATTTTCTTCTCCCTACATTTCCCTCTCTTGTTGGTTATAGAGACCTCTGGTCACACACTGCCTTTTAAACAGCCTCAGATCCTAGGAATGTCCCCATGTCCCCACTGTGGTGGCTCCTTCTTGGTCCTTGGTGGCCAGTGCATAGCAGGGCTATGCTGGTAGCACCTCCATGCAATTTGTCCTTGTGATCCTGCTCCAAATGCACACTGTCTTCCTTGATTTCTCTGTTTTCTTGGCTTTTATTTCCCCTAGGAGCAGTCTCAGTGGGGTGTGGGCACACACTCAGACACACACAGACACTCACAGACACACTCACATAGAGACCCCCACACTCACAGAGACACACACACACACAAGGGTCCCCAGGAATTCTGTGGCTAATTCATGGGCTGTTAGAGTTTGTACCTGACTTAAGGCACATTATAGCGCAATGAGTATGTTAAGAATAAAGTGTAGTGTTACTGTGATAAATAGATTCATAAAAACACATCATGTTCAAGAGTGTGTGAACAATTCATTGTAGGGGCTGGATCGGTAGCTTATATTTGGCTAGAATTACCTATCCTCAGACACCTACACTTGAGAGAGAACGCTTTGTGCGAGGAGCTATTTATAAGGCGATTGCAAAAGGTTACCTTGTGGAAATGCAGCATCTCCTTAGAAGTGAAATCCTGGAACTTCCTGGCAAAAAAACAAACAAACAAAAAAACAACCAAAAAAAAAGTGGTGCTTTAAAATAACATGTTGTTAAGGTAGCGTGAAAATGTCATCGTGGGGCTATCTCTTTATAAAGTGAGCAGACAACCACAGACACTCGAACTTCTGTGGTGAGAAATCATACCTCTCTCCTGAGACCAGAAGCCCTTCCAGATGGCAGGGCAGCGCCATGTTTCCTTCATGCTCTAAGGTAAAATATTACATGACAGAGAGCAAGAAAACACGTTCACTCTAAAAAACAAATTGACGGAACCTGTTGTTTTAGAGAACTAAAATCATCAAGGACTTTTCATGTCTCAAGGAAAATAATGGAGAAGACATGTCAGGCGCAGTGGGTTTCCTGAATAGATTTTAGCTCAGAGGCACCACCCTTCATTTTGGCTTTTTTGTGTTTTTTGTTGGTTTGTTTGTTGTTTTTGTTGTTTTTTAGGCAAGTCAATTTCTCACACATTTACAGAAATCATTTGCTTCGGATCTGCAATGATGGCCTGAAACCACGTGCGTTTTTGAAACTGCTAATCCAAGATAACATCCGAAGTATCTTTTTTTCTTTTCTTCTCTGTTTTTTTAATTCCTAAATGAGAGCTATGCAGAGTGTGGGGAAGCAGGTAACTGGCACTGCAAAGCTCGTAAAGCAAATACAAAGGAGCTTTCTTTAAGCAGCTCCCTCCCTCCAGACAAAGTGAGATGACGCTGTTGAGCTGTTATCAACACAGTGGCATGCAGCGAACGCATGCATCACTTCAGAGATAATGAGACATTAACTGTTTTGGGGTTCATTATTTACGAACACAAAACCAACCATTACAGAGGGAAACTATTCATTCTGAGATGTAAAGAGGCAAAAGTAGAAAAAATAAATTAAAAAGTGTGTAGCATGGACAATTGCCCAACGCAGTCCTGATGCTCCCAAAAAGGGAGCTGGCCAGTCCATGAGTCCCTGAGTCCCTGGGAGGAAGGTTTGGGCAGAGACCCTGTGTCCCAGGCACCGCCTCCAGTCAGCCCGTTGCGTGTGTGTGAAGAAGTCCCAGTCCGACCCTCGTGGTCCCAGGACCTGGCTTACACCTGTCTCATAGCCGTCACACAGTGAGAGATGGTTCTTACATGATACACAGCACATCAGGTGGACATTTTTCTCACCGGGAAAGCCAGCGATTGACAAGAGATGTCACATGTCTGATGCCGTAGCCAGTAAGCCTTTCTATTGAATCCTTACAAGGCTGATGGGGAAAAATGTGAATATTTAATGACAGAATTTAAAGAATCCTTTTTTAAAATTTACTTTAAGCACATTTCAGTAGTAGAGGCTCTGTGGTCAAATAACCCATGAAATATAAACATTCTCAATATTCAGTAGGCAAATGGCTTCAGTGATATATATGAAAATGTGTTTTATAAACAATTGCCCTGAAATACTTTTTTTTTTTTTAACATCCTGTGTAGGATGCAAAGGTTTAATGGCAAAGATAAACTTTATCCCAGCTTTGGTCATAATGAAATTCTGAAATTAGTAAAACCTAAAAATTCAGTACCTTATAATGTCTTACAAAGTTCCCCTAACCAAATGTAAGGTTTTACAAATATACACCAAATACTAGAATCCTTGCCCTTAAAAAAAAAATTTAAATATGCAGTTTCTTTCATTTAAAAAATACTTATCTGACTCTAATATTTGTGAAACCTATTTTGCAATATTTTAATTGAGGAAATCTCTCCTAATTTCCTAAAAAACATCAACTAAAATTCCAAAACATTAATCTCTACGTTACATTTTTCTTCAAAGAAAGTGAATTATTTAGAAAACAAATGCTGTTGCCTTGCAATAGTTTTTTTTTTTTTTTTTCAAATGATCCAACACAGCGGAATAAAATATATGATCTGTCGGGGCTGAGTCACTTCCTGTTTCAATAACAAGAATGTCATCAGCTAAACTCTAACCAGCACAGTTTGTCACTGTGTGTGTGGCTTTATTTGTACATGTTACCAGAATGGTCTTAGGGAAAATACACTCATCATCCTAATACCCAAAAAGAAACTTTCAGTGGGCAGTTTTGGTTGGAGCCGTTGCCGCCATTGTCCTTATGGATGCTATAACCAAAGCTTCTCTCACAGCAGAGAGAACGCTTGTCTGACAGCAGAAAATGGGGCAGTTTGCTTGCCCAGGGAAGTTGTATTTTACTCCTGTCACTAACGCTCTCACACCAATGTGCAGTGGTTTCCCAAAGATTGAGAGGTGTGCTCCAGTGATGTGACAGAGAAAAAATCACCAGGCCTGAATGTTTGCCTGGCTTTGGCTAGGAAGTAATCATTTGATCTTGGACTTCTGTGTCCACATCTATAAAATGCTGGCATTGAATAGCACAACCTCTGACCTTTCTTCCAGTGACAGACGCTATGGCTCTTGTCCTAGAATCATGAAACTGAGTTGGCATTCTTGGCAGGGTCAGTGCTAGATGCTCCCTGAATTTAGAACCTTCCCTCCCCGCTGCCACCCACACACACACACACACACACACACACACACACACGCCCAGAGATCTCTCAAATTTTAAATGACTCATCTGACTGATTTATTTCCACACTGCCTTCCAGGCAAGACGGCTATCGTCTGGGTGCTATCACTTTCGCAAATCGCTGAAACTCAGTAGCTAAAGAATTTCAGGCAGTACCCCATCAGCTCAGCTGCAAGATGCTGTCCAGAGCTCTCAAGACGTACTTGGGGGGCGGGGGGGTGTGGCGGCGGGGAAGGAAAAGTTAAGTCTCTTGTCTGACCCCCTCTGAAAGCTTCTCCAAGGTTAACGTGATTGGGCTCAGAATCCCTGTGCTCTGAAATGCATTTCAAGGTTCTACCTGCAGTAAGCCACCTGGGTGACTCATAGGCATGACATTCCCCTAAGAGTCAGAATGAGGCATCTTATCAGAGGGGAGAAGGACTTCCTGTGCTGAAAGGGAACCTGAGACAACACCCGAGTCATGGCTTTGCCAGATTTAAAAATCTATCACCTTTGTGAAAACACCTGAGCACTAACCATATCTCTTTCTAGAGCCCTACTGAGAATGACATTATGAGCAGGTTGCTGTCTTGGGTGTACAGTAAAAATCCATCCAGATCTCACCGTGAAGCCACCATGAGGCTGTAATAATTAACATCTTATTTGCATTCAGCAGAATAGCACACAAGTGTCTAATCTGGTTATAGGCGTCCATAATTGCTAAGTCAATATTTATGCTCAGGTATAAAGAATGAATAAAATGGCCACAACCCTGCTTTTCTGTCACTGATAGCCCAGGGTGGCCATGGGTATGAATGCAGTTGAGTCAGGTCTAACTGGCCTCGTTGGCCTGAGACCTCTGAGATTAGTGCCTGAACCCCTTACGGTTGCTGACTGTCCCCCTGGCACTCAGTCACATAAACACCATTTAAGGTGCTGCTGCTATGGGACTCTGAGTATGTGTCAATCCTTTTTTTCTGCCAAGACCCAAGGCTCCTGTGGGAAGGGCTATGGTTATCAGAAAAGGTACTGTCCTCAGGAGATGGGCCCACAACCAGGTTCAGGTCCCCACGTCCCCTGTGCCCCCCAAGAGTGATAAGCCAGAACAGATGACCAGCGGCCATCCCTGCTGTTGTGGTGATGAACCTTGTTGCTGTGTCAGGGAAGGGTGGTCCAATCTGGGTTTTGTTTCCCTCTCCCATCTATTCTGGCATTGTCTTGCTCTGAAAGAGCAGGCTGTGTCATGGCCAGGGGCTTGTCCTTGGTCTTGGTCCAGGTTTGCTTAGTGAGACATCATCCATGGAAGAAAGGGAGGATGGGAGAACTTTAAAAAATTATCTCCCATGCAGAATTGTTTTAAAAATATGTTTGTAAATGGAAGAGGTGTCTTAAAATATTTCAGCAATTTGTTTTTATATGTAAAGTAAAAGGAAATCGGGTTTACCCAGTGAGATGGATTTTTGGTGGAAAGGAGAAATTGTGAAGGACATGCTACATAACAATGTATGTGTGTGTGTGTGTGTGTGTGTGTGTGTGTGTGTGTGTGAAATTCCTCACCTATTAATCTGTTTTCTGAATGGGAGAGTTCTTGGAACCCAAGGAAATAGTCTGTCCTTATACTCATTTGTCTGTCAGTAACATGTGTCCCTGAGAACATTAGCTGTGTGATTAAATAGTTATTGGGAGGCTGGCACGGGGGGCTTTGGCGGCAGGTATTTCATACGCACTTAATAGCACCTCTTAAAACTGCACAGTTCTCTTCATGTGCACAGGGTCAGAGCAGTTTGCATTGCTCATTCAGTGTCATTCTGACCGCCAGTGGGGTGGCAGGCTGATAGCTGTGGCCCTTCTTCCTAGAGATGATTGAGGAATTCGTCTTGGCAATGATGCAGGTAGGAGCTGAGATCAGTGTCACTATCAAAGTTGTCAGCTCCCCAGGCGGGGTTAACCGGGCTTACAGGAAACACACTCACAGGTGAAATGACCTTTGGCACCCAACTCCTAGCTTTCAGTTCGGAGAACATCGAGTTCCCGGTACAGGGAGTGGGAGGTGATGTCATCGCCAAGATATTGCCCTGCTTTGAAATCAGCAAGTGTGTTCGGAGTTCTCCAACTAAGACAAAACAAAAACATTTATGTGGTGAAGAGTGCTACATAGATTTTATATGGAGGTTACAAGCCTACATTCATTTACAGCTTTCCCAGCAGATATTGTTAGGAGCGAACATCCAAAATTAGCTCTAGGCCAAAAGTGAAAAATGTCAACAGCCATTCTAAAATGGTTTATATGTTTGGAGCCATATATGGGTGAAAGTAACTATTTCAACAGGAAGCAAAAAAAAAAAAAAATTTTTTTTTGCACACAACAGAAAAATGCTTAAACTTTGCTCTGTGAAAGAGTTCACATTGCCAAGCCTTGCTGAATGAAACTCCAGGTAGCTTATAAATTTGCTTTTATTAAATTTATTTGAAATGCTTCACTAACTTCCAGGGCCAAACCAGGAAACATGACTCCCACTAACTAACTGCTGTGTAACAGTTGGCTAGAATTTCACTTCTGCATGTGTTTTCCTTTTCATGACTAAAAACTAGTGGACATTTAATTGAATTTCTGTGATAATCTTAATAGCATCATTGTACCTTTACTTTTTAAAGTGATTTTATGTTTGCAAATTGCTTTTGCGTTCCTTGTAGCTGGTTACATAATGTACTTCGCTGAAAGAGTCAAACTAAATTCCTACTAAGATAACGTGTCCTTGCTTTTTCGGTGTAAGCACAAACACATCAAGAAATGCATAGAAAATGACCTCATTTCAATGAGGACTCACCAGGGCTAGTTACCAGGGGTCTCTCCGTAGTCCTTCCAGGAGACCACGTACTTGCCTTCCTCACAGAGCTGGGAGTAGGCACTGCGATGACATTCTGAGACCTGGCATTTTCTGGCATGCTGTCAGTAGTCCACTAACTCGTCAGTGGACACCCTTGGCAGCCAGGTCAGGACCTGGTTAGAGTCCAGAAAGGGTTCCAAAACTGATGTTTGGAAGGAGCTTGGAGGGGTCCCTAATACTTAATGATCATCTTGATCATCAATTTCGAAACACCAGTCCATTGAGGAAGAGCCGCCAAGAGAAGCAACCTCAAGCAAATGCCCTTTTGGTAAGAAACTGAGGCCCTACTAAGCCAACACTAGAGGCCAGCAGCTAGCGAGGCACACCCCATGCTGACTAAACTCAGCAAGAAAAACTGTGCAAGAGTGGCTGCGTGAGAGACTTGTGGTTATTATTAATATTATTATGAAATAGAAAATAATCTCTCCAAAGTTCTAATGTGTTGTGACTCAAGTCTCCAGGAAGCCAAGGGTTCAGGAGCTGGGATGGCATACTTGGGATGGAAGACATAGAGGCAGCTGTGATCCTGGGTGTTGCCCTGAGGATGCAATATGCACACGTTTCAGGGATCAAGCAATTATACAGTTCTGAGTTCAGAGGGGTGTGATATCACTCAGCATCGAGCTGTTGTCTTTTTGCCATCAATTCTGCCCAAATGCCAAAAATCATATATTTGGAGAAACCCATGTGGAAGAGAGAGGAGTGACCTTTGGGTACTTATGAGGTGTGATTAAAAAATGGGGTGAACGTTTAAATTAAAAAAATGTATTACAGTAAAAGACACCTTGCCATTATCTCCCTCAAAATACTCCCCCTCACTTTGCACACACATATCCCATCGTTCCTGCCACTTTCTGGAGCAGCTCTAGAAGTCCTCTTTCGTGAGTGCCTGTAGTTGCACTGTCATAGCTGCCTCGATGTCCTGAATCGATTCAGGTCACACATTGCTTCTGGTTCGGCAGTTCCTGTCAAATAAAAACATGACAGTGTGTCCTCATCCACCTTATTCATTGGATCTTTCCCAAAAGTCAAAATGACCACGAAAGGTAAATGGTTTGAATCAAATCAGGACATCAAGGCAGCCATAATAGCACAACTAAAGACACTCACAAAAGAGGACTTCCAGAACTGCTTCAGAAAGTGGCAAGAATGATGGCATTAAGTGCCTTTGAAGTGAGGAGGATTAATGGCAATGTGTCTTTTATTGTAATAAATTTTTTAAACATTCACCATATTTTTTTTATCACACCTCATACATGCAGCTGTTCATTACATCGTCCGATGTGACTTTAAGTTGGCAATGCCACTGCCCCCACTTTCAGGCAGGTCCAGGTCAGCACTTAACACATGACTGGGCATCTTCCAACTCAGGCATGGAAACTGTGACGTGCTGTGGTCAGGCCCGGTGGCTGGATGCAGACAGATGAACAAAGGATCTGATTGGAGGGGGATCAGTACTGGAGGGGTCTGGCTTTGAGAGGGAGCAAGAGAGATTCCTTTGCCTGGTCTGCAGCTACGAATGTCCACAACTTCTTTAATAATCCTTCTTTTAAAGAGTGGACCGAATTCCCCATGCTCTTGAGTGTGGGCTGGACTCTGTGACTCATCTCTGTTGGAGACAATTTGGCAGAGGTGACCATGTGTAACACTGCGACCAGGTCTTAGAAGGCGCTATGGTTTCTTCTTGGAGCTCCCTTAAGTCATTCACTCTGGGGAAGCCATGACCTGAGAATGCTCAAGCCACCCGAGGGAGGAGCTCATGCCTTGAGGAGCTGAGGCCTCCTGCCAAGAACCATGTGACAAATTATCTTTTTTTTTAATTCATTTTTATTGTTAGACTTATTGGGGTGACATCTATTAGCAAGGATTACATAGGTCTCAGGCATACAATTCTACAGTGCATTGTCAACTTGATGTATAATAAGTTCACCACCCAATGTGACTTCTCTTTCCATCACCTTATATTTAGCTTCCCCCCCTCCTCTCCCACCCCCTCCCCTTTCTCCCCTCCCTAACCCACTCATCCCCAAATAAACATTAAACTATTGATTGTGTCCATGGGTTATTTGTTTGTTCATTTCTTTTTCCTTTGTTTTCAGTTTTATATTCCACATATGAGTGAAGTCATACAGTTCTTTGTTTTTTCTGTCTGGCTTATTTCACTTAGCATGATGATCTCCAGGTTCATCCATTTTGTTGCAAATGGCAATATTTCATCTTTTCTTACAGCTGAGTAATATTCCATTGTATATACGTACCACAGCTCCTTTATCCAGTCGTCTGTCACAGGGCACTTTGGTTGTTTCCATGTTTTGGCCACTGTGAACAGCGCTGCAATGAACATTGGAGTACATCAGTCTTTGCGGACAAAGGTTTTCAAGTTCTTTGGGTAGATCCCCAGAAGGGGGATTGCTGGGTCAAATGGTAACTCCATTCCCAATTTTCTGAGGAACCCCCACACTGCCTTCCACAGTGGTTGTACCAGTTTGCACTCCCACCAGCAGTGTACCAGAGTTCCTTTTTCCCCACAGCCTCTCCAGCACGTGTTATTCCTTGTCTTGTTGATAATAGCCATTCTCACAGGTGTGAGGTGGTATCTCATGTGACAAATTATCTTGGTAGTGGATTCTCCAGTCCCTGTCAATTCCCTGCTACAGTCTCTGTCTTAGATGTCCCAACCACAGAACACATCAGAGCTACCTGGTGCTCCCGGAGTCTGAAGCTGGACCACCTGCTTTTTATGATTGTGTGAACTGCAACCACTTAATTTGGTCCTGGTTCAAGTTCACATGGGTGCTAACATGTATTACTGTGTTTGTTTTAACGCTTGGAGCAATAGAGGCTTCCAAATGCAAATGCTGTCCAGTGCTTCAGAAGTTAAATCCATGGGCTAGTTGTCAATGTCATTTTTGGCATAGCATTTTAGGTATGCTAGGATGTACTGGGTCAAGTTCCTCTGATGAAGTCTTCTGTGTGCTGCAGGCTAGTCACACATGTAACAAATGAAAAGAACCATTCCTTTTGTTTTCCTTTCCAGCTGTGCAAATACACAGCAGAACAAAAGAGACTTTAAAAAGGACTATGGATCTGGTTCTTAATGCATGCTTCCTCATTTGCCTGCAGTGCTAGTCACGTGTGTGAAAAAGGCACATCTGTTTGTAAACATCTGCTATGGAACACGTTTAGATGATTTAAATGACTTTGTGTTACTATACCTTCAGAAGGACTCAGCCCCAAACTATGACCATAGGGATGAAAAGGAGAGCCCAACCCTGCAACGGGGTCACTTTGACACTAATGCTGTATGGCATGTGGTAGTGGAATTAACAGCAGGGTTGTAGTGACACTTTCCAGCAATAGCAACTAACCTGTTATGTTTACTGTTTTTCCCTGCAAATCCCCATGTTTCCTTAAAAGAGAAGCAGGGAATGAGGTGTCCCCTAGAGTGACCTCAGTGAAGGGAAGGCATTTGCTGCACTCTTGAGTCCTCTTCTGTGTTTATGATGATAGACCTGCAATCACTGTGGCTGTGTAACAAGTCATTCCCACATTTAGGGACTTAAAACAACAGTGTTATTTTATTATTATTATTATTTGCATGTCACAAATTCTTGTAGGCCAAGAATTTGGGGAATGTTCAAGGGAGCAGTTCTCACTTTGAGTCCCTCATGCAAACCTATGATCATGATTTCCTTCCTCTGATTTTGATACTGCTTCCTTCCTTATATGTGGATTTCTTAAAAGCATATGTTTTAATTTTAGGTTTTCTTTGAAATTAATAAAAACAGTACCAAGTTGTATATGATCAGAACCTTATGTTTTTCAGCAAATATTATATGGTTATAATGTGCACAGTGACTTCTGACATTGAGTATACACATTCATGTAACTGCTGCAAGATTACTCAGTGAGTTTTTAATGAGTTAAACTGGAAGTCTTCTTTTTCCTTCCCAGTCTTTACTATGTTAAATTACTTTCTTAAATCATGAGTGGAATTTGAATTTTATTAAAGTTTTTAGTACTTGATGAAACAGAAATATCTGGTGGGGAAATGATCCAAAACATGTCATGTAAATGAAGGCAAACCTATCTATCAAGTGCCAACCAAAAGAAAGCTCCTGTACAGTTCGTTTAGGAAGTCCCCTGACAGGCACAAGGACTCCCCTCTGCAGGGGGGACACGAGGAAGCTGGTTTCAGGGTGTTGGCAGTTGTACAAATTCACCAAACTGGACCCTGAAAATGGGTGCAGGTTAGTGTATGCAATTCACACTTCAACATAATGTGTGCTTCTTCTGTTTATTTGGTGATTAACCCTGTTGGTGTGGCTGTCAACCAAAGTTGACTGTAGACTAAAGTTGACTGTTGGGGCTGGGTGCCCCTACCTGCTTTCTGCACATTTTATTTGTTATTTAGTTGTTTTTAGGTTCATTTATAGGGTAGTTAGGAAGAAACTAACATAAACTGCAACTGTGATTGATCCCTTGTGAAATTTGTATTTTGGCCCCAAATTTGCACACAATATTTAGCACTGGGATGAGAGGAAAAAAAAATTTTTAAGCACCAAAAGGGTTAAGCAAGGTGAGCCATGCACAGTGCTCCTGGAGGGCAGAGCCCAGGACACACCAGGCATTCAGCAAATGTTTTCATCATTGTATTGCTGTTTTTGCTTGTCTACACAGCTACACTCAGGAAAGCTTGCTTTGGAGGGAGGTGGAGATCATTCTGCCGCAGGGTGGGAGTCCAACCAGGATACCACGGACAGATGCAATGAGAAATTCCTTAACCTTCAGGCATGTTGGAAGATAGAGGTTGAAAGTTCCTACCTCATATAATCCAGTCCCATGTCCACTGCCAAGGGTCATATGGCTCAGATTTCTCTCTTAAAACTCAGGTCATCAAGACTCATCTGATACCCTCAGGATTTGGGGAGGGGGGTCACTGGAAGTTTGGGGCGTGGAAGGTAGAACTTTTTGGACCTCCACTGCTATCGCTGTACCATCCCCTGTCAGGGGAGAATCTGGTAGATTCCGAGTGTGCTTGCTAAATTAATCAATGGCTCAGTGAGTACAAACTTCATCTATTTTAAATCTTTCTAGAGTATCTCTCAGTAAAATGACAAAAATAACTTCTCTCCCTGAGTACTGAGCATAAGGTTCTAATAACTTTTTATCTCTGGGAAAGTAGATTTCTAGTATAGGCCATTTCAGGGTTTTTTCCAGCTTTATTAAAGTATAATTGACAAATAAAAATTGTGTATATTTAAGGTACACAATGTGATCTTTTGATATTCATTGTGAAAGGATCACCACGATCAAGCTAATTCACACATCTATCACCTCAATAGTTACCATTGTTGTGTGTGTGTGTGTGTGTGTGTGTGTGTGTGTGTAGTGAGAACACTTAAGATTTACTCTCATAGCAACTTTCAAGTACACAGTATGGGATCGTTACCACTAGTCACTATGGTGCTCATTGCGTCCCTAGAACTTATTCATGTTATGACTGAAAGTTTGTGCCCTCTGACCGACATTTCCCCATTTCCTGCGTCCCCCCAGCCCCTGGCAACCACTACCTACTCTCTGCTTCTATGAGTTTGAGTTTTTTCAGTTCCACATATAAGTGGGATCACACAATGTACATCTTTCTGCATCTGGTTCTATCATTTAGGATAGTGCCTCCAGGTCCATCCATGTCGTTGCAAATGTCAGGATTTTCATCTTTGTTATGGCTAAATAATATTCCATTGTGCATGTCATTTCAATTTATATTATTCATAGATGTTGGCACTTAATATTTCCACATAAAATAGCCATCAATCCTTAAGCCATACTTACAAACTTATCTCATGGCAGAAAAATGTAAGAGAAATATAACCAGAAGGAACTGAATCACCAGAAGGAACTGGATTTCCGCCTAAGGCATTGATTGTTTTGCTCTGACCTCCCCACCAACAGGAGTCCACTGGGAACTAACTTGGGGTCATGCTTTGTAGATCCTGGGTCAACCCAAGAATCCATTTCTCATGATTTCTGTGAGAGTCCTTTTGGGATGTATTATCCTAAATGTCACTGTGGGGAATTTGTCAAAACAAAAGCTTTACCATATATATATTCCATAAATATAAAGAAGATCTTTTTCTCATGACTGATCTTTGGACACTGCCTAATAACACATTCAAATGCTATGAAGTACGGGTGCTGACACAGTGCTTTTGTAAATCAACTTTGTTTTTGAAGGGCCCCCCACCCCAACAAAATACCTTGACTGCATGGAGTCAGGAAGCACACACTCAGAGGTGTGTGAATCATAGGGACAATGAGTTAACACTCACATGAAGACACATCGCTGCAGTGGTTTTTATTCTAAAGCATGATATATGACCTTATCACATTGAAGAAGATGGCCAGTTCTGCAATTTGGTGGTACCTTCAGCATTTTCTGTACTTCACAGAAAATTTGCATTTATTTCATGAATGCCACAAAAGATATCAAATAATGACGTCC
Organism: Lyroderma lyra; assembly: GCA_004026885.1. Classification (NCBI taxonomy): domain Eukaryota; kingdom Metazoa; phylum Chordata; class Mammalia; order Chiroptera; family Megadermatidae; genus Lyroderma; species Lyroderma lyra. The sequence goes on from PVJL010000811.1 coordinate 22,833, forward strand.
CTTCTTGAAGAGTACATGTGTGTCATCTAGCTGTCAGCTTTGGGGGATGGCCTTTCTGCTGTTTCTGGGACTTGCAGTCAGAGATGGTAGAGATTTAAATAGTTAAAATTAACCAAAAATATATGGGCTTCTTTCCTGCCTCAAAAAGACAAACAATAGTAACAACAACAACAAAACAAATAGAAAGTGTGGATTTTCTTAGAACACATGTTCTGTGCCTATGATGATCTCAAGTTATTGGTGTATAGCAGCTTCTGGTGTGATGTTATCTGAATTCCTAGTTCACCTCTCTCTCAAGCAGCAAGTTCCTTGATCTGCATTTGGCCAATTAAAATAAACAACAGTGTTTGATGTGAACTAAAAACCACAAGCCCCTTAATTGTGGCCTCGTTAAGACCACATGGCAGAAAGAAATCACATTTCAGTCAAGAACCTTAGCAAGTTGGGGAAAGCACGTGTGGCATGGGATTCCTTTTCTGGGCAGCACCATGCGGAGGTCATGTCTCTTCCTAACAGCCGGTGTGTTTGGTGTGGACCTGTGTTTGGGGAGGAGGAATGCTAAACACTTTCATTTTAATCAGACTGAGTTTTTGTGAATTTCAGCTACTCTTCCCTCCTGTTTATCCAAGTGATGATGTAAGTGCTATCAGCTACACTGATTAGATAGTTGGTCAAACGTGCACAAGATCAAGGAACCTACTGCCTGTGATCTTCAAAGAGAAAGCAAGTCTAGATGAACAGGAGGGCACTCTGATGATAAAACCCCAGCCATGTAATTGAGGAGAAATTAGGTCACAATGGAGAGTCCTAACAGATAACGGGGAGTTACTTTTGTCTGTACCTCATTTGATCTCCATTGATACCAACTTATGTTAGAAAAGTCTTGACATCTCAATGGAAATAACTTTGGCTCATCCTTTTAATTCTGATTTCCTTTTTTCTAGAGATGAGGTGAAGATTTTTAGGAATGAGTGTGAAATGTTAGAGTACAATTATCACAGTGCTTTCAAACTCTTTATCTCACTGATAATCAAAAGCAACGGACTGTTAAGAGATTAATGTTTCTGTAGACAGAAGAGGATAAAGAATTTGGTTAAATTTAGTGACTTTCTTGGGACTACTTGGCTAGCAAAGTGCACAAGTTGGAGTTAGATTTATTCTGTATGCTAATTCTCTCTTCTCTGAATGGCACTGTGTGCAAATATTTTTAAAACTTATATTCTACTTGTTGCTATGCATTATGAGAAGAAAAAGCAGTTTCATTTTTACTTTAATATATTAAGAAAGAAATGTTTTTAAATATATGCTTAATGTTTTTGTTTCACAGAGTGGTTCCCACTGACTTTATAAATCTTTCTCGTGGTCCTGGAATCCAGGTCATAATTTTGTGTATTTAAATATTCTATATAAGAGCAAAACCCAAAATAGTCATCTAGTACATTTAAATTTTTTTGGGTGGATGGTGGGGGGGGGGGGAGTTTAATTTTACAGCCATTCCGAACACCATTGTAATAAAAAAAAGCAAAAACTTTAATTGTTCAGCTAAGATGAAAATATTTCCAGAAAGTACCTGAAATAGAATTGTCATGCCTTTTCCCACACACCTATTTTCACTAGATTATCTCCAAAGACACTTTGGCCAAAAATGCAATCATTTTTGTTTATGAATTGTTTTGTTTTGTTTTGTTTAGGGACAAGTTGAATATTTAGTCTGTATGACAGCAGTCTAATAGATACAGAAGCTGAGTCTTCAAGGCAAAAAAAGTTTAGTTAAGAAAAAATATTCAGCGAATGGTATATACATGTCACATAGCTATGTGTGTAAGCTATAAAATACAGTAGACTCTCAGTTAACTGGCACCCATGGGGATACCAGATAAATGTAAGTAGACTTTTCGGTTAACCGGATCTCGAGCAACCAGCACTCTCAAGCCACTGGCAAAATCTCAAGTACTGCCAAGAAAGAATTTGCCGGTGGCTCAAGAGTGCTGGTTGCTCGAGTTCTGGTTAACCGAGAGTCTACCATAATTTAAATCCACTGTTATCTTATGTTGTCATGGCTGGGTGCTATTACCATATTAGTGTTCAATCCCCAAGCAACAAAAAATAACTTGAGGAAGAAGATGTGACTGAGCATGCCTTTTTGTAGGCTTGAAAAGAAAGGACCAGCAGAGGTTCTCCTGCATCTGGCATAGTAGGCCCAGACCCCTAGAGCAGAATACACTAGCCAGGAGGAATGGGGAAGCCTCTGCTCTGAAAATAAGGTGTCTGCTACTTGGGGAAGAGATAAGGTTAAAGAGCTTATAGTGGTAAGACAATGAAACATCTTGGAATTCAGCCCGAGCAATTTGACTTCCAGCAGCCGTCTAACCTCAGGTTACATTAGGACAGTTCAGTTTACCTACCATGAAGTGTTTGAATAGTGAAGAGTGGCTACTGGAGAAAATCTGCAAACAGGAGCAGCTTTCTGGATGGGGAGGAAGACGCTACCATCATTTACCATTCTTCCAAAGAAAACCTAGGATAATTTAATGATAGGAAAATTATACCAAGTCCACTACATCTGAAGTATGTAGGATTATGGAAATGGCCTTGAAGTTAATAAGGAGTTTCAGAGACAGCTGAGGTCCTGAACTGTCACCGAATGTCAGCCTGGTGCTCACCAAGACATTGGTAATGAGGCTGAAGTCCTTACAGGCATACTGCCATGTTATGTAGAATGTAGAAATACAAAAATACTGTGTTCTAGGTGAACTTAACTTTGTAAAAATATGTGATTCATACACAGCAGACCTCATATATGGCTTGCTCACAACTGAACGTCAACCATGGGGACATACTTCGTGCATGGCGGCCACAGGTCTTGGTTTTGACTCTGACCATTGCCTCCCTCCGGTACTTGGTGATAGACTGTAGGCAGTGATGTTGACCGATGACCAGTGGAACTGGCTCAAGGTCTTGACTCTAGTTGCAAATAAACTGGCTGTGAAGTGCATTCTGTTACTCCTAGTGGGCCCCCCTGGGCTACCTCGTCAACCTCAGTGGCTTCCAGTTTTTCAAGCTGATATGCAGGCTAAGATGGGGTTGGGTGCTGTATGGAATATGTAAAATGGTATTCTAGGAATTTGGTGGTGGTAGGGGGTTATTTAGATATCACTCAGTGGTCTCAGACTTGGAAATCTCTAGAATAATCAGTGGAATTTAAAAAGCCACTTGTGAAACTATGCTCTTTTGGTGAGGAGCAAGTCCTTTCAAGGGCCTGGACCCAAGTTATGGGTGATAGATTCACTTTCAAAGTATTTCTGAGGACTGAATCCAGTGTTGACTGAAGGAATATGCCTCAACCCTGTACCTCTTCCGCTGTAGCTGCAGATGGCACTTCCCTGGGTGCCTTGAGTCCCATGAGACCTGTGAAAAATCAGATAAAACCCGTAGACCCCATGATAACAGCTCCAGCCCTAACTGACCCTGAAAAGTAAATTCAAAAGTACTTGGATTGGGCCACTATCATTTCGATGACAATGACAGCAGAAGGAAGAGGCAGACTGGAAGGTGGGCAGGCATGGGACACTCAGTGGGAAGGGCCTGGGGTCATGGGAGATTTTCCAGGTAGGGTGTGGGGTGGAGGGGTGTGTTGGACTGATTGCAAAACAACATGGCAGGAAGCCCAAGTCCCTTTATCTGATAGTGACCTCTGCCCCTCCCTCCTGGCCAGGCTCATCTCACCTCTGTTCCCACACACCAGTGACAGGGACCTTGTTCATAGTAACTGGGTTTGATAGCTGGAAGCAAGCCCTCCGCCGCCCAAAGCAAGGGCCAGAATGAGTTTCTCTCTCCCACCTCCCCAAAAAAATCTCTACATGTGTGTCTGTGTCTATGTGTCTGTGTGGGGATGTGTGTGCATATGTGTATGTGTGTGTACACATGTGTGCGTGTGTAGGTGTATATGTGTGTGCCTGTGTGTATATCTGTGTATATGAGTGTGTGCACGTGTGTGCATGCACATGTGCAGTGCGGGAGGAGGTGGAAGCAGGAAGTGGGACTGTACGATATGCTAATGAGCACTGAGGTGTGTGTTCCCAGAAAACAAGCAAACACACCTGGCATTGGGCACACAGCTCCCTGAGCCTTTGGGGTAACCGCACACATTTCAGTAGATGTGGGAAGGTGGGCCCATTTAGGAAGTACGCATACAGATCTTCCCTTGATGTACCACTCGACTGATGAGTGAGTTCACCAACATTCTTAAAAACCTATTTTGAAATAACTTACAAAGCAGTTGATAGGCAAAGCTGTGAATGGTGCTGCTTATGCTGCAGTGAACTGTGAAGAGAACAGGCATTCCTCAGGGTGCTCCCCACGTCAGGACGTTTCCACACACCCACGTTCAGTTTTTAAAAGCGACTGAGCCCTTTGGCCTCTGACTTAATGGCATACACTTTTTGCATGCTCGTTTTCCTTTCCTTTTTAAATCATGATCAGAATTGAAATGGAAATGACAAAAAAAATGAAGGGGCTTCATATTAGCCTTGTAAACCCTCAGAAACACAACCCAACCCTGAATATTGTTGTTGAGACACCAAACCATCAATAAGAAAAACTTACATTTGCAAAACCTGGCATCAAACTTTATTTCAATTTCTATTTATGAAATCCAAAAATCAATTTATCCAGGTTTTTATGGGTGGGGTTGGGACTCATATTTACTACAAGCATAAAGATGGCGATCGTATTTTGAAAGAATGCCACAGTGACTTTGGTACAAAGCAGATGAAGACCTTCATGTAGTCACAGCCCCTAACACATCACATCGAGAAAGTCAATTAATTCTGCTGCATTTGATTGAGCACATAAACAAAAACGGTAGTCTTTCTTGGAAAACAAAGAAAAAAAATGAGCCAGCTTCTCATGTGGCCTTTTGTCTGAGCAGGCAATGCCTACAGGGAAGTTTCTGGAAGGTCTGCCATTGTTCTCTCTAGTCTGTGCTCCCGGCACTTATCAGCAGTGCTCAGTCTCCCTGTCTGAGTGCCCCCTGGTCTGAGAGTTTGACTGAAGATGTGAGTTTTGGATCAAGTTTTGGATGCCTTGCTCCCTGTGCTGTGACCCACAGAAAGTCTCTCTGGACTCCTTAGGGCCTGGCTTTTTAAAGTGTTGTGCTTCTACAAAGAATCCTCCTGAGGGCATCTCAAAGTCAGCCCCCCTTTGCGGGAGAGGGGACGCATTTGGGAAACTCTGTACTGCGTTTGTCTCTTGGAAATTCACAATGGTGTTAGCCAATTTTAGGGCTCTAAGAGTGCCTACTGTTGAAAAAGTCTGCAAAACATTGTTTTAGTTAGTGTTTCCCAGATTTAGTTGACCACAGATACTTAAAAAAAATAAATAAATAACATCTCTTAACATCCTCTGGGATTAGCTCCCATGGAAATGACAGGAAGTGATGACATACTGTCATCTCTAAAGGCTTTGAATTCAGACCTGGTTTGACTGAGAAGGCTGTAGCTGCTCACACACTGGGTGACCTCTGGCATGATATGTCACTTCTCCAAGCCTGTTTCCTTTGAATAAAATGTGGATAAAATCCAAACCTAGAAACAACATGTGGAAAACTGTAGCACAATGTCTAAATGCAGAAACCATTTAATATAATGATTGCCAGTTCAGAATTGGGCTGTAGAACATTCTAAGATGTGTGTGATAAAAAAGGCAAAGAGCTCACTTTGAAAGTTATATACATGTCTAATCAGTATGTTATACACCTGAAACTAACATAATATGGTGTGCCAACTATAATTGAAAAATAAAAAATTATTTAAGAAAAGATGATGTTACTGTTTTGGTTTTTTAGTTTTTTAATCAATTATATCAAGGCATTCAGGCTGGCTGCCTAAATAGCCTTTCTAAATCCCCTACCATCTAGATTAGGATTCTAATGTCAGCTATTTTAAAAAATACTAATAGACCCATTATTGGGTTTTCTATTATTGATTTAAATAACCATCTAAGGCAGTTAACAGAGGGTTTCAGAAAACAGGTCCCAACACACTCAAAAAGTCAGCAACACATTCCTTGGAAATTCTACATTTTGGATAGAACTCAGAAGATTTTGGGCAGCAGAATTCAAAGAAGAAACCGACAACAGTCTGTGAGCCAAACAAAGATGGCGGAATGTGCAAATCAGGTCATCAATTTTTTCTTGAGCGAGATTAGATTTTAATCTGTTTTCAAAACAACTGAGGAATGTTTGAACTTGTGCAATACAAATAACTCCCTCCCCACAAAAGGAAAGCTTTTTCTGTAAAATGCAAACAAAATTTATAAGCAATTTCTATTTAAAAGTATATCCCTAGAGATTTTATTGGCATCCTAAAAAAGCATTTGAAGACAGGCTATTTATATTGTTCTGCACGTGGAACTCCAGCTGATTTTAATGCCACTCCTGGGTCTTTGTATTAGGAAATGAAGGGAGAGAAAATAGCATTTAAGAAAAAAAAAAAGTACAGCTTTATTTTCCCCATTTATTTGGAAAGATCAGATCTCTATTGCAAAAGTGACCATTCTGCTTGTGTTCAGCTTTCTTTTGAAAAGTTAAATCAATTTTACTTCTATTGTATTTATAATGACATGATTTAGAATATGGCATCAGATTTGGATGACAGAAGACAATTTCCCATTTTCTAATGAAAGAGCCACATAAACATTTCTGAATAGCATTAAGTATTAGATTAACAAAATACCTTCAATGTATATATATTTTTTAATATGTAGAAATTCCATTGGCTACAAAAGAATTGTGTGTTTGGATTTATGAAATCATAGGAATGTTGCTGATTGTATCACTATTACGACAGAGAGCTGTCCCCTTGCTTTTCAGAATGTGCAGTGGGCACACCTCCTATTGGTGGCTCAGTGATAACTGCCATGGATTTCTGTAATTGCAGAAAGAATTCTGGATATGAAAAATTACATCTTGTATTTGCTCTTCTATCCATTTTAACCTAGTGAAATGTATGCTTCAGGAGAAATTGTGATTGGCATAGTCTTAAATTTCTTGCGCGTGTTTGAAAGGTCACAGCGTGTCATAGAAACAAAACAACTGAGTTCTGTTTTGGCAGATGTGTGCAGAATACCCATTTAGTAAATGTCTAAGGCAGTGGGAATATGGGAATGAACCTTTAGTTATAATAAAATGACCATACAGCCAATTCCCTCAAAAATTAAGGGAAGGAGAACCTTTATTTACTACAGTTTAATGATAGTGCTTACATTTTTATAACTTTCACATAAACTAATCAAGTTCCAAGCAATCACTGTGTGAGGAGGTGACTGTTACAACTTTTTTCATGAATGAACAGATACAAACTCTTAGATTTTAAAGAGTCCTACAGTTAGACAGAGCCTTCAGGTTGAAGAGAAAAATGCAAGTATCATGCCTTCTTGTTCAAGCATTTCACTTGATTAAACAGTAACATCTCACCAAATGAAAGAGATGCAAATTATTTTACTAGTGGTCAAATGGATGAGACATGTAAATTGCCAATCATCACTGAAATAAGACTTTTTCCCAGTATCTTTTTTCTTTAGTCTAGTCTCTTTTTTTTTAAAAAAAAAACTGTTTAACAAAGTACAAAGCATCATTTGAAATCAATGGGAAAAACATTTTTTTTATGAAGATATGAGCAAGTGAGAAGACACACATCCTGGGCACGCCACTGGGAGAGACAAGTCTTCACAGAGTCAGAAGAATAAAGACATGTAGACAGCTGAAGCCCAGGCAAATGGGACAGTTAGGAAGATACTCCAGCACCATCCTGACGGAGGGCTGGCATTCCGGGAGAGCTGGACATTCGCAGACCTTGCGGATGGAGACAGAACCCTTGGTCTTCCCACGTTCCCGTCAGGGCAAACGTCTTTTTTTCGTGGTTGAGCAGTTTGCTGGGGTGGTGGGTGGAGTGGAGGGGTGGGTTCTCTCAAACACCCTGCCTGACTCAGACCCAGTACCAGTTTAGGACACCTCACATTTGTCCCCAGTGACTGAGCAGTCCCTAGTTGAAAGAGGATGGGATCAGAAGGACTGGTCTGAGTGTCTGCTCTGTGCCAAGGGCCCTTTCAGGTTTCAGAGGGAGTCGCTGACTGAGAGTAGCGTGACGATCCTAAGATCTGGAAGCAGGCTGCTAGGCAGAGCTCGTATTTTGGTCTCTTACTAGTTGTGCAATCGAGGGCACATGATATAGTTCATTTAAACTCCACTTTCCAACTTAAAATGAGGATGGTCGGACTACCTACCTCCTAGGGTTATTGTGAGGACAGAAGGAGATAATCCATGTATTATAAATGCTGCCTAATAAAACACACATGCCTGGGATTAGGAAGTGCTTTCTGTTAGCTGCTGTTAGTAATTGATGCCCTTGTACTAGTATATCACTACTTTAATAGAGTGAGGTTAAGTGTTAAAGCCTCCTCAATCGAAAGAAAACAGATGTCTAATCAAAGGCATGCTTCTGGTTCGGCATGGCGGGTGAGGACCTGGGCTGGATGGATCCCTCCTTGTTGGAGAGGGGAAGATGGTTTGCATGCAGCCCTTGAAGTGAACCAGGAACACTGGAGGTTGGTAGGCGGCCATCATGTTGTGGGGATGTGCAGTGGAGGGCGGTTTTGAGCATGACTGAATGCCAAGAATAGCGTCTGGCTCAGCTTGAGGCTCTGAGATATTCATTTCTTAATATCTAACAAGTCTTCGGATGTATAGAGACAATTTCTAAAGCCAGGTCTGATCATCCCTGGACCATGTCCAAAAAATATTTCCTTAAAATTAACTGTGTACCCGAGCATGAGAGTGAAACCCTGCAGAGGTTATTGTCAAGTCCATTTCACATTAGGGTCATTGATTTTCTGCAGACTAGCTTGTGATCTCTTGGAGAGAAGTGACCAGGTTTATCCTGTTTCATCAAATGTGTGTGTGTAATGCACAGTGCTTTTCCATGTAGACCCTCAAACATCCTTCCTGTTTGCTGATTAAATTTAATCAGTCAAAAAGAACCACAGTTGATGGTCTGGATGGAAATGAAGAAGACTGAAAACTTCAGAAGGCCTGACTGAGGTGCAGAATTACAGAACAAGGGGAGTTCCCTGATGGTGTAGCGGCTTAAGGCTTCAGCGCTGGCGCTGTCAGCACTGCGGCCTGGGTTCAATTCCCAATCAGGGAGCTACCCACATACCAAAAAGCAAAAAAAAAAAAAAAAAAAAAAAAGAATTACAGAACAAATGGTATATTTAGTCAAAAGTTTTTAGCAATATGTGAACAAAACAGTAAAAATTGCTTAATTCTTTATGGAGTTGGTTGAATAAATCACGCCATTAAGCATTAAATGCACTATTTTTAAAAATTCTAATGAATTAAACTTTAAGGAGCAAATCCTGTCTTAAATATCTGTATTCAGCTTAAAATTGCCCATGATCTGATTCTTAACACTTCTTACCTCTTTTCCTCTTGTGACTGTTTTATCTACTTACTAAAATTTTATAGTGTGAAATTTGTGTAACTGAATCTTTGTTAGTTATTCTGAGTTATATATCTGTAAAATGGAATTTTAAAATTTGTTCAAATGAATAATTAAGAAATTTCCAATTAATATTAACTCTGTTAGTAATTTGTCAAGTTTTTTCTCGATGAAGGATTTGAAAATTACATTCACTCAACTGTGACTGTTGAAGTTCTGAGAACCAAATTTAGGTTAATAATTTCCTCCTCCTTCCAGTACATAAAATATAGTTATTTTTTTAAACCAAAGTGATTTCTGATTTTTTAAGTCATTTTTTAAAGATTGTTCAGTTATTGAATCATAATTTTTAATTCAAGTGAAACTGTGGTATCTCCCCCTTCTTGTCCATGGTTTCGCTCTCTGTGGTTTTAGTTATCTGCAGTCAACTGTAGTTTGAAAATATTAAATGGACAAGTCCAGAAGTAAACAATTTGTGAGTTTTAAATTGTGCACCATTCTGAACAGTGTGATGAAATCTGTCACCGTCCCTCTCCGTCCCACCTGGGACATGAATCATCTCATTGTCCGGTGTGTCCACGCTGTACACACAGAACAATCAGGTATTTTCAGAGAGACTACATTCACATAATATTTATTATAGTGTATTGTTATAATTGTTCTCTTACTATTAGCTATTATTGCTAATGTCTTACTGTGCCTAATTTGAAACTTAAATTTTACCATAGGTATGTACATGTAGGTAGGTAAAAGCACGGTATGTCTAGAGTTTGGTACTCTCCATGGTTTCTGGCATCCACTGGGGGGGGGGGGGTCTGGGGACGTGATCCCCCACAGATAAGCAGGGGACTGCTGTAGTCACTGAGCTGCTTGTAAAAGATAGGCAGAAGTTCTGTCGACCACTTGGAGCAGAAACTAATTTTATAGACAGCTACAACCAGCAAAAGCAAGTTTCCAAGTTACTAACTGAAGACCATAGAGCAGAGACAAGCTACTCTTTTAACAGCTGATACACATGGAAGCTTGGCCCTATTTTTTTTGCAGGATCTTTCAGCTGGAAACCACTGAGTTTGTTTCAGTTTTACTGAGTTACTGCTTTGTACCTTAGTCCACTTTAAAGAATCAGTGATGTCGGGTTAAAACAGAACAGACCTGGGCAGCCATGGGGGCCACATAGCATCCAGAGGGTTTAGTGTTCATGGCAGAACTCACCAGGTCCTTAAAAGTACATGACTTACAGACTCGTACATCTACATCACAGACTTCCAACATGTCAGCTACAAACTCATCAATTTATGTAGGTTATAATTGGTACTAACTTTTTCTTATCAGTTTATGTAACCTGTAGTGTGGAATTCATTTTTCTTCTTGTATTTCCACTATACCCACATGCCTTCTAAAAAACGCATCTGTTTCTTAAGGCATCTTAAAGCATATTGATCTATTTGTATCTATGGCGATACTTTACTGCAAAGCATTCATATCTAGGAATAGATTAAAATGGAAATTATCCCATATTTTTATTGTGTTTTAATTGTGTGTGTGTAGAAGTGGCGTAGGGAAGAAGAGACACTGACTGTTTTTAGAAGACCCTGCCAGATACATTAGAAGTAAAGAAGATCAGGAGAAGTCCAGCTAAGAGTAACGTCAGCCTGACAGGTGCACAGAGTAGGGTCCTGTTCAGTTCATTGTCATGGGCCACAAATTGGGTTCTAAACTTCCTTCGATTATGACAAAGAAGAAAAACTTCACTGCAAGAGTTCGAAAGCTTAAAGCAAATGCGTTGGTCAGTCAAATCACTAGCTTTTCCTGATTCTAAGACCTGTCAGGAGCATCTCCAGCAGGTTCTCCAAAAACAATGTCCCCAGTGCACCTCCATAGTCTACTAGGTACAGATTTCATGAGGCGGTCTCAGTTTTCTTTTTTATTGTCAGTCATTACATATACATAAAATTTATACATATGCATTAATATGTGATATACATATACTAACAAAGAATCTCCTCATATATCCTAAAAATTAGAACATTGCTAATAATTTTGAGACCATCTGCTTGTCCTCCTCTGACATCTTGCCCCATTATACTCACTAAAATTTTGTGTTTATTGTTTGCTTGCTTTGCTTTATACTTTATCTTATACTCATCTGTTTCCTTGCGCAAATTTTGGACTTCATCTCAATGGAATTGGTGCATTCATATTCGTGTGTTCATTGCTTTATCTGTTCAAAGTGTTTCTGGTATGTTGCTGAATATTGTTGCAGTCCATGAATTTGCACTGCTGCGTAGTATTTCACTGCAGGTTGTATCAATGAAGCAGAGAAATAATATCAAGTAATTTAGTGAAAAATTGAAACCGGTATTGCCCAAATCCATAGTTTTTTAATAGTCTTTATCCTGAATATAATTTGGACTATCTAGAGATTAAAATGACTGCATATCCTTCTGGAATTCCCAATGCCTTTTATTAACAACCAATAAAGGACTAGTGGTTATATTATCTGGCAATAATGAGTATGCAGAAATTCTCTTTTGCAAATAAGAACTATGTTTACTTATATAAAATCTTGGGCAAGTTTGATGTTTTCATGTGAAAATTAAGATACTGACTAGGACATATGCCTAAATAGAAGGCCATGGAATGTTTGGAAGGAGAAGAAAAAAAGAGTAATTATGGATCAGGCCACTTCTGGGTCCACTTCAGACAGAAAGGAAAAAAAGGGTGGCTAAGAAATTAAAGGCACAATGAGATCCACCTCACTTCCTGTTAGACAAGAGCTGTCCCAGGCATCTGGGAGCGGGTTGGGAGCACACAGAGAGAGCCTTGACTAAGTTCTAGGGGGAGACCCAGCACTCTGCTTTCTCACAAGCACCCTGGATGGTCTTGTTGATGGTGCTGTAGAACCCATGTTTTAAATTTGGTTTGCAAATATTGCCTCCTTACATTGACTTTGGATACAAAATCCTCTGGGTATTTTTATCCAAAATGATCACTGGATTGAGGCTGCATGCTACCCAAAGATGTGGGGAAATATTTTTACATCATTTAAAAATATCTGTCTTCTTATTGCCTCTTTGATAGTGTATTTTTTTTTTAGGTGGAATTACTCAGTACATTAGGCAGATTTATTAAGTTTGCAATAATATAGTAACTGTTTTTACTCAGAAATTTTAACAGACTTTATTGTCTAATCAGTCCCTCGAGGGCTACTTAGTTTTAGAATATTTCTCTTCTTTACTTTTCATTTGTTGAGACATAGCTGGGTTAATAAGTGCTCATTAGAATAATCAACTCTCTAAATTATCCATTTGTTTGGCTATGGAGCTAGCCATGTATATTAAATCCTGGGGTTTTCAGGATTATTTTAGATATGCCAAAAAACCAATTACTGAGATGTCTGTTCTACAACATGCTGGATTATCAGATGTTATTTTCATTGGCAATCACTGGGTGCTCCTAAGTCCTGAAATAGAAACGTATTTGACATAATGTCTCAAACACTGTATATGGACATTAAGCCTGTTGAGCTCCCTGCCAACCTTGCAAGTGCTTCAGTAGGCATTCAGGTTATCCTTATAAACATTAGTAATCTGAACATTGAAAAATATCTTCATCATTATGAAAATTTCTTCTTTCTAGCAAGCTGCAGTTTCTCGTTTGATCTTGTGCTATGGGATCTATGATCCTATGTGATCAGAATGACTTTTGAGTATAGTAAATGCTACTGTTGGTATTTACTCTTTTCAGTTACTTTTCTCATAAAATAATGCTTATGAGATAGATGTCTTTATCTACCCATCTGACTTTTCATATCATTCATTTTTAACTAATTTGGATCAAACAAATATGGCCCAAGCTGTAAAGAACTGGGTATTTCATTTTGTAAATTTGTACGGAGGGAAATTACCTGTTCTATGTGATACTTGGAATTTGAATACACGTCTGAGTACATCTAATCAGATTTTTTCAATTAATCATTTGGTTAGAGTACTTATGTATTAAGTATACTTAAGTACTGGGAGTTACTAGTCATTTAAGGATACTTTCTTTAAACTCAATAAATTAAAGTTTTGCTCATGCACATGCATTTAGCATCTCTGCACCCGTTCCTTCTCATTGCCCTTGGCTTTGCCTCCATCCTCTGCCATAGATTTGCATCGTAGATTACATGCATTGAACAAATAGTCTATCATTCTATCCTATTTTTTAAGAAGCTGGTTCCTCACATAACAAAGCATCTTAACTTGAGAGCTGTGTCTCAATGAGAGAATATTATATTGTTATAAGATATGCAATGGTATAAAATTCTTCAGCATTGTGATGGCATCCCAACCAGATGTATAGTCATTAGAAATGATCAAATATCAAATATGCTTTTCTTCTAAATTAGAAATGGGACACAGTGAGTGTGCCCTTGCCAACATGAGCTAATAATTTTTAAAGACAGCCATATGCTGGGAAGTGTCTGCTTCTGTCTCGTAGATCATGGGTGCTATGACAAATCAACCACACGTACTATATTTATGAATATCAATTTTTATTGATTCTACTAAGAAACTGTGATTTCATATGCTTTCTGTGACTTAGCATTTTTTGACAACTCCCAAGTGATTCATGAATTCTGATTCTGTACTCCTGGGAATGAAATTATATACATACACTGCTTGGGAGGAGATACCAGAAGATGTCAATTGTTCCTGACCATGGTTATTATTTCAGCCTAGGTTCTGATTTATATAAAGCCCAAAGTCTTTTGTAGAATCCATGTTCTTCAAAAGCCAAAAACTTAGAGATTTGCCCAGGGTCAACCATTGTGATTTAGTATAAAAGTGACCACATAGGAGTCACAACATTCTACAAAAGGGGTGCTGCTTCTCATAGTTTTGTTTGTTTTGGATGCTAAGATGTTTGGAAGGAGGTCAGTAATCATCAGATGCATCAAATTCACTGCAAAAATAATTACACGATATTTAGCTGGTGTCATAACATGACAGATGGTCTTTCTTGAAATAAAGAAATTTATTTTGTTATACTGTCATCTTTAACTCAAGACAGGGAAAGAACCAGACAACTTTCTGAGAGAGAGAGAGACAGACAGACAGACAGACACTTACTTTTCTTTGTTCCATACTAAATGAAATAATGACAATAAGAAATACAAGGCAGGCTAAATCTAGAAAAATTATCATGGACATTCTAGGTAATTTTACTTCAAATTTACTGGTTTAGACTCTTTCCTGATGAGTAGAAATAAACTAAACTATTATCAGTAGCCTTTGTGAAATACATTAGTAACTTAATTTATTGAAAATTTCTTAATTGACATTCACTGGAGTCGTTAACCTCTGTTTTTACTCATTTCAGGGATAAATCTCTTCCTTTCAGTATCTTGCTTTTATTTAATCAAAAATAAACTTACAATAAATTATGCAATATCTTATATATAATTGTATTTAACAACTTAAAATATTAGCACTTACAAAAGAAAATATTAGTACTTATCAAAGGAATGACTTTGGTGTGACTGGTCATGGAGGAGTGTGAAATTGGCTGTGAAACCGGGGAGAATGTGTTGGGTAAGGCTATTGGGAGTATCATTTACTTAAGACCTCCCAATTTTACTGCTCAGCACAGCCACTAGGAATTTTATGTTTTCCCTGAGATAACCACTTTTCAGTGAGCTTACTCCATTTGGTGGAAGGAAATTATTGAATGCATACTACCTATAATTTAAATTTTGTAACTGTGTAGGACATTTCATATAGTACATGTAAACTTACTAATCTGAAAAAAATCATTAGTCAATTATTAATTATATTTTGGTGCAAATAATGCGTATACTCGTAGTATATATGATTGTTTAAGCAAGAGAAGCAGTTGGCTAATTCTGCTTAAGCTGCTGGGCTGCTGCAAGGACCCTTCTGCTTCCATTTAGAACCAGCATTTATTTTGTAGTTTGCATCCCGTATTTATAACATTAATGCCATTGCGGAGTGGTAACAGTCACACAGCCTTTAGTTTGAATGAGTTTATCACCTGTTTTCCTAAAGATAAAGGTACTCTGTGTACAAGCTGACTTTGAAGCGGGAAGGACAGGACACACCATCTCCGTGACAGAGTGGGGGCAGCTCAGAGAGATGAGGTCAGTGTTAATGTCCCCAACACTAACTGGGCACCTAGAGGAAAGGGACACCTATAGTCCTAGAGAGGCCTTTTGCAGCCTGCATAAAATATAGGGGAAATCCTATCATGTTAATCTTGAATAATAGATAAATTTTAAACAAGATGCAAGAAAGAAAATGAAGTTACTCTGTATTTGTCATTTGCTTTCCTTGAAATGCAGTTTTTACAAATCTAAGATAAGTTTATTGAAAAGTGCTATGGGCATCACTTTCTAGTTTTTCAGCAGGCTCTAAAATATGTCTTTATTTAAAACACATATATTTGGTCATTATTAACTCTTGGAACCTGTAGAGAAGTACATTCATGGAGACAGGTGCTATATTTAATCATTATTCTTTGTGGCTTATCTATTGCTTATAATACTGCCTATAATATGGAGCTGGCCTCCATTGATGTCAGTCTTTGACTGTGATGATGTATCTTCTAGTAACAACTCAAGGTTGAGATGGTCACTACTACTCCAGTGACTGGGGTAGTGGAGTAACAGATGCAATTTAAGCACACATATCAAGTCTGCACGTGAAGCAGGGAGGCACATCTCAAGAAGCACAACAAATGTGATCACAGATGCCAGTTGTTCCAAAAAACAGCCCTAAAGTCACAGAGAGGGCTGTTAATGATGACCCAGAACTCCATCCAACTGTGCAGAACTGAGTGTTGGAAGAGGTCTCACTTAGGTGATATTTTAATTAAAGAACAACTCAGTGACAGGGATACATGACTTTCATCCTGCAATGGTCATAGAACAAGTTGGAGGGTGGGGAGAGAAGCCAGTTTCTTCAAAAACATGCTACATATATCAGGGCTGAGGGAGGGGGATGTGCCATCTCAGTGCAAGTTCTTGACTTCCTCTTCAGGGTCTGACAGAGCTTCTGTTTGTTCCTAAGACCTCCCAGAAGCAAACAGGCAATGCTGAAAAAAAAAGAGGGGGGAACTTAAACAATGATTTGTGTAATTTGCAAGAAACATCACTTTTTTCAGATGACACCAAACCTTTCCCAAAGGCAGTGCCCCCTACCCTGCTCCATTCTCCAACTGTTCAACTCAAAGCATCCCGAGGAAGTGGTATCATCAGTTCAATTAGAAAACACTTTCATCAAGTTGGCTGTCAGTGACTGTGCGTTTTCTTCATCTTGGCTGCATTTTACCAAAATGAACAAATCAGTTTCTTAGAAGTGGTTGCTGCTTGTGTTACAACAGCTGATGAGTATGGGAACCCTTTTTGAACTTGCTCTTTTTGGGGGGACCCGTCGGGTAGTTGGGTAAACAGTGATCTCATTTTTGGTCATACAGTTTTCCTGACATTATAATGAAAGGTATCAACACAGATTTGAGGTAGCTGTCAACTTAGTTACTTAGTTTGTTTTGGCTTTTGTGTCTTTCATCTTAGGAGCTAATTCTGAGCAAACTTGAAACATTTTTTTCCACTTAATTTTTTAACTATAAAAGTAATGCTAACTGATTAAATACATGCAAAAGAATGGAAAGAAGATAAGGTACTGATACTCCCCACCACCTATGTACAAACATTTTATATTTTCCTTGATTTTAAAAAATATCCAGTATCTCTTTGCCCATAATTTTCAAAGGTTTCAAAAAAAAAAACAAAAAACCAAAACAAACAAAAAACAAAAAACTGTAGATAAGAACACTCCTCAATCTGTTTTGAAAACTGGACATTCTTAATGGTTATTTAAGCCCCAAATATTTCAGTTGAGTTAAACTTTGACCAACTCAGGTGACTGGTTTAGAGGTCTTGAAACCATGTGGAATTCTTTGTGTCAGCAAAGACCACACACCCTGAATTCCTGAAGCATGTCTTGTTTGCATTCAAACATAACACTGAAATGTTTTCTTTTTTTTTTCCTAAGTATTTCAGACACATTCTTCTCATTGGAAAGCTTTGTGTCTTACTCAACAACCTTTGTATCTAAACTATGTTAAAGATACATAGAGACGAGATGACGTCTTGGAACTGATTTTGTTCTTTCAGCCTGTGTTTAGCTAAAGGTGAACGGTTGCAATGAGTCATGCAATCTTGTGACCAGCCGGGCGCTTTTCCAGTCAGAGAGACTGTTAAGATCTGTGACAAGAGAACCTGTAGTTGAAGAGGAGGCACTAACAGTGTGACCTGTGTGCTTGGCGATCCAGGCTTCTGTGAGTAACACACTGTGTTCCTATTCCTGCTGAATAATAAAACACCAATGATGAGGTAACAATTACTAAAGCTGACTCATTTCCTCATTTATAGATGAAAAGCATTGTCCAAGAAATGACTATCTCACAGGTGAATAATGTTTCCTTCCGGCCATAGGTGGTGAGTCTTTTTAAAGCAAGGTCTGACTCTAACCGTGGCTTGTCAGTTACTAGACCTATTAAAAATTTTTTATGAAGTAATATCAGACGTTAAAGCCAGCTCCATTTCTTTCCCCTAGAACTGCGTGAGCATTGCTGATTTCAGACGCTATTCAGTAGGAGCTCGTGTTGCATAATCAGGTGGAAAGAAGATTGAAATTTTTCGACTAACAGAAAATTAGGATCAATCCTTTTATTTCCCAGTAGGCACATTTCCTGGCGATACTGCAGCGCTAGCTCTATATCTGTGTAGGACATCTGCGGGGGAGCGCCTGATCCCTCCCTCCTCCATATCTGTGGACATTCCAGGTGCGTGGAGCCGTGGGATTTCCAGCACGTCATGTTGACTTAAAGTGACTCAGCAGGCGCTGCCATCATGGGAAACTAAGAAAGCTCACCTCCCTGCCTTGCGACAGTCTCCGGGGCTTTATGTATAGTCAAGCTGCCTTTACAATCACATTCCTCAAAGCTTATTTGGAGCATATATATTTTTAAAAATTTAAGAAGCCCATTGGGAGAAAAACATTAGATGGACGTATTCCTCTGAACATCACCCAAAGTCATAACTCTTTTCTTCTCAAACTAGATTTTACTAGGACTTTGCAGATATGGAAATCGGCTCCCCAAAGAGGATTCCTGTTTTCATTCATTTATAACATGTGCATTGCCCTCTGTTGCCTCTTTCCCTACTAGATACGCCTTCTCTTGAATGCTCGTGTAATTTTAGCAGTTGTACAATTCTTTTTGTCCTTAGGAAATCATATTGTGACAGACGTGGAACTGAGCATGTTTAAAAATAACCTGGCCTTTCCTACTGTTTGGGTAAGGCCACTGCTCCTTTGGGGTTGCTAACGGGAGCAAGTGGCCGTGTGCGATGGGCCCTCGAGTTGGCATGTTTGTTCCGAGCGAAGGGTCCATTGAACAGCCACAGACTACATTCCAGAACATCAGCCAACCACTTAGCCTAAGTGTCCCCTTGGTTCAGAGCAAAGCCCCCAAACTCTCCTGGCAAAGCCGCGCCAAATGCCTGCCAGGTGACGGAGCCCTTGCTGCAGGACGTCACTAACAAGCGTCGTTACTGGGGCTTCTTCCTGCCCCTGTGCTCCCGGTAAAAGGCCGTTGGGGTTCTTAGTCTGTGGAAGTCCGTGGGGCTCAGCTGTTCCTACAAGCTCCTTTCTACGCTGACAGTACGCTCTCCCAGTGAACTTCCTTTGAAATCCTGGGTAGTAGCGGGGCTATTTCAAATACTTCAGGGCCTAGAATAGACTTGTCACGTGGTATTTCTCTCCTCCCTTGCTATTAATAACAAGTCACAACATTGTGGTCCCCTGGCTGCAATCTGAGGACCTGAGGAAGCGTCTCCTGGGTACCCCGGGAGGATGATCACAAGGTGACCGTGTACCTTCCACATCCCTGCCCTCACGTATCTGCTTTATAAACTGGACAGTTCTACTTCTGCTCTACTTTCATACATGCATTCATTTGCACACACACAGATAAGTAAATGTGGGGAAAAGTTGTTTACAAGGGAAGGGCCCACAAAGAGACGACACAGCATTGCCCGGCCCCTCAGAAGAGGTCCGGGAGGGGCCCCGCGATGCCAGTGCATCAGCCACCCAGTGTTTCCTCCCCTGGGTTCTCGGGGTTTCTCTGCAAGGCAGCAGGCATACACTGGATCATGGTCAAGAGCATCATCCTGGTGCAGTACACCCAGATGGAGTCCTCCCTCCTCACAGTCCCCTTCCCCTGTCCTGCCCTCCTGTCCCTCTGAGTGCTCAGAGGCCTCAGCAAGTCACTGCAACTGTCTAGGAATCAGCTTTTCTGTGTGACGATGACCCTGTTAACTTCTTTCCTCCGAGTGTCATTTGAATTTAAAGGACATAATGCTGATAAGGGCTTCACACACAGCGTGGAAAGATTTATTTTAAAAACGAAACCAAGAAGATACCCACTGTATAGGAGTAACGCCCACATAAACATCCCGGGGCACAGTCTGTCCCAAATTTTGAACTCCTATTTCCATCTGCGTGGAGGCGTTTTCTATTTCGATGTCCTGTGGAGGGCTACGCTCTGCATGTCGCAGCCAGACTCAGTTATTTCGGTTAGTCTGTATTGAAGGGAGCCAGGTGCCAGGCTCAGCCCTGGCCTCGGAGGATGAGATGCTAAATAACACAGCCTTTGCCCGTCATCGAGGAGAGTCAGCACGGTAGCTGCCATGTGTGGTGTGCCAGCAGCCAGCTACGCAGTTACCCACCACTGCCCCCTGCTCGGTGGCTCCTGGGGTTTTCTCAAAAGCACATGTGCGTTCGTAGCTGCTCACCCCGATGAGGAGCTTTGTTTTTAGGACTCCAGCAAACGGAGCGGGGGTGTGTAGTTATTTGTACCCTTCACGAACTAGCCAAATACATTTCTCATACCAAGAAAAGTAATGTTAACATTTGTTGATCGATGAACTAGCCCAAGAGATGATCAGCCAAGTTGTACCTGACATGCTGAATAGTTTGTTTTTACTTTGGTTTCAGGATTGGCAAAGACATACTGAGATAATCTGCACAGAATCCTGGCTATTAGGAGATAAGACCATGTTTATGTTCTCCTGGAATGATCCAAATAGTTCCTTAAGTTCTGCCCGCTAACTTGCACGTAAACATAAGACGAGACCTTTGACTCTGTAGTCTGCAAATGGCTCAGCTCACTTTTCTTTGAACAGAGGGTATTTTACCAATAAAATTAAAAGATCGTGAAATTCTCTGACACCTGACCAGGGTGCTTCATGTTGTTCTTTTTTATAATTATGTAATCTCTGTGTCGTAAAAAAGGGGGAAATACCCATTGAACCAGAAATGGTTTCTTTCTACTCTAATGGAGTTTGATCTTTTTTTCACTCTGGATGAAATAAATTTAAAAGAAAGGAGCTGAACTCTCCACTCCAGGCCACACAATTTAATGTGATGGCAGGATTTTCAATTAATGACAACACCCTGGACTTGATCACAAAATAAAGACACTGAGCTAAGTAAGCTACCAGATATCACACTTTTTAATTGTTCTTATGGAAAGCATGTGCACATTGTAAAATAACCCAAAAGGCTTTTTCATCTCCATTTCTAACCTACCGTGACCCCATGCTTCATGTAACATGCTCGCCGTGTGTCGTCGACTCGTAACTTCCCTCTCAACTAAACTGTGAAAATCATTTTTGGTTCACACGATGTATTTGGCACATTTTGCTTATTCAGAGCTCATGTTTACAAATTGATTGTCCATGATATTATCCGTTTCTAGCTGAACCTGGAACATACATTTTCTAAGTTGTTCTGCCACCCACCATTTATTTAATTACAGCATTTGAGTGGAAAGGCCTGTCTCAAGCTAGTTGGGCCGTGTTAACCTGCTTGTTCCTGCACCCACCTGGCTGATGACATTGGTTCCATCTCAGAACCAAAGGGGAGGACAGCAGTGACTGAATATCTCAATAGCTGTAGCAGCTGGCTCCTTCCTCAGTAGGACAGAATGGACACTGGCACGATGAATGATAGATAGTTGACATCACCAAATTTTTGTTCAGACTGTTGGGTGATTTATTCAGTCAATTGCTTGAAAAACTTCCATGTCAACTTTGTTCTTTTGAAATGACTCTAGGCATCTTAATGCAGTTAGGGTTACATTCAGCCGCAAGACACAGAGAGGGCAATTAATAGTGGTATCGGAGGGAGCTTGTATTTAGCATCCATAAAAATAGGTACCAAGAAGGATTTGGGATGTGGCTTCTTAGGCACATCCTCAAGGATCCAGTTTCCTTCTCTGACTTCTGGTCCATCGTCCCTGATTTATAGTTTTTGTTCTCATGGTTTGAGGATGACTTCTGCCCCTCTAAGGAGCTCCTTTGTCCCATGCCCATGCCCAGGCTTAGAAAAAGAGGAAGACTATTGTTGAATGGGCATAAGTCTCAATTATGCGAGATGAATGAGTTCTAGCGATCTGCCAAACAACATTTGCCCATAGTTAACACATTGTATTATGCACTGAAACATTTGTTAAGAGGGTAGATCTTGTGTTTAGTGTTCTTACCATACAGGAAGAGAGGAAGGAAGGAAGGAAAGAAGGAAGAGGGAGGGAGGGAAGGAGGGAGGGAGGGGACACTTTTGGTGATGGTTTCACATGTGTTTACACATGTCCACATGCATCAAATTGCTCACATTAAACACGTGCAGTTCTTTGTATATAATTTTGAAGAATCTTTCATTCTTTTTGTTTTTACATATTTGAAAGCATAGTCCTCCCAGGACAATCTGCTTACCTCTCACAGTCCAACACTTTGTCCCATGCCCATGCCCAGGAGCAAAGAGGGTGGATGTCTATAGGGCAGGAAACCAAGGGCAGTGAGTTGAGTGGCTTTGAATAGCTAACCCACCGCCTCTGACACACTACCTTTTATGTATGTGACGTGAGAGGGTAACGGGCTTATCAGTCAAGATAAGGGTTTATCTTGTTATTTTGTTGATACCCAAACACAATTCCAATGCAGTAGTCCCCCTTACCCGTAGTTTCACTTTTCTGTGGTTTCAGTTACTCCTAGCGAACTGTGGAAAATTCTAGAAATAAACAGTGTGAATTTTCAATTGCGTACTATTCTGAATAGCTTGATGACATCTCTCTCAGTCCTACTTGGTTCACCCTGAGATGTGAATCACCCTTTGCCTAGCGTCTTCATGCCGTATACACTCCCTGCCTGTTAGTCACTCAGTGGCCATCTAGGTGATCAGATCAACTGTCTCAGTATCTTGATGCCTGTGTTCAAGTAATTCTTATTTTATTTAATAACGGCCTGAAAACCATTCATGTAACTTTTTATTAAGTACATTTTTATAATTGTTCTATTGTATTGTTATTGTGGTTAATCTCGTACTGTGCCTAATTTATAAATGAAACTTTATCATAGGTATCTATGAGGTTGGACAATTAACTTTTCAAACTCATCCTAGAAAAAGTGCTACCTATGTCATTGCTGAATATCGCTACAGTCACCTTCGAAGCACTCCCCTGGGCAAGCTATGCATCGATGCCAGCGCCTAGTCCACCCTTCAAAGCAATTTTGGAACTCTTTCTGGAATGGTCATCAGAGCTGTCATCATCCCCAAAACCTGACAAAGAAGTTCATGAACTTGCCAGTGTGCGCTTACTGACTCCTCACTGAGCTCTTCGTGCTCTGCTGCCAATGTAAATGCATGGTGGCAAGTTCATGAACTTAATTGTAAATGAAACAATTCCTTCTAGAAAGAGGGACATAGCTCCTAGCTTTTCCAACTGAGCCCAACCCCCACCTGGAAGCTAAATGTTGCTGAGTGTGTAAGCCCACATTAGACCTGCAGAAGGTCTAAACAACAAACTGGTGGATGTATTTTTAAAATTGGTTTAAGCCACTAATTTGGGGGCAGAAATGCTAGACACACCAACTTTCCTCTGATGCTGCCAGGATGAGCTGCTGGGATTGTGGGACCCTGAGCACAAAGCACACACTCAAATATACTCAGTATCCTTATGGTTATTGTTGTTGTTTTCCATTGTACAACACAGATCCATGAAAAAGGCTTGTCAATTAGAAAAAAAAATCCACAGATACTTTCTTAGCTCCTACAATGTGTTTAGCATTGTATGCTATTGGGGTTTTCATGAAGAGGATTACATCCTGGCTAATATATTTAAGATAAAGAAATAATGCATTTATTACCACAGGCTACAAATAAATAATAAGGAACCCACCTTGTGAAACATATCAAGTCAGGAAACATTCAAAAAAATAAAGAATCAATATAGGTTTTTAGAGAAAGCTTCATGTAACATGCATCTCTGGATTGAGATCTTGAATGGAGGAAAATATTTCAGTAATGAGAAGACTAATACTACTATTAATATTTGACATTGGTTGAGAACTTGCTGTGTTCCAGACAGGACAATAAGCACTTTCCAGGCAATTTCAGATTTGATCCTTAAAGGTGGTTTATCAAAGACTCCTTTTATAGGTGAGGAAACAGAATGAGAGGGAAATGAAGACATTTCCTGCTCTGTGCAATGCTACCTCTCTGGCCAGCAGTAGAGCTGGGATCTGACACAGGGGTGGTTGATTCCAGAACTGGACTCTTACTCTTTGCGAAGCTGGTGGAGAAATTAAATGTATTTATCTTCTAAGAAAAAACATTCTGAAGTTGGGAGAGTTAATTGTTACCCCTGTCACAAGTCTTCCCTGACCTAGATTCTAGAAGTTCTTGAGTAAACGTATGAACAGGTCTTTTAAAGATTAAAAGATGTCCCTACTGTGTTAGGGCAAAAACGTAAAAATGACCTGCACAGGTTCAGTGCTTCCTAGGTGCCAGGCACTGACCCCCATGCTTATGCATTTGATACTGATTTGATTCCTCCCCAAACCATGGGTAAGTCCTCCTACTTTCCCTGCTTTATGGGTAATACGAGGGCTGTCCAGAAAAAAAAAATCACCCATAAATCCTTTTTTTTTTTCATATTACATGGCTGGGTACGTTTTGGACAGCCCTGGTATAACTAGATATGGGAAGGAAGGAAGGCAGGATGGAAGGACAGGAAAGGGAGGGAAGGATTGAAGGAAGGAAAGGAGGAAAGAGAGAAGGGAGGAAGGGAAGGAAGCAAAGTTGGATGAAATCATATCAGACTACAGTGCACTTCTCAGCAAAGTTCGGTAAGTCTATTGAATGTTGCATGTTCTTGACCTGAGGTCCCTCTTCAGGGAAGTACAATTCTCCCTGCCTCAGGACCCCTGCCCCATTCAGTCACAGGCTGGGGGCAGCTCATGGAAAGAGCAGCTCAGGTGTGCACACAGTAGTGGGTTTTTGCATTGGTTGGTGATGCTCGCTGTCATAGGAGATCTGAGGATGTGTCTGTGCGACCCCACAGTCCTTCCAGTGCTTCTGTGAAAGGGCCCACGGGAGGCAAACATGCTCCAGTCTGTTATCCACTCCCACACCACGGTGATCACTGGACTGGGCATAGCGTTCATGTTAGAGTTTGTGGGTGATGGGAATGATGGGGTTCAGAGAGAGAGAATCTGGACTCCAAGATCTAGAAGATTGTCACAGGAGAGCCTTCGGCAGCCAGACGCAGAAGTGATGAGTGGATCGCAGGGCGTCTGTATAACAAGAGAGACTGGAGTGATGTGATATAGAACACGTGTGTGCCGTTCACCAAATATTTCTGGATCTCTCCTTTTATGCTCGTGTCTGGTCATACTGCTTCCCTTCTTAAAAGTCATGAGTAGCTCTGTGACTTTATCAATGACAAGTGAAATGTGTCACTTCCAGCAGAAGCGTCAAAAGCCCAATACATGACTTGCGACCTTGTCTTTCTCTTTTCTTCAGTGTGATGGATGTGACCGAAACGTCTAGTATTGGGCATGAGCAGAGTGAAAAATAAAATTTTCTTGTGTTTGGCCACTGAGACATGGGAGTTCCTTGTTACTGTAGTGTAACCTAGCTCGTCCGGGCTGACACAGTGGCCAGGCAAAAGACACAAAATCTCCACCTCCACTATGTCTAGACTGTGGTCCCTTCAGCAATGTTTTGTGACTTGTCCTTTAAGGCAGCTAAGGAAGCCAGGCAGTCAGCTAAGAACTTCGTGCTCATTGTCTGAAGTAGGAGTTGCTGTCAGTTTCATTTCATCCCATTGTTCCATTGAATCCTGTTCCCTAATTTAACACGGTCTTCACACGAAGGTGGGTACTATCAGTCTCGTGTTGCTGATGAATAAAATGAAACTCGGAGAAGTTCCAAAGCCTTCCCAATGTTATCCTCAAAGCCTGGATTGGAACCAGGTTCTGCCTAATGTCGAAGTACCTGGAGTATTACCCGGAATTATCTTTTGGAGGGCGGGCCCCATATAGTACAGGCTTCTGCTGCTAGTTGAGTGTTCTAGGAACCCGTCTGCAGCCATGTGCCAGCTACCTGGTTGTAAGAAGCTGCGTTTGGCTTCAGTGAATTTTTCTGGAGACTCTTGCAATGTGTTGGCCCATTTCACGATGGGTGATTTACATGAACAACGTGTGTCATGATAACATACCTGCGCACACCACGCTGAGTGTTCAGCAGTTTTTGACCAAAAATGGCATGACCCCTGTGCTCCACCATCCCTATTCACCTGATCTCACCCCCAGCCACCACCACCACCCCCGCCCCCCGCCATGAAAAAAGTCCTTAGTGAGAAACATTTTGCCGATATGGATGAGGTGAAACAAAAAACGGCAGAAGCAATAAAAGGCAACAAAAGTGACAAGGTCAGAAACTGTTCTGAGCAGCGGAAAAAGTGTCTCAATAGCTGTATTGCCTCAACAGAGGGTACTTTGAAGGTGACTGAAGTTTAAACATGTAAGAATAAATAGACAATTTTTTAATAAATAAATTCCGTTTTTTGGGGGGGCTATTCCTACTCATATATTGGCATAATTTTCCACTGTTGTAAGCCATGGTAACATAGCAAACAATTCAAGTTAAAATCCTGTTTTGATATGAACTTTCGGAATAACTGTCTTGGCACTTGGTTTCCGCTGAGCATATATAAGCCACCAAGTTTTTTTACTTTTATTTGAGCAATCAAAACAGTCATCTACAAAATTAGTAATTCAGCAGATAATACTATACCAATTACAGTTAATTGAATTAATGGCATAAGTGATCTTGCCAAAGGCTAAATATATAAACTTTATGACAGCTTTTGCCTGAATCTTCAAACTTCTTGAGAAAATTCCAGAAAATGTGAATCCTGGGCCAGGGATGTGCTTCCTGTTCAAAACAGTTTTTAACTGTCCTTGTAAATATGTCCTTCAAAATTCTTCCAGCCCTCCGGTCTGTGAATGAACTTCGTTTGTTTGCGGCGCAGTCTTAGCTGGCACTTAATCTGGGGGTGTTGATTCTGGTCAAAACCAACAAACAAACAAGCAAAAAACTGACATGTGATTCTAAAGTCATGAGTCTGATCGTTTGGGTGTTGCATTTAACCTGAAAACATTCCCCAAAGAGGAATGTTCTAATTCCTTTTCATTATGTCTTTTGAATTTTAAATGTTGTGACTATTACTTACTTATTCAATGAAAAAAACTGAGCTAAAAATCAAACAAGCAGAGTTTGGGGTTTTATATATAGATAGTATATAAATAGATCACACGCACTCACACACACAAGGGGACTTTCTTCACATCATTGCAGGAGGAAACACTTTTGAATGCAAGGAGTTGCACTTATTTTCTTTGTACAACACTCTGTCCCCTTCCTGCCGATGCCCGCCGTAAACCTGGCACCCTCTCACACCTGCTGGCAGACAGACGTTAAAGTTCACTCAATGGAGAGTCCCCCCCCCCCCCCCCGCCACAGGCATGAGGAAGGAGAACTTTGGGGCATCGTATGTGCCAGAGATCATTGTCTATTTCTTCATCTTGGTCCTCACCACTGGAGCTAATTGAGGCAAGTGATCGTGTCACGGGGCTTACAGTGAGCTCAGGCACGTCTTCCTCCTGCCCGGGCCGCTCGTGCTCAGCTGCCCACACTTCCAGCACAGTCGCGGCCCATCTCCCTCAGGCCAGGGTGACCGCAGGCTTCACTGCATGTGCGTGTCCCCTCCGCTCCCACCAGTGGCGCCACCGCTTTCTGCTTCCATCGTTCCTACAGGTTTCCAGTCAGCAACACCGCTGACTTCCTCCTGCCCTTTCCGGGTTTCTCACTGACCACTGGGGATAATTGGGGTCTGCTGTCTTCTTTCCAGAAGGGACAGAGCTCCAGCTGTCATTGTCCTGGGCTGTGAGGACAGCCCTAGGTCATGACGCGGCACTTGGCCACTTGTTAGGAATGTCAGCAAATGGCCGTCACGTGGCCCTCACTCGGAGGACTGAGCATCCCCTCCACCTGACAACTCCCAGTGACAGCACGCGCCACACTAACACACTGGACTGTCATCAGCTCAACCGCCACGGTGTCTTTTTCTGCTTTTTTGGAAACCCAATATTAATACAATTTGTCACTCTTCTCTAAGGAGCACTTACTACGCTGGGGTTTTAGTATGTTTTACCAATTTAGCTGTTCTAATGGCCTGCAAGTGCCTCGATTTTAAAACCTTATTTCCCAGGTCTTTGGAGAGCTGGCTATAACCTGAGATTATGTTCCTAATAGACTGCTTATAAAATGGGCTTCTTAAAAGCCAAATGGTACTTATCACCTCATTTTGCATATTGAGTGACAGTTTTTAGCTTGGAAGTAACAACCTAATGCTATTATAAAAATAATAATAGTAAAGATTTAAAAATCCATTACAAATCTCCTGAAACCCAGGTGAACTCATTAACTCTTAGATAAAAGACATTGGATTTTTTTTTTTTCACTCTCAATTTTATTCTGCCTAGAGTGATGACTTTGGGGAAGAACTAGAACTAGAAGCAAATTCTCCTGACTTTGAGTCCAGTGTAGGATTTGTGGGACAGACCTGTGAAAACAGGCTGAACTGTGAGATTGAAAAACAGAAGCAGATAATGGAACAGCCCAGTCACCACCGAGTCAAAGGCGTGAACGTGAGGCAAAAGCCACATGCTCCACTTTGTCATCCTAGGGAGTGCGACAATAAAGAAGACTGTGAAACCCTAAACCTTACAAACTCAACATGTAACGAGCCTGAATGTTCACCTAATTTGAGCCTTGTGGAAACATGTTTTCTCTCTGCTTTTGACACCTAAATGGTTGGCATATTGGTCAGCAAGGGTTCTGCGAGTGTGAATTCTGTCATTTGCAGGCTTTGGGGACATCTCCTGGACACACAGACTTCACTAGGTGTCATGAGTTGAATTGTGTCAAGTTCCTATGTGGCAATCCTAATCCTGCTACCTGAGAATGTGACCTTGTTTGGAGACAGGGTCTTTATAGTGGGAATTAAATTAAAATGAGGTCATTGGGATGGGCCTTAAAGCAATATGACTGCTGTCCTTATAAGAAGGGGAAGAGTAGGACAAGGTCGTGCACAGAGGATGAGGCCAGGGGAAGGTGAAGTCGGAGCCTGGGTGAGGCATCTACAAGACAAGAAATGCCAGAGATTGCCGGGAAACCACCAAAAGCAAAAGGCAGGCCTGGAAGAGATTCTCCCTCAAAGCCCTCCGCAGGAATCCACCCTGCTGACACCCCGATCTCAGACTTTTGGCCTCTAGAACCATGAGATAATACACGTCTGTGGTTTACACCACCCAGTGTGTGGTTCTTTGTTATGGCAGCCCCAGCAGACTAGCATGCCAGGTATAACCACGTCAGATGCCGTCCAGTTCCCTCAAGAGCTTACAGTGAATGGAGTGAGCAATCCCCATGGAACACTTAGCAATCACAGGAGGCAAGTCATTGGCTGGTGGCCACACAAGTCATTCAAAGAAGAAATGCTATGAGAACTCAGATGACAGGAGAGAAATGGGAACGGAAACGTCATAAGAGACACACTCTCTAAAGAGTGTGAAAGAACAAAGGAAGGATGTGTGAATCAAGAGGAAGAAAGCAAAGCCCATGGTTTTGGAGATGGAAGCTGGGGACACAGATGAGTCCCCACCTCTGCTTTTGCAAAGCAAGTCTTGTGTTCTCAGTGGCAATGGTAAGAGACTTGTCACTGGGCAGAAATGTGTTCCCCGGGGAAAGTAAAGTGCTTAAAGCTTGTGGAGAAGGTCACATGCTCAAAGTTTCTAAGAAGACAGGTATTCACTCTACATTATATCCTAATTTAAGCAATAGAAATGCAAATATGCAACCCGTTTTTTATTTTCTTGAACTGGTATAATTAGTGTAAAAATGTAACAATAACATGTATGAAATACCCATGGAATTGCACAAGAATGACTTTATCATTTAAAAGCATTAAAGACATTGGATTGTATTCTTAAAGACATTTGTAGAGCTTATCGAAACTCAAATATTTTCAATGTTCAAACACAAGTAATGTGAAAAAAACTTTTTTAATAGTAGACTTAGAATTTCTTTAAATAATAGCTTTGAGCTGTTTTTGAGAGCTTTTTCTATTAATTAGTGTTCTATTAGTGGGCATAACCTCTTGCTTATATTTACTATAACATACTATGGTCTGTGCCATCCTTTCAACAGCTCATGCAGGGCTGCTTTTACTATGCAGAGTACAACGCCATCATGCATTTCCTCTGAGGAAATTTCCGAGATGTAAGTCTAAATATCAAAGAAAGAAAGACGAGGCAATAGCATCTAACCACAGCGGAAATTTGACTCACTCCGAAACATCAAAAGTTGCAATGTGCCACTAAAATAATTAGTTATCTCTAATGCTTGGCAAAGTTTCTTCTTGGATGTTTTATAATTGTGAAATACACTGCAGATAATCCACTGTTTTTTAAACTCCTTGGTCGCTTTGGCCTGTTGGTAACTGAGATGGCAGTCTGTGGTTGGTGTGTAGTAATAACGGAACTTGCAATAACAACTTACACATCCCTCTGCACCGGTGAGACTAGAGGAGTTTTATCTAGGCCATGTGTGCTTATTAAGGGTATCTGTTTTATACTTTCACTAATTGAATTAAAAATTAAAAATGAGTAATTCTACTATGATATTGCAGTCATTAAAAATGGAGATAGAAAGGTTGATGCCACATTTAAAAATGGGAACTGGTGTAATTAGAGATCTGATAAAATAACAATCTGCTTCATATGCATGTAGATCTTCAAATTATTAATAGTAAAGCCAACATGAAACTATTTGTATGATACTTCTTGTGCTGTTTAGAAGACTGACAGTTAAGTATCATTGTTTTATCCCCTGTATGTAGTTCACCATTTTGGTAATATAGGAGGGCTGTCCAGAAAGTATCCAGCCATGTAATATGGAAAATAGAGGCATTTATGGCTGGATTTATTCCGTACAGCCCTCATATATTCACATTAATCAATACTTTTCTGCAGTTTAGTGGAAATGAGTGTCTTGATATCAGTTAAAAAGGGACACCATTTTTCATGGTGCATACAAAGCTAATGCTCACCATTTGTCTCAGAAATACATGACATATTTTGTATTTTTTCAGCTTTATTAAAGTATAATTGACAACTAAAAAGTGGGTATAGTTAAGATGTACAATGCAGTGTTTGCTGTATGTACACATGGTGAAATGATCGCCACATCAAGGTAATTAACACCTCCATCACCTCACAGAGGATCACTGTGTGTGGTGTGCTTTAAGAATGCTGAAGATCTGCTCTCTCAGCAAATTTCAAGGACACAATGCAGTATTGTTAACTGCAGTCACCATGCTATACGTTACATCCCCAGGACTTACCCATCTTGTCAGTGGAAGTTTGTGCCCTTTGAACAACACCTCCCTATTGCTCTGGATAACCATGATTGTCCTCACCCTCTAGCCCAGATAGCAACTATTTTACTTTCTGCTTTTATGCCTTTGACTATTCTAGATTTCACATGTGAATGCAGAATTTGTCTTTCCGTGTTGGGTTTACTTCACTTAGCATAGTGTTCTGCAGGTTCATCCACCCTGTCACAAGTGGTGGGATTTCCTTCTTTTTTTATGGCTGAAAAAATACCCCATTGTATATATGCACCATATTTTTTTCTTGTCCACTCACCAGTCAGTAAATACTTAAGTTGTTTCCATGTCTTGGCAATTGTTAATAATGCTGCAGTAAACATGGGCATGCAATTCTCTCTCCGAGATCCTGATTTCATTTCCTTTGGATGTATACCCTGAAGTGGGATTGCTGGATTGTATGGTAGTTCTCTCTTTAATTTTTTGAAAAACTTCCATACTATTTTCCATAATGGCTATACCACTTAGTATTCTCATGAATACAAGATTCCCTTTTCTCCACATGTTCATCAAAACTTGTTATTTCTTGTCTTTTTGGTATCAGCCCTTCTAACAGGGTATGAAGTAAAATCTCATTGTAGTTTTGATTTCCATTTCCTGCATCATTAGTGATGTTGAAAACCTTTTCACGTACCTATTGACCATATTTATGTCTTCTTTGGAAAAAAAATGTCTATTCAGGTTCTTAGCCCATTTATATAACTTGGGTTAATGCCTTATGAAGTGTGTTATTTGCAAATATGTTCTCCCATTCTGTAGTTTGCCTTTTCATTCTTTCCTGTACAGAAGCTTTTCAGTGTGATATAGCTCCTCTTACTTATTTTTGCTTTTGCTGTCAAATCATGACATGTTTTAAAGACTAAGGACTGCGACCCTTGGCTATTCCACAATTCTGTCAGAGAGCTCAGAGGTCTTTTCTCAATGAACAGTAAAGATAGGAAACATTTCAAACCATAGTGCAAATAATATTCTGAATATTCATCTGTGGTTCAGGAACAGTTTTCTCTTGGTTATTGCTAACCTACAATTCTCACCACATGACTATTTACATAAAATACCTTATCTGAAAAGAATCAGGCAGAGGCCTTACCTATCATTATGAAATAGTCCTTAAATCCGAACATTTTCTTACTTGTATTTTTGTGGAACACATTTGTTTTAAGTTGGGAGACATAATTTAATCTCAGTTCATATAAATGCTTTGTCAACTGCAACTCTTAACTTCAACGACAGTCTCAGCAGTGGTTTCTAAACATTTTGGGGGAGCTGCGCCCCATCAGTAAAAATATTTCGGTCACAAATGGCCAAAGATATTAGTAATTATTGGTTTGTGAATTATAGACATGGAAGTCTTCTGTTATATGTTCAGCATTATAGATGATACAGAAAACAGCCTGAATCAGATAAAAATACATGGAAGTATGAGTTGTAACAGTTATTCCTTGTGTTCCCGTGCATCATGTCATACAGTCTTTGTGGTGTGTGTACCCCACATTTGAGTCCCCCAAGAGCTGCAGTGAAGTGCTTGGGAAGAGAATGAAGTGGCCTTTCCCTGCTTTATGACCCACCCCCAAGTGAGGATCACCTGAGTAAAGACAGACTGGATACCAGTAACTTTTAAATATTCATTAGTATGATTCATTTTAATGCTTATTGCTTTGTAATCACAAAAGATGAGTTGTTTTCTTCTGGGTAGAGCACAGCTACAAAAAGATGTTTTCCATTATCACAGTGACGGGAAATAATGGATTTTATATGAGGGCACACAAACTGAGATCATGAACCCATGTTCGTGCCTAAATCTGCTCTGTTGGAAAGAAGATAGGAACTAAAATTTATCGATTACCTACCACGTGACAGGCACAATTCGAGATTGCCTAAGTATGTTAACAGAGATTAAGGCACTAAAGCCTTTACCTAATATTTGGTACAAAGCAGACGTAATTATTATTTTTTATGTAGCCAGCGAAATTACCCCGACAACTAGGAATCAATATTGTCATTGTTTACAAGTAAGTCACCTAAAAATCAAAGAGGTTTAACAACTTGGCTGTGGTCACAGATAGTAAAGGTAAAAGAAGCTTTCCACTCCCTTAGCTCAATTTTCAGTTGTTTTGTTTTTTAACTTTGTAACTTCTATTACCATGTAATTACTCATGTAAGAGGCCCAGAACAGGGAGCTACCCAGCTAGTTTTATCATATCATATGCTTGAGGTTGTTTATTTAGTGGCATCCATGAAATGGCTCATTGCATCCTTTGTTCTGGTGGTAAAACCACAAAGTGAGTGTCAGAATTACGTGCCAAATGCCCACAAAACATGCTTTGAGACAAATTACCTTAATTTTCCTCTTTTTCTTGTGTGGCTGATGATGGGTCTGTGATGGTGACATTTCTGGGAGCCTGTGGGAGAAGGGATTTAGGCCCGTGGTATGCTTTCGCAGTCTGTGTCAGTTACTGCTGTAGCAGCTTAGAACCACAGTGAGCGTTTGTTACCTCACTGAGTCTGCAGTTCTGGAACGTGGGAGTGGCTTATGCTCACTGTTCTGGGTGGGCTCTCTGAGGCTGCCATGGCGGGGCTCTCTATGAGGCTGCAGTCCTCTGAACACTGGCTGGGGCTGCAGGTCTCACTCATGACTGAACATCCTCACGACCTGGCGGCCAGCTTCCCTCAGAGGGACTGAGAGTGAGAGGAGGAGGCCATCCGGCCTTTCCACCTGGCCTCAGAGGTCTCGTACCTTCTGCTCTGCCACACCGTGTTGGTTAGAAGAAAGTCACCAAGCCCAGCCTGTGCCTCCTGGGATAGCAGCATTGTCAAAGGATGCGGAGGAGTGTCTTCAAACCACCTCACACTGTGTTTGAGAGGATTCTGACAGTAGAATCTTCTTAATGTTTTATGTACACAGAGTCAAACCTCGGAAGGGTAAACTGCTAAGTCGGCCGGCCAGCCGAATGGATGCTGAGAAATGCAAACATCCTCCAGGTCAGAGGTACAGAGCTTTGTGACTTGGTCAGAGTGTCAGCAATTTCAGTCCTCGCACTCCCAGAGCCACGTGGTGGCTCAGAGAGGGGTCAGGTGGCACCCACCTCTAAGGAGATGAACCTGAACTCAGGGAGCAGAAGGCAGGCCCGAGATCACTCATTTGTAATGGGGAGGAAGCTCCTCTTCCCTTTGCTCCAAGGGACCCTGGACACACTGTCACTATCTGACAAGGCTGCCACCCTGGAAGCATCTCTGTGAAGATGGTCCAGAGCAAGGAAGTTAGTGCCCCTACTCACCCATGGATTATCTTCAACCTCAAGTGTTGAAAACAAGTTATTGTCAAGGTGGTGAAGATGGTCCAGAGCAAGGAAGTTAGTGCCCCTACTCACCCATGGATTATCTTCAACCTCAAGTGTTGAAAACAAGTTATTGTCAAGGTGGTTGTAATAGGGTTCTTCAGTGGAAGAAACAGGCTGTGTGTGCAGATACAGGTTACGTATTACCTGTTATTGTGCATTATATTACACATTAGATTGCATATTGCAGGTTGTAGGTTATATATTATATTATCACACATTATACATTATGTATTATGCACTATATATTATTAATTATATTATACATATATTACATATTATACATTATATATTATGCATTATGCATCATATGCATTATGAGTTATATATTATAAATTTTATATTATACATTATACATTATATATTATATACAATCCATTATGCAGTATACATTATACATTACAATTGTATATTATACATTATATATTTCAGCCTCCTGACTATGAGGAATAAATGTCTGCTGTTTAAGCCCCTACTCTGTGGCATTTTGTTATAGCAGCCTGAGCTGACTAATACACTATTTTCGTACATACAGCTCCCGCTATATCTCTGTCCCACCCTGTATCTGCTGTGCTGGTGCTTATACTCCATTATCCTCTCAAGCTTCGCCTCAAAGCACACGTTCAACAACAATGCAATTAAGAATTCAACAGCAGTGGAGTTCCCTGGTGGTGTAGTGGCTAGGCTTCAGTGCTCTCAACACCATGGCCTGGGCTTGATTCCCAGCCAGGGAACTACCCCACCCCCCCAAAAAAAATAATTCAACAGCAAGAGCAGAGCGGGGAGCCCAGGTCCTCCTGAGCCCACATGGGCCCCTGCAATGTCACAGGCTGCTCCCCTAGCGAGTTCAGCCTCTGGCTGATCCTGGGTGGTCACAGGGTGAACATGTGGCCTCACCCGCATTGTCCATCCTGCCAAGAAGTATTATTGGCACATGAATTTTCGATAAAACCCTCATGCCGTTCAGTGTGTGGTGACCTGTAACCGATTCTCAGCTCTTCATCAAAGAGTTTCCAAAGGTCTTCTGCCTATGGGGACTTTCTCAGTTATCATTTTATAGTCCTATGTTCAGTGACAAGTAACCAGAGAATTACAGAAATGCAAAGTGGAAGGAATTTCTTGTTTCGTGGTGTTCAAGGTTATTTTCTAGTTTTTGTAAGCAGTAAAGCCAATTTTTCAAGGAAAACCTTTGAAGGTGGTCTTTTTTTAGGGGAGGGAACTAGGGCTCCTCGGGGGTGGGGTGGGTGGCCCCCCCAAGGCCCACCAGTCCCCACACCCCCAAAACATAATTTGAAAACCAATGATCTGCTCCAAACTCTTTAAAACATTTATTTATGTATTGCCCTCTTAATGGATCTTCAAAAAAAACAGGATTACCAAAAAAAAAAAAAAAAAAAAGGCATTAGCCCAGAGTGTTAAAAAAAAAAATGCCAGTATACAGAGTGTTTTCACCTGAACTAGTCACTTGCCCAAGTCTCCTGGGAACTGGGAACTAACAAGTTAGGAGGGAACAGAGCTCTCAGGTCTGAAAGGCCTCTGTGCCTTGTGTCTCCGCCCTTGCATGGTCACGGTGGGAGGAGACACCCATGGTAATGACAGTCCAGGAAGGCCTTGAGATTCTTGACTTCTGCTGGGTGAAAATAGGCCCTGAACCTCTCACCTGCTTTTCATGGTCAAGCTCCAACTTCCTTTTCTAGAAGTTGGCTTTGCTGGTTTTTACAGTTGTTTGTGTTTTCACGGTCACTTGCCTCTTAAAATGAGAATGAGGTCAGCGTTCTCGTATTC
This sequence comes from Lyroderma lyra, assembly GCA_004026885.1. Taxonomy (NCBI): domain Eukaryota; kingdom Metazoa; phylum Chordata; class Mammalia; order Chiroptera; family Megadermatidae; genus Lyroderma; species Lyroderma lyra. The sequence continues at coordinate 59,368 of PVJL010000811.1, forward strand.
ACAACCGAGCAAACACATGTAAGCATTGCCGTTCTGTTGTGTTTACTGTGTTATATTGTTTTACTCTCTTCTTATGCATGCATAACTTTATGTGTCTGTTTTATGTATGACTATTTCCTGAGTGTTTAGCAGTCTAGTTGATTATCAGGGTAATTTTGAAGGTGAACTACCTTCCAGGAGTTCAAGACTTAGCCAGAGTTACACATCAACAAAAAATAACATGTATTCCAGTATGGTTGCCAATGGTCATTAAATAAATGAAACAAATTTTCTTTTCATAGCCCAATTTAAAATTTTGTTTGGTATTACAATATTATGCATAGTGCTTTAAAAAGCATAATTTTAGAACCTTAAGATTTAGTAAGTTAAACATAGGCTTCCTGCACTCTTTTCTCCATTTTAACATTTTTAGGAAAAGTAATTTGGCCTATAAAATGCTATTAAACTAAGTTGGAGTCAAAAACAGTTTTCATTGAATTTTTCTCTTTAAGTTACAAAGAAATAAAATGAAATAAAGTGGGGCTACAATTTGGAGAGTTAATGAAAAGAGGGAAACTTAAGGTTGTAGAAGATACAATAAAGGTTTTGAAAACTTAGCTCAAAAGTCCTACCAGGGGACAAAAAATATATATACCTATGCTGCTTTTACAAAGACTATAATACCCCCTTCCTACACCCCCTTATTCTCTGTTCTCTGTCTTAGAATTCATGTGCTAGGTTTGCACAGTTCCCCCTTTCAGTATCATTATTTACAACACTTACCGTTTCCATAGTTATGCAGTATTTCTGTTTCCATGGCAACACTTGGTTTCCTAAACAAATAGTATCGCAGTGTTAATCTTGTTTCAGTGTTATTGTACTATGTTATTAGATACAAAATTCAAAAAAAATTATTTAAGCAGGGTGTGCAACTAGGTGGGTTGGTTTTATTACTTGGTGCTTGTGATATTAAATTCCAATTTCATATTAAAATACACATCCATTTGAAAAATAGTGGGGATTTTGCATAGCAAACATGATACCAATTTTATTCACTAGTTATAAAACAGTGTAATTTAATAAAAGAGTGTTCCAGTACATAGTAATATACTAGGGGAGGTTTACTATCTTCAGATTAAAATGGCTGTTTTCAGTTGGCCTGGGTGATTTAGCTTCCCCAAATCGATAAAGTCATTTATAGCCTACCCACAGTGATATTTCCCTTTGCCATTTTTGCATATTAAGTAAATTCTACCCGTTTTGCCTTTTATTTTATAGCCCCGCAGGTACAGCTGTGAAGTAGACTTCAAGGGAACTTGACGAGCTCCATTTTCTCGAAGATAAAACATCATTTCTGTCTTTAAGTTTGCTTATCATTGCCCTGCCTATCTTAAGATTACCTCTTGTGGCTTTTTTCAGAAGTGGGATTATACCTCACCCCCAGCTCCCAGCACACAGTTTTATGTAACTGATTACATTCGAGTCCTACAGGAGACATTAGGGCTCCCAATAGGAGAAGGTCGCCAACGTGCAGGCTAGAGGACGTGGCATGGGATTTAGCAGAAGTGACGAGGAGCTCTCCTGACAGTTGCGTAGCACCGCCCCTTCTGTCAGCTGCTGCGGAAGGCCTGCTCAGCGTGCAGACCTGCCCTCTGCCCTGTTCACCGGGCTTTCTAGAAGACAGCTTTTTCCCACCTTCCTTTGGAGTACATCTCCCTTTGAGAACACGTTTCAATGTTTCCCTTCCCTGTTCCAGCATGAAAAAGGATTGCTGTGAGGGTCTAACATAATAATTTCTCAGGGTGACATTGTTTGTTCTGCCCTGGGGCAAGGAGTCAATGATGAATGAGGGTGAATGTCAAACTTTGGACCCCCCTACATTGTGGGGAGCTTGGGGACAGTCAGAGGGCCCAGCAAGTGGCTCTCAGCTCAGGCATTTCCACCTGTGTTACTGGACTCTGGGAGCCTCCTTTCCTCATCTAGGAAACTGAGGAGGTGCCACCTGCGGTGCAGTGTTGCTGGGAACATGAAGGCCCACACTCCCAGGATGGTAGCATGTACTAAGCAGCAGCCATCGCCCCATGCACCTGGACTTTCCTTCTTCTCCCTGGTAACTTGAAGTCTGGGGTCAGAAGGAGCCTGATTTCTTCGTGGGAATGTACAAGGCGCTGCGTCTATAAACTTAGCACTGGCCACAGGACTTCTTCAGCTTCTGCCCCATCACCCGCCTGCCTGTCTCCTGCCCCTTGACTTTGTCAGCTCAGAGGAGCTAAACATTCAGACTTCCCAAAGCTGCCTCGTCCCTGTCGGTCCCCCTTATGGGCAGCAGGCCTGTCATGGGGGATCCCCAGAGGAGAGGTCCTTTTCCAGTCTCTTCTGTGAGTAAATCTCACTAGCGCTGCTCAGCCTCCCGTGTGCACAGTAACCCATCATCTGGGGATATGTTGACCTGCAAATTTGGGTTCAGTGTCAGGGGACTGAGTTTCTGCCTGGCTGGCAAGCTCTCAAGTACTGCCAAAATGACTGGTATAGGGACCTCACCTTGAATAGGAAGGACTTAAGGTCCCCAAATCAAAGACTTCTTCAGATTTGTTAAGACCCTGGTTCCCATAACACTGAGTCCCCACACTGCCCATTTGGGGTTCTTGTTCTAGAACAAGATGAAAACCATCCAGTTTTAATAAACTTGCCTTCCTTATAAGATCTCCAGAGAGAATGGACGGGCTGGAATCTCTCGGGTCCTTTCCTACCACACAGGTGGCAGTTTCTTCCTAAAGACATAGGACAGCTCAGGGAAGACACAAACTGGCATCCCATCAAATTGTCATTAAGCAATTCATGTTCACCAGATTTGAATCTCTTACGAGCTTGAGAGCCAACATGATACAGTTGTTTTAGGAAAACTCTGTAACAGGGTAAATATCGATTATCAGAAATCATTTAATACCCCAATCAGAAATTCAGTGAGTCATCTATGAATGGGTTTAGAAACTGGTTGAACTGTGACTCATCAGAAATTGCAATGTGATTAATGTTTTGGAATTCCCTAAAGAAAGTGTGTTCTCTTTCCTTTTTACTATGTTAACAGTGTAGCCAAGCCAGTTTTCTTAGGCAGTATTGTGTTTGCTGTCTTATACTTCAGAACTCTGTTGGCATTTTAACTTCTGTGCCTTCATAACACACACACACACACACACACACACACACACACACACACAGTACCTTTTCCATGGCAATTCACTCTTTTCTGAGATATTTTAAAAGGAAACTACATTTGTAAGGCCTAAAAGAAAAAGAAAATCCAGGACTTTCTAGGGGATTTTTTCACGTGGGTTTTCTTTGTTAATGAAATCATAGTCAAGGATTGGATAAACTTCTAAGAATCAAAAGGATTGTGGTTTCTAATAACTATATGCAAAGACAGAATTATTTTCATTTTTATTCATGCGCTAAATAGATTCACTCAATTGGCATGGACCTCATAATGAATCATGATGAGTCTCTCTGCCCTTCTCAAGAACAATGATAAAAATTACAACAAAATCAATTTTTTTTGGAAAAAGAGACAGCTTGTTTCCTAATAGTAGCTTGTTTGCCTTGGCAATACCCCAGCTCTCAATGAAAGACTCACATAAACGTATTTAAAAATGTGGATGAAAATAGAATCATCCTCACACAATAGAAAGCACATGAACTCACGAGAATTAAGTGTTCAGTAAACGTTCTGTAGTGCTATCATTCCTGACTCTCATCTCATTGTTTATACTTTCACCTCTCCCTTGTTCTATGCATGTGTTGATACATATACCGGAGTGCAAAAAAACCATCAACACATTTTGAGAGAGGTCATCGTTGCTCAAGCAGTAGTTCGCCGTAATCAGAAGTGTCTAGACGCTGATGGTAACCACTTTGAGCACCTCTTGCAATTGCAGAAGTCAAATGTGACTCGTATTCATTTTTTGTTATTGCTATATATTGAATATTATAATTTTAATACAGCTTTTTTTTTTTGGTATGTGGGTAGTTCCTTGGCTGGGAATCGAACCCAGGCCACAGTGTTGACAGCGCCAGCGCTGAAGCCTTAAGCCACTACACCACCAGGGAACTCCAATACAGCTTTTTTATTTCTTAAAATATGTGTACAATTTTTGACACCTTCTGGTGTGAGTATGTGTGTGTGTGTGTGTGTGTGAGAGAGAGAGAGAGAGAGTGTGTGTGTGTGTGTGTGTGTGTGTGTGTGAGAGAGAGAGAGAGAGAGTGTGTGTGTGTGTGTGTGTGTGTGAGAGAGAGAGAGAGAGGGCTGTCCAGAAAAAATTTAGCCATTATCACTGTAACAAAAATGGTTATATGGCTAGATACTTTCTGGACAGCCCTCATATTAATTATTTATTTAGGGGACCCTTTCATAGATGATGGTTTCAAGTAACTATGGCAAAATATGATCCAATAGAAGAAAATGCTATCTATATTTCCTATAGGTACCGTTAGTATAATTTGAATGTTCGATTCAAACAGATAAACATTGTCAAGGTTCTCTTTTCACAAAATGTCATATAGAGGATTATGATTTAAAAAGAAACTGTTCTTCAAATATAAGAGCAGAGTATGTCAATGGGGAAAAAGCTGTGCCCGTAACACACACACACAGACGAGGACATGCATGATTTTCTTCCAGTTGTATTGATTAAAATGTAATCTTATCCAGCAGTATCACGGGTTGCACTCTGTGGCACTAACACTCAAGTAGTGTTTTCACAGAACAAAGAAAAAGGGAACCTCAGCAAGCCGTAGGTTTAGTGAAGTGAACCTGCTATTCCAAATCGCCCAAGCTGACAGGCCATTTCCCTTATGAAGACAATGAAGCCACTCTCTTCTGTTTGTTCTGTGCAACACAAAGCGGGTGTACAAGGAAATTCCCATTGTGTTGTGGGGCTTTTCCCCAGTTTAGTTATGCAAGGCAAAGCTAATAGTATTTTCCCTGTATGAAAATGCATCGTGATAGATATCAAGTTTGCTAAAAATACACAATTGGAGCAGAAGAATAACCTAGGGTCACTGGTCAGGCAGCAGCCTGCGCCATGTCAAGAAAATGATGGAGGCCACTGATTCAACTGTCAGGTGCCCAGGTTCAAATCCAGACTCAGCTCTTTGTGAACCGTTGGACTTTGAGGAAGTTCCCTATCCTCTCCGTGGCTCACATTATTCACTGGTCTTTGTAATAGGGAAGTAATAGCACCTAATGGGAAAGGCTATTGTAAGAACAAACATGATAATGTACACAAAGTGATCAGAGCACCGCCTTATACGTAGTAATCAATACATGTTAGTGATTATTAGAAAATGAATGTTTCCTGCACCTGCCATTAAGATCATCATCATATGTTACAGTTTTATGCGTTGCTTGCACTTTTACCAAAGCTGATGATATCACTGTTGATTCTGTAATCTTGAACACATTTAGCCACCCTGGAGCTTCTAAGTCACGTGACGACCGGGGATTCTAGCGAGAACTTTGTAATTAGTTGGACATTGTCCATTCAGAAAGGGCTCTGATAATTAGGAATTTTCAGATAAAGTCCAGATGGCTTAGATATTAAACAATTCTTAAATTCTGGATTTAACTATGTCAGCAGAATTCTCATAGCAACCATTTAACCAATTGTTTTAGCCAACACTGGCTGCTGGAACGAAATACGACCGACTGGGTGGCTTAAAGAACACATTTACGTTCTCAGCTGTGGAGGCTGCAAGTTCAAGATCAAGGTGCCAGCAGAGTCAGTGTCTGGTGAGGCTCTGCTTCCTGGCTGTAGGTGGCTGTCTACTCGCTGTGTTCTTACGTGGCCTCAGAGACAGGGAAAGCCAGAAAGAGGGAGGGAGGGAGGGAGGGAGAGAGAGAGAGAGAGAGAGACAGAGAGAGACAGAGAGAGACAGAGAGAGAGAGAGAGAAAGCACTCACTGGTCTCTTTTCCTCTTCCTATAAGGACACTAACCCCTATTGGATAAGGGCTCCACCTGATTTAGCTTTAATTACTTCCATAATTACTTTCATATTAGGGGTTGGGATTTAAAAAGTAAATTTTGAGGAGATAAAAACATTCAGTCCACACACCAACTCTTAGGTTTGCTTCTTTCATAAGTACCCTATAAATTCAGAATAACACTCTTCGCATCTCTGTCCCAGTGCCCTACCTTCCATCACTCCCTGTCTGATATCCCACCTTATAACAGGGGGAGCTTCTGGATAGACCCTCAGTGACTTGTGTCTGTTCTTCTGGCTGATAACATTTAGTGTCAGACACCTGTGTTTTAATTTGATTTCTTTCTGACCATCTTTCTGATGGTCTACTCTTCAGCCACATTTTGCTTGTGGAAGCCTTCACAATGGTTGATCATGGGGCGGGGGGTTCTGTGAGCTCAGCTGTGCTTGTTGCTTTCCTTCTTGGTTCTGATGACTGCACTCCTTCTCCATCTCAGAATCAGCCTTCACACCTAACTATTCCTGTCTTCCCCTGCGTCCACCCTCTACCCAGCAGAGGAGAGACAAGGTCATACAGTGAGTGACTCCCCCTGAACTCTGGTCATCACGCCCCTTTCTTCTCCCTTCACTCGGAGCCCCTGTGTCAGGGGAAGCACAGTCCGGTTCTGTGTTGCCCGCAGGGACTGGTTCCCTTCCGGGCAGCAGTGCCCCAGCGGGACTGCTCAGGGCTATCACCCACCTCTCCAAGGACAGAGCCTGATTCTTCCCCCATGGCTGACTCTTTAGGTGTGAACACTGCTCTACCTGCGGCTGTGCTTCCGGATTCACCGGGAGCCCCACCTCACCGACAGGAGACCCCGTCCGTGGTAGCTCAGCTGTTCTCATCCTTTTAAACATCAGCTCTGAGGGAAGGGCTTCTTAGACTTCCTGTTTCTGAAATATATACTGATTTTTTCTTTTTTCTATCTACCTATCTATTTGCTTATTAAAGATATTGGGGTGACATTGCTTAGTACAGATTACATAGGTTCCGGGTGTACAATTCTACAGTGCATCGTCTGTGTGTTGTGTTGTGTGCTCATTTTTTTCCTTTCTGATTTTTCTCCATTCTAAAAGGTATTTCTTTCCCTAAAATTATAGTTCATTCACTTTTCAGAAGTGTCGGTGAGTTCCTGAGATTCCTTTCTCTTACTGATCAGGACAGCGATGCCTTCCTTGAGCTGCCTGCCCTCAGGAGGGGAGAGGGGTCCCATTTATAATTGCTTTGAAACTGAGAACTCCCAGGGACTAAGAACAGGATTTGACCTCAGCATGTCAACGGGAGTTCTTGGTAGATGAGGTAATGTCATGGTTAACTGGTCAGTGGGGCTAAGCCTGGCCTCCTTGTGCTAACTTGCTGGGGAGGTTTTGAACTGCTGACAGATCCCTGTCAGTTTGGAGGACACTTCCTGATTACAAGCAGAGATCCTGACCGGGTCTCACAGAAGGCATTTTCTAACTTTCCTAGGGATTTTGCCTTATGCTCGAGGTTCACAGAGGATTCCACCCCTCACCCCTACCCCCCATCTCTCTCTCTCCCTCTCTGGGTTTTTCCTATTACTAATCACGCATGCAGCAAGGTAACGATCTCTGGTGTTCTTCCTCTGAAACCTCCATGTTCAGATCAGCAGCCAAGGGCACAGATAAATAGGTCAGTTATTACTGACGTTACAGGGAACTCCAGATGAACTGGGCACAGTTTGAAATGCCAGGGAGAGAGAGAAAGATCACTGTGATTCAGAATGTAAGTAAGGTTAACTCATTTTAATGACCAGTTTCAGCAACAATGAGGAATACCAACAGATCATGAAAGTTCCTCCTAGAGCTACAGAGTTGTGACACATTTTTACCAGTTAATGCATAAAGATTTGTATGGGGGTGGACGGATTCAGCCCTCTCTTAACAGTACATTCCAGGACGCCTGACCTCACTGGGGTTCTTGTCCTCATACGTACCTGGTTCAGCCAGACAGGTGTGAAAGAAACATCTTGGTTGCTTGCCGATAGCCATTATTAGCAGCTGATTATCACATTCTCAAAAGAATCTGCTGGGTTTCCCATTTCATTTTCGCCATTCCCTCAAATTTCCAGACATCTCCTCACACTCCTGTGAATTCAAGGCAGGTGGGCCAGGCAGTAAATTAAAACAAAGCCATCCTTCCCATGAAGGGGGTTGTCCAGGCAAAACTGAGCCCTGCAGGTCCATGTTGGGGTCAGTTATGACCACTGCAGTCCCAGGGCTGGGTTGGATGAACCCCTGTGAACCTCCAGGGCTATGGTTGCCCCAGACACAAACGTGTCTCCCCAAACTTTTCCAAGTGTTTCCAGCCCTTTCTCATCCCTTTCCGGGTGCCACAAGTTGATCAAATATGCATGATGAACAGTTATCTGCTAGTCACTAAGGAGACATAAAAGTCATCAGCCTTGACCTCAGGGTCAGTCCTCAAGGAACTCACAACATCAGTAGCTCCTTCTGCACAATTAGGTGGCCAGGTTGGGGGACAGCTCTCTGCGTGCAAGGTCATGGACAGCCTGCCTTGCCGGCTCAGTGCTTATCATCACCCCTGGCACATTGACCTCTCCGCAAATACGTGACTTCAATAAGTGCACAAATTAGAGCAAGCAGATAAGGAGCTATTTTCCAGTGGACTTATCTCCTAACCTGGCTCTACTGATAGGGGACCAAAGGTATTAAGATACGCTTCCTGTGCACTGTGACAGCCATAAACCAGGCAGCTCCATGGTTGCGAGTTTTGTCTGGACAGAGAAATGGAGCCTAGGAAAATGTAGGTGGAAAAACGATCCCTGATATCTTACATTATGTTTTCAGTTGTAAATGTATATTGGCAATCTGTAATACAGAGCCTCTTTGACCCCAGGAGTAAATACCTAAATGTCCGTTGTATTGCTACATTCACAGCTGCTCTCACTGAAGCTGTGTAGGAAAAAAATCACTACCTGACCAGTAGTCTCAATTGAATCAGTTTTTGTTTTTTTTTAACCAATCAAAGTGTATAGTTTTATCGTGATACAAAATATACCAATAATCCTGTACTTAATAAAATGTCAGGGATAACAGCTCCTAATTGGTTGTTAGCATCATCTCTACCCCACCTCACCCCCACCCTGTGTACAATTTTAACCTAAAACAGGTTGATAAATTCAATTTTCGGCCATTTTTATCAGCCTAGACTCCTGGGTTGTTTGGGAGCTACTAGCTTAAGGAATTAAGATTCTCTCGGCAAATAAGCAAACGGATCATTTCTCGCCAGCATCAAAGCCAGCCTTTATTTCCAGACGGTAGCTTTTTGTTTCATGGCTGGGGTTGATTGTTTTTGCACAGATTGTTCTTTTTGTTTGTTACCTAAGATGGCATTAAAATATTGCTTTTGGTTTCACATTTCCCTAGAAGTCTCTGTTCCGAAGGGCAGTGCAGTTTCCCGGGCTCAGCTGATCAGGTTGGGATAAGCTTGTCCCTGGGCCATTGCCATGCCACCCCTTTTGTTATCAAGGGCTCTCTGGCCAGAGAGGGATGGGTTGGATTCATCTGTCTGTGTGTATTGGCCTCAGGAATGTTTAGCTTGAGGGGGAAAAAAAAGGTCAGTTTCACATGAGGCCAGATGACCTCAGCCGTCACTTCCCACAAATGACCTGGCCATGACTTCAGCTTTCACTTTTCTTGTGACTGCCTGCTTTGACAGCCTCCACATTCCACATTAGCTAATCCACAGTTTTAGCAAGTCTGGACATCAGCAAGCTACCTACGCAACCTTGAGCACCGCCCCCACTTCCTGCTGCTGCTTGTCTCATGTCAGGGGGCGCAAACCCGCAAGCAGACCCCATGCACATGTGCTCCTTGGGCCCCAAATTTGATCTCCATTGGGGAGGGGCAGAATGAGAGTCAACATTAAAAAGGAAAAATGCTACATGTACGACTAGTTTTCCATATTCCCTTGGAAATGGTAGACATCTAAGCTAGATCCCAATCTCCCTGGTGCCACGGTTGGCCCAAATGGAGCACCTGGTACCTTCTTTAGAGGACGCGTGCGCTCTTTTGCACAGTTTCCAGCACTCCCTCCGCTTGTTCCCCGACGAGGCAGTGTCTGTGACCCAGAACAATGGCGCCCATGTCCTTGTTCTCCCTCCTGTCGGCCTGCGTTTCTCCTGGTATGACTTTCTGGGCCCATGTCAGCATTTGACTTTGTGACCTCCATACCACCTAGCGTTCTATTCACAAAACCTTAGCTTTGGGAGTTTGGGTGGGGATGATCCAACTAAACAGCTAATCAGATGTTATTAATAGCATTGCTTTCCCTTAACCCCTGTCCCGGTTCAGTATGATTCTTTTCGTCACCTTTTCCTGGGAGCAGACTGGGGTCATTGGCATAGCCTCTCAGACCTGACAGAGGACCTTGTTCACAGAAGTCTTTCCCTCTATGTCAAGCAGGCGACATTTATATGGGAATTGACCTTTCAGGTAGATTTTTCACATGTATGAACTTATTGGAATCTGTCAAAGTGATATTTTATCATCTCTAGTATACAGATGGGGAACTCATGAGGGGAGGAACTTGCCCAATGTCAAGCAGTAGTAAGTGATAGAGCCCTAGTTCCCCGCTCTTTCCACAATAAGATGCCGCCTCCTTGGTGAATTCCGGGCTTTACAGTCTAGAATCTCTGTATCATCACCAAGTCAAATGAACACACAGCAATTCGGACCTGACCACTGGAATTTTCCAACTGGATATCTTTAAAAGCAAAGATGTAGGTGATGGTTAAAAACAAGACAAAGAGAACAATTTACTATCATGAGTGGTTTCTGGGTTTGGAGACTATGGTGAGTTTTAAAAGAGCTGATGGAGTTTCACTACAACCTCTATTTCATTCTTTCCACTGCGCCCAGCGTTACCCTGTGTGTTTTCATTGGTGCATCATTATTTGATGGTGTGAGATAGAGGTTGCCTTGTGGTTGTCAGGTTTAGAATGGGTCCTGGGAGGCGGCGTTTAGGTATCTTTCTCTGGTTAGTGCTACCCTTGGTTGCTAACAGGTGGTGGAAATAACCTGACTTCGCTGTGATGGCCTTTCTGCTGCCAGTTCGAAGCGCTGACGAAGAGCTAGCTGTTGAAGCGCCGAATCCCGAGGCGTGTTTCTCTGAGACCTGTATGGTCAGCCATTCCCTTCCGTCTGCAGGCAGCTCGGCTCTCACTCGCCCGTGTCCTACTGTGCTCCCTCAGAAAGGGCCCGGACGTCCCCACCAGCCCGCCTGGTCCCCACCTGCAGCCTCAGCCCCCTCCCCGGCACTCTGATGGAGCGGGCTGGGTGTGCCACAATCGCTCGGTGACGCCTAGGCCCCCTTTCTGGCTCCACGGCTCCCTTGTGGACCGTGTCCTGCCGAGACCGTCTGCCCTGCCGTGCGATTTCTCAGTCACATGAAGCGAAGGCCTTTTGCCCTCCTTCTGACATTTCAGAAATGCCAGCCGACATGCTAACTGACACTGTCGTTTTTGCCAAAGCCATTTATGAGAGGTGTGCTGCTTTCCAATTCCTGTTTCCCCCGGGGGTCCCCACGTGCACGTTAGAGGACGTTCTCTTCCCCTATGAAGATGCCATCGGTGCCACTTTATTAAAAAAAATGGCAGCACTCCCAAGGTTTTTGTAAGGATTTCTTTAGAATAGGATATATACATGTATTAAAGAGTTTCAAATATTTAAAATTCATACTTTGCAAAAATTTATTTAAGAAAAAGGAAAACAAGTGATTCTGTCCCCAGTTCGTGACCTGCTCTATTCCTGGGTGATGGTTCTGGACAGAACCATAAACACGAGGCAGGTTAACCAGTGTGTGCGTGTTTCTTCCTGAATTTGAATTTACGCCAACCAGTACCCTAAAGAAGACAAGTCATCCACTTGAACTTGCTTGTTGATTTCTATCCCATACTTCAAAGAAAAGTTACACTCTTACAAGAATCCTTGGAAACACTGGGATTCGCCTGATCCGAGCACACATTCCTGCCCTCGAACGTGATTCCACCTCAGGAATCACTCGTCACAGGTGCTGGTCCCTGTCCTTTGTCCATTCTCTGGCACTTTCCCTCCAGGGGCTTTCCACTGGGACACTCCTGTCCCTAAGAATTCAGTTGTGTAAGGAGTTTCCATAAGACTCTGAAAATGTGGCGAGAGTGGGCTGTGTGTCATATGCATGGATATCCACATCTAGACCGAGCGGGACTTCTTACAATTGCAGTGCATCAGACAAAGATAGCATTTCAGTTTTTAAAAAATTGTCTGTTGACTTTGGTTCACCATTGAAACTACATTTAGGATTATCAAGTAGAACAAAACATTGTAAAAGGGAAATATTTACGTATGTTAGATCATTTGTTGTTGCAAAATGACATTCTGAAGACACACGGAAATGAAATCAAGTGGCCTGGAGGTGGTGTCCGCTGGGGGATGTTTGCTCACTGGAGTCGTGGACCCATCTCTCCATTTCCGCTTGTGCCATTTGTTTTACTTTGTGTCTTACCTTCCTCTCATCCCCTTCCTCTTTTTCTCTCTCTGTCCTCATAAAGCCGTACGTGTCGAGGTAGGGCCAGGAAACTGCCACGGCTGGCGCCCAGGAGGGGGCTGACCTGGAGTGGGGGAAGTCACAGGATCTGGGAGGGTGTATGTCTCACTTGTAACCAGTAAAGGATGGCAGGAATGGTGCTGCAAGGCATCTGAGGCTGGCACAGACCAGATGAGGCCGTTTCCACCTTGCTCTCTGGAATACTCGAGCTAGAGCTCCGAGCAGCCGTGTAAATGGTCCCCCTGTCCTGATGTCACTGTATTTTGAGGAAACCCAAACTAGTGCAGGTGGAGAGACCACATGGTGAGGTCCTGGAATATATGAACGGGGAGACGGGGAGAGAGAGAGAGTGAGAAAGACAGGCAGAGAGAGAGAAAGATAGAAAGACAGACAGAGAGATAGAGACACACAGAGAAAGAGACTGAGACAGACACAGAGAGAGACACATACACAGAGAGAGACTGAGACAGAGAGGCTGGGTGGGGGTCTGGCCAGCCCCTGCCCGCTCCAGCAGCTCCTCCAGCCCCACCCTGCCCCCACATGAGGGACCTTAAGTTACAAATACTCAACCAAGCCCTTTTCTAATTCCTGACCCCCAATGTAAGTGAGCTAATGAAATGGTTACTTCCGTGCCCTGAGAACAGGGGTGATTTGCTACCTGGAATGGGTAACCAGGACGACGAGCTTGATGAATTGGCTGAGAATTGGGAGATGTGAGGGGACCTGACGTTTCTCCCCCTGTGACTTGACTCTAAATACTTCGCTCCCTTGTGTTTTATTTCTCGTGTGCAAGCATTTTATTTCCTTTCTTTTTTGCACATAGTTCTGAAATTTAAATTTCATTTTATTTCTTCTTCAGAAGCATTTTTTCAAGCATTTCTTATGTGTGAGATCAAGAAAGTCATTGCTGTATCTTCCTACAAGGTTCTCATAGTTTACTTCACATGAGATGAGGCAGCACTGAGAAAAGTAAACATCGTTAGGTAATAACAACAGTGCTTTAAAATTTCTACCCAAGAAACAATGGAGTTGAGTAGAGGTATTTAGGGAGATATTTCAGAAGGAAACGGGGGAAAATGAATTTAGGATGTTACCTAGGGAGGAGCAGCCTATGCTAACACCCTGATTCTGTTTATCTCTGTTTACCTGCAGCTATATGATTATTACTCTTGCTGTCATGATTGTTACAGGCGGGGACACGACTCTCCAGCCAGCCTGTCTGGCTTTTATCCTGGCTGTGTGGTTTGCTAGCTTGTGATGAAGAGCAGTTTACCCAATGAGCCTGGTATTTAATAAATGCTGCCCATGAACGCTGCTGACCCTCCTCGAAGGTGTGCAGCTGTTAAGCATCCCTCTCTCATCCTCCCACACTGCTCTTGCACGGTCTCAGCTGCTGACACACAGCTCAGACGCCTTACTGTTGAGTGATGGTCCCAGGGGCGTGACCTTCCTCCAGAGCCCCCACTTCTACGTGACTTGTGCCGTCCTCACTTCTCTAAGCACTTCCTCTGACGTGTTGTGTTGTTGTCCATGGTTGACTCTCCTGTTACCCTGGCTAGAGTGTGACCTTTTCGGGAAGAGAGCACGTCCTGTATTTGTTTCCATCTGCCAGAATCTAGTGCCTAATACAGCATAAGCCACAGAGAATGAAAAGGAAAATGGGTGAATCAGTGAATGAGTAAATGATGCATTCGCTTTAAACCCATAAAGCAAATTTGGAAAGCCTTGGAGGCAAGATGCCACTAGAACTGCTTCTGTGCCTCATACGTGATCCTTTCCTTATGAAGAGTGTGGCAGTCTGCGATTTGCCATTAGGTTTAAACAAGAGAAGCTGCAAGAGTCAGGCATTTTAATGGGAAGTTCGGTGGCATTTTTCTAGCCTTCATCTCTAGGCAACAGAATCTGATCGTTGTGATATAATGCATGTCCCTGTGTTTGGTGAAAGGCACCCTATGCAGTGGCGGGTTTTCCATGAAGCTAGAGCAGCTTTGGGCCTCACAATGAGTCTATGTGATCAGACGCTGTGAATATTTTTCAAGAGGGACAGCACCAAATTGGTTAAGATGTGTGCCGGCTCTGCAGTGTCAGCTGGGCTGGGACACTGGAATTTTTGAGACTTGGTTAAGGACGTTAAGTGGGGACTATGCCATTGCTGTAGCAAGGTGGAAAGTCATTTTAGCATGTTTCAATGGAGTCAGAAATTCCAGACTTCTGATTTTGTGAATTTAAACGGTACCTTTTCTAATCATCTTTAAACTTACTTGCGAAAGAACTGGGAGGGAAAATTCAGATTAAAAATCAATGGAATGTGAAATGAAAACAGCAAAAATGAGCAAAGCGATCAATAGAAATTATTCTCACGTTAAGAAGTTAGTTGTATAAAATTTTTTCATATCGTATTGAAACAGTAATTTACTGCAAGGAAGAAGCAAGTTTCTCCCAGAAGTATTGAATGGTAATTTACAATTAGTTACTCTACAAGGAAATGGAAGATGGCCTGAGATTTTTATAGTTTATAAATGAAAAAAGTTGATAGAGGTTTTTCAAATTTGATAAGACATCCAAAAAAGCTACTGATATTATTAACAAGGAGTTGTGAAGCTGAAACGAATTCTTCCAAGCTATGACTCACAAAAAATCTGGTCTTGTGCCAGAGGGAAGAGGCCGCATTATCTTTTTACTATGTGTAGAAAAAGATGATACACGACCATTGCCGGAAAAGGGCAGACAGACTAGGTAAGTAAAAAAATGTGATAAAGTGGTGTTGGATCCATCAGGCAGTTAATTAATCTAATATAATGGGTTCTTCTGGAATTTGTGATGTTTGTGGTCATTGTCAGATTTGTAGCATTTGTCATTTATTTTTATTTCTCTTTCCCGATACATCTTCACTTTTATGTGTGTATTTTGTATTCTTGTCCATAAAGTGGAACCCATAAACTATAAGCATCAGGCCCCACAAATCATAGATCTGCTCCTCATACTACCATTTTATTAGAGGCCCTATTTCAGATCTCCGATGGCTGTACTCCCAGTGCATTGTCTAATATCCACAAATGTGAGAGACTTCACATCACTGCACAGTCTGATTAATTGATTTTCATTTTAATTTGAACCTGTGTGAAAAGTGTTTCATCTCTCTTCTAAGGAAGATTTCCATTTTTATGAGTGTTGACTAAAAATTGTTTTTTCAAAGGCAGCCATGATCAAGGAAGAAAGAAGCAAACGTAACACGTGGAAATTGGGTCGACGTGTGCTTCAAACGTTGAGTGTTGGCTCAGTGCGTGGCCGGCAGCACTAACGATGAATTCACGTTACAGAACCTACTCCTGGCTCTATCTCTCTGCATACTCAGCAGCTACCAGCCTGGTGCCCTTGGTTGGGGTCATGAGTTCCAGACTTTAGGATCCCAGAGTTTTGTAAAGAACACATTTCCTCAGCAAATTTTATTCCATATGATCAGTTGTGTTAGAATGGTGAAACTGGTTTCCCTTGAAACCTTTGATCTCTTGCCAGCCGTTTGCTTAAGTACACTGTGGAAAAAAAGAGACTTAATAGTCATTAAGGGATATGGATATTATTTCTATTCAAAGGACAACTTGAGATGGATTATTGCACAGTGTTTTTTTGTTTTCATTGTTCCAAAATTGTCTTGGCCCCTCCAACAGTGACACGGATCACCTTTGCCTCCTCTGGAATCACTGTCTTTTCCTTCTGTCTTCCCTCCCACTCTGCCTCTACTCCTCATGGTCCCATATAATATGGATAATCCCTCCACTTTTGTCACCATCCAAGTCTTCCCTGAACTCTGGAGTTGCCATCTTGCTGCCTACGGGACCTTTCCACCATACGGCATCGGAAACGTCACGTGTCACAGACAGACCCCCGGTTCCGTTGGGTGGGCATCAGAGTCTTGCTAAACTGTTCCTAGGGGCTCTACACTGTTTTGGAATTAATTGAAAACAATAGTGGTTCTATTTTCATGGTTGTACTGTTGTTTCTTTGTTTTTAACTTGTGAATGTGTTAAGCTATTCTAAGGATATGTTGGGAATGGTGGAATCTTTTCTCTGGGTCTAAGAATCTGTATATTATATGATCAGTATAAGCGCAAGTCTATTCAGCACACCGCAAATGCCTTCAGTGACATTTCCACACACCCCCAGTCAGTGTTGGCAAAAGGCAGGGGCTATTAGGGGTCATTAGGCAAAAAGGAGAGGGCAACCTAAAATCCTTCTTCATGGAAAGTCCCTTCTCTGCTTATTTCCCTTGATTCCTCTCTGTCCTCTATTTTTCTTAGCAGAACAGAAACAGAAAGTAGTATTTAAATGACAGCAATGTCATGCTTCTCCATAGAACTTTGAACTTCTGAGTATTTAAAAGGTAGGTCATGGATTTCTGCTAGTTTATAGTTAATTAATAACACTTTCCAGTAAATATTTTTCTCCTGGACTTCTCAGCAGTGGGTGCATGAGCCCCAGCCTCTGATTCAGCTCTTCCTGGTGATGCAAGCTTAGTAGAAAATAACTTGCGGAGAACATCGAAATCAAACAACACGTGATTCATGAAATACAGGGATTTTAATGAAGGAAGTAGATGTCAGAGAAGGAAGTAATCACTGTGACAGGTGTTATTAGGAAGGTTTTCCTGTGGGATGGGAGTTGTGCCTGGATGGATGGGAAAGAACTTGGATTTCTAGAGAAAAGAGGGAAATCTGATCAGGTGAAAGCCTACACGTATGCGAACCGCGCAGGCCCGACGAGCAGCCAGCATTTGTGGGCAGCCTGGTAATAGATGAGTCAGGGTTCGTGTTGGTGCTGGAAGGGTCTGGGATGGATGGGTCACAGAGACTCCCAGTTTAGAGGGAGTTACAGCCATTTATTAATTCAATAAATGGTTATTAAGTGGTGAGTGTGTGATAGCTACTGGGAATGTAGTGGTGAGCAAGTCAGATAAAGTCCCTGCCACCATGATCACACTGTTTCAGAAAATCGAAAAGATGAGCCTCTGTGTGGAATACATCATTTCCACCTGGATACTTGTTAGTAGAAAACGTGGTTCAACACTGAGAGGGTCTGTATCTTTACGGAGTTCTCAATGGCCCAGAAAAAGGAAAGGCGGAAGTAGACCCACACGTAACCTGCCGTGTGCGTGCGTGCGCGTGTGTGTGTGTGTGTCGCAGGGGTGGACGGGATAAAAAAACCTGCAGAGAGGAGAAAACTCCAGCCTTCCAGGTAAGTAGGGTGAAGCAAGGACATTTTGAGATCCAGGTGAATATAAATTGAAGTTAATGTCATTTGTTTCTCTTATAATGAGTCCATATCATTAATAAAGAAAATGGTGACTATATTACAACATAATTTAGGTCAGAGAGGCTCTGAAATACACCATTCACCTTAAACAAAGAGAAACATAATTTTCTTAACTTTTATCCAAGCTTGTTGATAGAACTTTATTACACCTGACTCTCACCTTTGCAACCACTGTTCGATCTTTTCATTTCTTGTCATTCCTCTCTTCTTTCCTTTCTTTTCTGCACTTAAGCATTGGATGCACAGTTACTTTTAGGCACAAATAGTTTCAATTTTGTACTGACAGCTGTGCTTTCACATTTCCAGTCCTTTTTTGCTCTTCAGGTTATCTATCTATAAAATTAGCAAAGTGATGATCTTCCTGAAAGGACTGATGTGATTCCATGACCACTTACCTTAGCTGTGTAGCTTTGGCCAACATGCTCTTAGGCGAGAATGAGGTCAAGAGCGACAAGAGGCCGCAGTGATTCCTTTTCTAGTTTTATACTTTCAAAAACCTTCGGAGTGGGTACTGCAGGAGCTTAGAGAAAGGAGCAGACGCTCGAAGATGAGAAATGTGTTTGCAGCTCATCAGTGATGGGGGAGGGGGTCGGAGACAATTTCAGATAATAGTTCAAGAGTCACCTCTACACAGAAATGCTAGGACCAAGGTAGATTTAATGTCGACCTAATTCTTGCCTTGGACAATCTTGTGGGATGTAGTCTGCGTTCAAGAATGTCTCCTATATTTGAAGAATGGTGTTATCTGCCTTAGCAGGGAGCGCTCCGACAGGAATCCACCTGGGAGGTCCACAGTGACTCATGAGCCCACGGCGGAAGGCAAATGGTTCCTCCAGGTGCAGACTGCCTTTCTCCCTACCTGTCTTCAAATCTGTGTCAGTACGGAAAAACCATCTCCCGAGGAATGTGTGACTCATGACCTTTGACAGTGCTCTAACTGAGTCCCTGGGGGCTGCAGACGGAATTTTAGGGACCAGAAGAGCACGTCACAGGTCAAGCCTCCTGGTGTTCATGCAGGAACACATGCCCTGGACAGCTGCAGGCGTGAACACGAGACAACAGAGAAACTAGCCATCATTTTGAAAGATGCCTGTTACCAGAGAGCAAGTGAAGATTCTTCATTTCTACATGACTTTTGATCATCAAAACATGTGTTCAGTTGTCATGATTTTCATTTGAAATTTAAAAAAGAATGAATAGTAAGAGGAGCCACATTACATGGGGATAGCCCTCCTTGGTGATCATCTTAGGGCATCTGTCCCCCAGTGCAGGAAGGGCATGAGGTGCTGCTCCCCAAACATCAGGTCTTCTCTGGGCATTCTGTGTGGCTACCGTGGTGGGACATATTGTCCCAGCAAGTCCTCCTTCTTTTCTGTGTTTTCTAAACTCTGAGGCTGTTTTTTTGTTTTGTTTTGTTTTTGTTTTTGTTTTTTTAATACAAAGGTGTTCAAACTCTATTGTTTATATCAGTTGAGGTCTTTTATTAGGAAATAAAACTCAGGCTAGACGCTTCAAATGAAGACACCTTAGTGAAGTAACAGCTCACGGCGGTGTGGGCAAAGTCAGCCCTCCAGACACTTGGAGAAATGGTCATCACATCGCCACTGGCTATCTGGGGCCGATAGAGCCTTCGTACTTGTTATTTTAAGTATTATTAATTTTTTTACAAGCAATTTACGAATGTAAAAGTAACTTTATCATGACTCATAAGATGAATTTCAATAGAGGAAATCTCTGTATAGGAAGGAAGTTCCTAGGTGCAAACAACGTAAAAGATAAAAGAATCTGGCCACACATCTTTGTATTAAAACAAGAGAATGCTCATTGGAAAACACCGTCTTTCCTGTTTGCCCTTGAAAGTGGTTAAGGAAGTAGATCTTAAGTGTTATCACCACAAAAAAAAGGAAAGAGAAAAAAATAAGTTAATTATGTGAGGGGATGAAGGTGTTAACTAACTTTCTTGTGATCATCCCTTTGCAATAGGAATATGTATGTGCATCTAGTCATCACGTGTATGTACATCATGAACTTACTCCTGTTATATGTAAATGAGACCTCAATCAATTTGGGGGGGTATATTTGTAGTAGACGGTCTTCTAAAGAGCCACAAATAACTAGTTCCCGCTGCCAGTGTTCATGCGCGTGTGTAATTCTGTCCCCTGCAGGGTGGGCTGTCCTTAGTGACCAGCTTTGAAGCCACAGAACGCAGCAAAGGTATTGGGGCCCACCTACACGATCAGGTCACAGTTCTTACTGGCATGCTCCCCTTGCCTCCCTGCTGATGCTTTGAAGAAGCCATGATGTAGAGCCCCCCTGGCAAGGAGCTGGGGGCGGCCTTCTGCCACAGCCTGCAAGGAGCTGAACTCTGTGAGCAGCTGCTTGGAAGTGGCCCCTGCCTTGTCTGAGCCCCCTGGTGACCATACCCCAGCCACCAGTGGGCTGCAGTCTGACGAGGCTCCATCATGGAGGACCGTGCTCTGACCCAAAGAAATGGTGTGCTGTTCTAAGCCACTAAGTTCGGGGTTGATTTGTGATACAGTAATAGATACGGGGTAATTTCAGTTTTATTGGGGCATACTTCACAGGTAATAAAATTCACCAATTTTATGCATGTAATTTTTTTTTGCATGTACATATAACTATATTCACAATCAACTTACAGAACACTTTTATCACCCGCAAAATTTCCTCCTGCCTTTTCTCCCTGTCCCTCGTAACTAACACTCCGTGAGGCTTGAGTTTAACAAAATTTGCCTGAAGATTTATAACCCGAGACTTCATTTACACATCCATTTTGCTATCATGAGTAGAGTCTAGAATGCCAACCTCTGTCTCTTTCTTCCATCTCCCAGCTGGTAAGTTTGGACAGTTTTCCTCTGCCCGTTTCCTTCCTTGCCATTAGGGACAGGAAGTGAGAAGTTACAAACTCTCAGCCGGGGTCAGCGATTGCTGAGCAAGCCCCAAAGGTGCCTCTGCAGCCTCCTACATTTTCGTGGAAGGTTGTGCAGTCCTTTGGGCAGAGCAGTGAGAAAACTGATGGATGACGATGTGTGTCACCACCGCCTCATCTCCTAGGGCCTCCGTCCTTCCTCCGCTTCTCATTGTTTTCATTTGTTTGAGGCATTGTTGGGAATAATGGGTTAATAAGGATGAGTGATGTGGATGTCACTCATCCTCTAGAATTAGGAACTAGCCGAGTATTCTAAGATAAAGGAAAAATAGGATCACTAAGATCCCAGAATGAATCTTATTTTCTAGAATCCAATGGACCTCTATGGCAATTAAAAGTAGGCTGACCAGATGCGCTGTCTTAAACGGACAGAAAACAGTGGTCCTGTCCTGTTTCAAACGATACGTGTGGTCAGCCCACTGACGCTCTGCATTTAGCCCAGTAAGACCAGGCTGACCCTACGTACCATTTGAAACGGGACAGGACCACTGTTTTCTGTCCCGTTTAAAATGGTACATCTGTTCAGCCTAATTAAAAGATTAAATAGGTTTTATTCTCTTTTAAAAAATAAGTATATTTTCTCTTTGGTTTTTGTAAGACCTCCAAGAAAGGATAAAAGTCGAGATAATATTTAAACTATTTTTAAAACCTCAAATGCTGAAACTGGGTCCAGTGACTCCTGGCGGTTGAATGTGAAGGAGACATGTGAGACCCCCGGGACCCCCAGTGGCCGGGAGCCTTTGCATTCCTGGCAGTAGGGACAAGATGAAGTGGTCGGTTTAGTGCAGGAGCCCGTGAGAGGTGCGGCCATGGGAAGAAGGTCTCTGGAATCAAGGAACTCAGCAGGAGCCCAGCCCTTCCTTGCCCTACTGTCAAAGCAGGGAACAAACTTCCGTGATCTCTCCTCCCTCCCAGCCCTCTCTTGTGTGTGCCTTTGGCCAAAGTGAACCAGTTGGGGCGCACCTTCCAGCGCTGCCCAGGGCAGGAAGCTCAGAGGATGGGTCTGGGCAGCCGTGTGTACAAAAGAGCCGACACACTCTTCTACTGATTTATTTTAAACCTAATGTATCTCGGGCAGTTTTCTATATTAGCCCACGGGAGCACACCTCATTTTTTTAAAAAATGCTCTGACAGATTAAGTATAGATGAACCCTATCGGAGAAGTCCCTGTAACAAGGTGGCCTGGCATCTGAGTCTGAGAGCATGTGAGCACGCTTCTTTGGGTAAAGCCAAAAGAGCAATCCAAGTGTAATGAGCTGAACAGGAGTGTGAGGAGGTTGGGCTGTGTTGGGATTTAACTGGGGAGAGGGGGTGACTGGAAAAGTGCTGCAAAAGGTAGATACACCTCTTCAAAAATTAGATTTTATCAAGAAAGACTTGTTACCTAAGAGCTGCTTCTAGTGCAGTGGTGTCCAACCTTTTGGCTTCCCTGGGCCACGTTGGAAGAAGAATTAATTGTCTTGGGCCACAGATGAAATACACTAACGATAGCTGATGAGCTAAAAAAAGAAAAAAATCCATGCATCATTTTCATCATGTTTTAAGAAAATTTACGAATCTGTATTGGGTCGTATTCAAAGCCATCCTGGGCCGCTCATGGCCTATGGGCTGCGGATTGGACGAGCTTGCTTTAGTGGGTGGCACAAAATAGGTACTCAATAAATACTCCTGTTAAGTTAAATTAAACTTGTTGAGGAAGAGGATTCATCCATCAAATCTACATGTGTTTTGTTCACTTACATATTTATGAATTGTAGATTAACAGTGAAGCAATTTGGAGATCTGAGGTAATTACCTAGATAATTTTAGGACAGACAACCTGCTTTTCAGGAAACAGTTATTTTAGGTCTAAATGAGCTACATGGAGTAGATTCAATTAAGTAACTGTTCAAATCCATTTGCCTCCTTAGGCAAAGGCTAAACTCATGCCATGTGGCCTATTCTATCTTTGTGTTCAAAACGAGAGTTTGTCTTTGAAAGATCAGCTTGACTTACAATATAGAAGTGTTAATATGATTTTTCACACTCATGGAAATTATTCCCACAGCATTAGGTCAATACCTTTGTAATTATGCTTTTCTTTCGATAATTCTCTGATGATGTCTCCTTTTATCTTTGACCCCCATAATCAGAGAATTGTTCTGGGAGAATATAACTCAGTGGGGCTTCCACGAGGGAAAGAATGTCTTCAAACTGCTTTTCTGTCAACTACATTTTTCTTCTACAAAACTATAGAGAAAAAAATTATGCTTCAATATACAGTTTTCATTATGCATTAGAAGCCTCTAATATCCCTTACAGAATGCCGTAATTCCACATCGGCAGCTTGTCACCTGGCGTATGTAAATATGGAATTATTTGGTCATTATTGCATCGTTATATCAAAATGCCCCACAGGGGAGGAAAAAATGACATCCAATATTCACCCAGGGTTTAGGCAAGGAATTTTTGCTGGATGTGAAAGCATTAGTAATTTGATCGCTGAAGAGCACTTTTCAGCAGCGCTTGCAGATCGCCAGTAAAAGCTACTTCCTCCCTTGTGGACATGCCTTCCATCACATGCCTGCCACTTGCCGAAGAAATCTTACACAGATGGTCCGGGCGGGCCAGCCGTGTATCTAGGGAGGGAGGGGCACCCTCCAGCTGTTGTGAGCCTGTGTGTCATTCAGGGTCCCAAACAAGTTGGTTCAGAGTTCGGGCAGTCGAAGTTCCTGTTGCCCATCTCGAAAGACTGCAGACGACCGCCCTGTTCACCTGTCTACCTGAATGTTTTCTCTCCTGGCCCAGTTTTCACATCAGTCATTAACATTTATGTGTTTGGAGGCGGGGGGGCGGGCTTAAACCTAAATGAACCCTTGACCACAAGGGGCTGTTCTTTGTCTTTTGGGGAACACTCATTCTTCAAAACCCCGTGGTTCACCCCTGCCTTTGCCTCTGTTTCCTTTTGGGGGTTAGATGAGGAGGAGTGGTAGGAGGGAGAGGAGGAGCAGGTTTGATAGACGATACTATGGGTTGTTGGTGTCTCTCTCCGCCAACTATGAGAACTATGTGAAATTTCAGGAGATAAGATACAAGCCCTGACACATTGCTATCCCTGACGGTGCACGTCTGTCCTCTTTCCGTGACCATGAGGACAAACATAGGCGGGACCTTTATTACATGTTTTCCTCCGATTTGCATCCCTTCTGATTAGTTGGCCAAAGATGGCAATGTGAACAGCACATCGGTGGCGCAATCGCCCCATTCACAGACATGCCCAGAGATTGTGGGTGTGGTTTGGGGAGGGCCAGGCGGCGGGCGTACCTGCTGGGTGGGTGCCTCTTGGCTGAGATCTTGACTCCCCAACTCTTTCCCTTTGCTAAGGGATACTTGGCTGCCAAACTGCTTTGGGGGGTTTTGCAAGGTGCTCTAGCTGCAGGAAGATGCCTGCTCTGAGCCCTTCAATCACATTGCCCCCGGACAACCATGTTTTGAGCCTTTATTTAATAGGAGAAAGAGATGGGTTTATTGTCTTCCACTCCTCCTCCCAGTCTTTCCAAGGTCAAGTGTAGGGGTCCCGGGCCTATCTTAGAAGGATGGGAGGGAAGAGAACGGCAGCCTGGACTGAAGTTTCCGTGCCCTCTCCCTACCAGCAGCAGCCTAGCCCCCGGGGACATCAGTAAGGGTGGCAGTCCCAGAGGCATCACTGCCCTCCTGCTCTGCGCTTCCTGGTCTTTTGTTTCCACTCATAGGACTGACTTCATCTCAATTGTCTGGAAATGTCTGTTTCCCCTGCCGGACAGGGAACGGTGCTCACTTAAGGCTTCTGTCTTTCTTACCTCTGTGTCTCCAGCCCCAGCGCACTGCCTGCCTGTGACTGTTTACAGGACACATGTCTTTGGTGAAAAAAAAAAAAAAAATGGCTACACAGTGAAACATGTTTTTTATTGATGGAACGGACACACATGTACTCTGGACAAAATCCAAGCAGCCAAAATCCAATAAAAGAAAGAATTTATTAGGTGTAAATCCTGGAAAAGAGAAGAGACACTTCAGTTTTTTTGTTTTTGTTTTCTTTTCTTTTCTTTTCTTTTTCCTGAGAAAGTGGCAGCAATACAGGCTAAGCAATAAATAGGCCGGGAGAGACCTGCCTGCCCTTAAAAGGATTAAACATTGTTTTGATCATCTGTTTCCCCTCAAGAAAAGAGAGCAGGGCAGGAGGAAACAGGCAGATTCTAAAGCAGGAGAGGAGCGTAAGGAAGGATTTCTTAGAGGGTTTCCAGGAGAAACTGATACGGTAGCCAGTCGATTTCTGAAGGGCAGAATTGGATCAAACAATGACTGGGTTAATAACAACGCACTGTTTACTCAAGCCCTTGAATTTTGTGATCGTTTTCTCTAGATGAGAGTGACACACAGAACAGATGAAGGAGTGATACTTAATAATCAATGCATAGACGAACGTTTGCTGAGCGCTTGTGATGTCCCAGCCATGGCTCCCAGGGCTTTGAAAGCATCAACTGGGTTAATCCAGTCCTTGCAACCCCCACTCCAGTGTGGGCTGTTACTGTTAGCCCACCTTACAGATGAGGTACCTGATGAATAACAGGATTAAATCTCTTGCCCAAGGTCATGCTGCCAGCTAGTTGTTATGGGTATTCTACAGGATTCTAAAGCCAGCACGGTGACAATTGGAGTAAAGAAGGAAACAAAAGCTAGCCACAAATCATTTGATAGAGCTGGGTTTGCATCAACCCATCTACCTAAGTGTAGCTGCTAAATGTAGTTACTCAAGGTGGCTCACTCCTTACCTGTTGAATTAGTGAAATGGGTGTATTCTATAGCTTCATAATCAAAATACTTCATCAGCATGCCTACTGGGAGCAGATCCAACCTTCTCTTGTCTCTTGCCCAAGACGAAGTATCTATTTGATTCTGTTTTCACATTATTTGGTAGCAGGCACTATCTCTCTTGGCGTTTCATCTGGGAAAAGTGCCTGCATTGGTCCTGGAACTAATAAAATCAAGTAAGATAAAAGCGAGGCTTCTAGAAAGTCAGACCAAGCGTCCAGGTACTCCTGATCTGGCTCTGGTTTTGTTCTCACCGACCTCATTACCCTGCCAGCCTGTGTCACTTGCTCTGGCCCACTCACTTACCCTCTTACCTCTTAATGCAGTTTGAAGCTGTCATGTTCACTGTTGTGCTTGTTTCTGATTTGTCACCTTGTACCTTGTGGAGGCAGAAGCCTTCCGGTCTCATTTATTGCTCAGGTCCCAAGTCCAAGAACAGTTGCCTCAATAGACATTTAATGAATTTACATTTAATGAATGCGTCAACTGGTGGAGGTGGCTCTGGTTAAAGTAAGTACAGGAAATGGTGTGCTGGTCAACCAAATCTTAAAAACAAAAAAGCTCCATTGGTAATGTTGGCCAACCCAGGGCCAGGGGGTGGGGTGGACGCTCTCACGATGGCCAATTCCAAGCTACCAATGGCATAGCAACCACTCCCTACCTGTCTAACAGTCAGTTCTTACAACGGGTCCAGGCAAACTCCCATGGACCAGGATTTGAGTGGAAGGAAACAGTCGTGCCAGAAACAATGTGACACAGGACTGAATTCTATTTTTAAACAGCCCTCTAGAGATTTGTTTTGCATCATTATGAGGAAGACTTTATGGAAAAAATTTTGCACGAGGGCCTAACAACCTGATATTTTTAGCATAACCAATGTCCAAAAGAGGATACTTGTAAAAACAAAGAAGAATGCTAGTCAGACAAGATACTGGGGCATGCATGCCTGCAAATTGGGATTTTCCTGAGCAGGTGACATAGGGTCACCCTCGCTGTAGAGAACAACCCAGGAGCCTGTCCTCCGGCAGCAGAACTTTAAAGGGGACAACATTTCTCCACTGGCTGGAGAGAGGTTAGAAACAGAGGTCAAGGACGGGCCCGCATGCACCACATGGGCGTTCCGATGTTGCGTGGTGCAAGGTTAGCTCCGTTGTCTATAAGGCTAAAGTGTGAGTTCTGGCAGGGATGGATATAGAGGCCTAAACTGTCGTGACAGATGTCAGGAACCAATTGTTGGTCAGCAGGGGTGGCTGGAGCAAGGCACGATGGTTTATTTTACGTGGACTCAACATAGGTTGTCGCATGACAGTGGTCAAAGG
This sequence comes from Lyroderma lyra, assembly GCA_004026885.1. Lineage (NCBI taxonomy): Eukaryota > Metazoa > Chordata > Mammalia > Chiroptera > Megadermatidae > Lyroderma > Lyroderma lyra. The sequence continues at coordinate 86,340 of PVJL010000811.1, forward strand.
ATATGTGAGGCCGTGAGAGGCACGTAAGCGAAGTGTCCCTACCACGCATTTGGGAATTCCCAGAGAGGTACAACAGAGGAGACACACGGAAGCCATGCAGCTAAGCTGTTTTCTCTTTGTGGTCGATCACGCTAGCGCATTTGGGCAAAGAGAGGAAGGGAGCTTGCACAAGCCCAACAAGCTGGCAGCACGTCGGAGATGTCAGAGACACAGAATTGCCCAGAAGAAAAACCAGTGGAAAGCATTTCCTATCTGTCAGGCTCCGTGTTGAGCACTTAGTGTGGTTCCCAGGAACTCTAGGAGGGACATGTTCTCATTTTTAGTGTCCTATCGTTTTCACTTGACAGTGTTACTCGTATTCTCATTCTGTAGCTGAGATAGTAAAATTCAGAGCGGGTGAGGAACAGTCTGTGCGTCTGCGTGTCTGGTTAAGCACGAAGCTTGGGGCCCCTCGGAAGCCAGCTGATGAAACGCATCCCAATGCTTCCGGATTCATGGACTTGCTATGAAACCTGGATGTCCCAGGGGGGGGCCTCCTGGCCCCTGGACAGGTCAGCTATGTGACTCGTTTCAACGTTCCATGGCCTGTGACATTCCAAAACATGCACCAGGGTTCTGTCAGTCCCGAGGGCTTGCCTTCTTTAGGTCACCTCTGTCACCATGGCTGCGTAAGCTCTCTCTGTGTCCTGACATGTCAGGAGCCAAAGCCACATTGCCTAATAAGTTCTCCGCATCTCCTCATGCGAAGCTGTATGAGCTTCTGGAAGACCTGGGTCACAGGGAAGATCCCCTCATTTCCCTGTCCCTCCCTGCACTTTCCTTCCCTCTTTCCCCTGACCCACTGTAGGGGACATAACCGTTGTCTTCTCCACGTCACATTCTCGGTGGGCAGTAAGTAGCCGGTAGGTATGAAAGGGCTGAAGTTGTACTGTTTGGCTTTAAATACTGATTTCCACTTACCAGCTGAGTGGCTTTGGGCAAATGCCTCGGCCTCTTGGTGGCCTCTGTTTCCTCTTGTGTTCTATGACGATAATAATGGCTTCTCCCTCTGAGGAATGATGAATGAATGTTATTGCATATCAAGTGAATAGCACTGTCTGTCCCATACCAACTGTCCTTAAATGCAAGTTACTTTTAACATTAGCAAATAAGGGAGTATATGCTATACCTTGAGTGTGTCCTTGGGCTCTGATCCTAACTGTGTCATTTTTCTATTAATAATAATAAAAAAAAAAGTTGCCAATTAAAAATTTTCATCTCTGTGTATTGCATCAACAAACCACAAATAAGGCTTATTCTCTTTCCACATAAAACCCAGAGACAAGTACTACTGTGGTAGAAAAGTCACCATGCGAAAGGATTTAGACCTGTTTGAAAGTTCTTTTGGAAAGCTCTGTTGGCAGCACTGAGACGTCACGGGATTGTCACTTAAACCCAGTTCAAGCGTCTAGAGAGAATCAGCTCTGAGTGTGGAGAAACGTCGCTTCTATCCATGTTGCATGGGTAGGACCGTGATGTGCTCTGCAGGTTGGAACTTTTCCACAGCCCCAGGGCAAGGCACTGTTGTTTCCTCCAACGAGGAAGGAGACGTGAAGGAATTTGCTCTCAGGATCTCGTGGCTGCGTAACAATGAAAGAGCTGGGACTTGAAGCCTCTTCCAGAGGAGGCGGGAGCCCCGGCTCCTGCGGCAGCACCCCCTGTTGGCTGAACGCTGTAGGCAATGAGCAGCACGAGTGTGTACGAATGTTGGACTCTCCAAGTCCCGTTAGCAAATCCCAGAAATTTGCACTATTCTTTAGTGACAGTTTGTTGAGAAAATATGTTGCTTCCTTTTTTTTTTTTTAACTTGATAGAGTTTAAATACCCAAAATAATTTAAACTGCAAAAATATATCTATATATATTTTCAGGAACTGGAGGAAACCCTCTCTCCTACCTGCGTACATGGCCTTTGGGAAGGGGCGGGAGGAACGGCGCAGGCCGGCCGGCGTCGGAACGCATAGCCACGCGCTTGCAGTTTGCGGAGTCCACGGATGTGTGGCCTCAGTCCCCATCAGTCGCCGCGTTGGAATAGCGTCATTTCCCTCGACCTCCGTACATTCAGTTTCATCTTCCAGAAGAGAAAATCCTGGAAATCCGGCATTGTTTGGCTCTTTTCTCACTAACCTATCCAGGCTTTTCAGAAATCTCTCTGCCTCATTCAAAACAGGAAGTTTCAGCAGGCAGTTGTACAAATGGCATTGTATTGTGTGGGATGTCACCTATTGTTATGGGAACAAAGGCATCCTGAAATAAGGACAAAGGCCTCAAATCCACCAGAGTCCCAGACCCGTCAATAGCCTGGCATTGTGTCTGGGGAGTGATTGAGTGAATGGGGTCACTCCAAGAATACACCTAAGCTTCGGAAACTCCGCTATTATTAGGCTGCCAATTTGGAGCTACAGGCAGCATATGCAAATAGCATTTGTAGTAAGCTTGTCCAATCTGCTCTGCATAAATGCAAAATAGGGCCTTTCTAAATAGATGTGGTCCCCCTACCTCTGTACAAATAGATGGGAGAACATGTTTGGGGAAGGATCCATAACTCAGCCCCTCTACTATTAACACATTAGGAAAAAAGCAAAACATTTATTAATTAGAAGTGTTACTATTAAACTTGCTCTTTGGAAATGCTCTGCGTCAATTCATGCCACCCTCCAACTGTGAAGATCTACGTGTGTAAGACTGAATACATTTTATACTTTGTTTAAAAGAAATGCTGTGTTGTAACCATCTGACTGGCATTGCCAGAAGTCTGGACTCCGCATCCAGAGCCTGGCCCCCACACTCCGGCGTCCTGCGTGTTTATTAAGGGTTTTACTGTGAGTGCTGCCGAGTTAGGATCTTTTAGTCTTATCTAAAGAAGAAAGAGAGAAGCTGAGAGAATTGGCCAGAACCCAGGGTACTCGACTGCTTGATCAACTGCTGTAGGTTCTGGAGGGACAGAGAGGGTCTTTCATAAATGTTTTCTTTTCATTTCTGCTAAGAGTTTTGGACTCAACCCCAGCGCACTGACTTGATGAGCTGTGTTGAGACTCGTGTGAATGTGCAAAGACTCCTTGGCCCCTCCCCCAGACCCATATTCTATTCTTGGTGTGTGGGGACAACGACCCAATGTTGAACAGGTTACCACAGGAAAAGAAAGGAAGACATTTTCCCAGTAGAGGCGTTTTCGTGCCCTCTGGCAGAAGGGCCACTGTCGGCGATCATTCAGTCTCTAATTACATGCCGTTCTTAACCCTCTCATGCCACTGTCCCTCCTCCTTGTGACCAGTTCTATCCAGAATTTGGATGGGGCCCCTAACAGACCCCAACTTGGGCACGGCGGAGGTCGAAGGGATTAACATGACGGCAGAAAAGACTTAGGGAAGCACATACGTCTCACATCCGACGAGCCATGGTGGATGTTTGCAAAGGCCCAGCCCCTCTGACCAGCTGGACAAGCCGTCCGGTGGCCTGTTGTTGGGGGTCACACTGTCCCTTCAGACTCGTGTGTCAGAGTAAAAGGAACCACGTGGGATCAGTTCCCACTGCATAAATCGATTGTACACTACAGGTTCATTTGTAAATACGTTTATGTTTCTATGGGAAACAAGTTTCCCAAACACCAATGTTATGAATGCTATGTAGGTTCCTAGGTCACCATTTATGACAGAATCCTAGTACTTCACATTCATAATGTTCAGTGTCAGACAAAAGTATTGTTAGGATTATACAGTGTTTCTTCTGGGCTATGATTTAAATACTAACTACACGGTGCTACATATTTCCTTTGATGTTAGATTAGGTGGTTTCAGTTTCATCTCTGTGGCTTGGTCCCTGTGAGACTGGCCCTCACAGATGAGCTTCCTCGAAGGTGTTTGCAGATGTGAGCATCTTTAGTACCTCCCTGGGTCGCACCTGCGTGTGGTCAGTAGCTTCTGAGTCTGGTAGGAATGGCGATCCAGCACCTTGGCGGGAGCCAGCAGGGAGCAGTGGAACGGTACCGCTGAGAATCTGGGCGGGGAGCGGAGACCAAGAAACAGGGAGAGCCTTTAGTTTCTAGAAGGTGGAATTCAGGCGAGCCACATGCCTGAGGACTCAAAACGGAGGCGACGCACCCATCAGCAAACTTAGGCTGAGTAAAACGTGTGGGATTAAGAATACAACACATGGCCGCAAGTACTTCAAATGTCACATTGTTGTTCTCATAGAAATAACGTCACCAAAAATGGCTGAACCGGTGACCATCTCTCCCTGCTTCCACTGCACTGTCCTGAATTACTGCCACCTACAGGCTTCATTTTGAGAAAAGACAGGATGGGATCTGGTACATTTTGGGGATTGGAAAGAGAAGATAGTTCTCCAATTCTTCAGTGCTGGGAGCATAGATAAGGGCCCAGGAGACAGGCGTTTCTCAGCGAGATTAATTCCTCATTAAAACTTGAAATGATGTCCAAAACCTCTTTTTCTCTGGGTGAGCGTCGCCCAGTCTTCGCTTGTTACAGTGACTGCAGGTGAGATGAGGGCTTCGTGTCCGTGAGGCGGTCGTGTGCGGGGTGACAGCAGAGCTGAGGAGGCTAAGCTTCGCTGTGTTTAGCACACAGGCTATAACGTTGCCGGGTAACGAAGGTGCCGAAAACCTATTAAAGTGATTTTCCCTCCCTGTGGTTCCCTTAAGCAGTGGGACCTGACCAGTCACACGAAAGCTCAGAGCTGTGACGGGGAGCACACCAAGCAAGTGTGTTCACAGGACAGGCTGTTTCCAAGTTTGTGGAAATAGTAGTGATGCCAACCTAGAAAGTATAAGCAAAGCGTTCAAGTCTTCATTTAAACTTTGAGAAATAATGAGAGTGTGCAAGATCAAAGTCAATTTTCTACACTGATATCTTCATCTATTGATCAAAGTCCAAAAAATGCCATAGCTTAGTTGTTTTAAGATACCATGCTTTTCTTTTTTAATATAGAGACATTTAAAGACATAAGTATCCTGAAGATAATTTCTGTTGACATTTTTAACAAGGAGAAATAAGTAACCTTCACAGGGGACATTCATTAAAGCAGAATGAGCAGCTATCAAATAAAATAAACTCTTCTTCTTACTCGGTTTTCTCCACCCAAAAGTGTCACAACTGCTTGTGACATTTTTTGGGTGGAGAGAACCGAATAAAGAATGTGTGCACATGTCAGTGTGTGTACACATGTGTGCACACAATCTAGTATTGACTATGGGCACAATAAATAACCCACAAGGTACATTTTAGTTCCTATTATCCACTTATTTGCAATTTAACAGAATTTTGTCTCACTTTAGCCCTGATTTCTTTGTGCTTTTCAATACGTGTACAGTGAGACTCATGATAAAAATAGAAATGTACAGATAAACAGACAAAACTCATCATCACGCTCAGAGGCGAAAGCATTATTACCTACAAAAACATGTCTAAGAGAAACCCAGCGTAAACAACAACAGAAGAAGGGATTGCTGAGCACACGTTTACATCTTTTCATACTTAAATTGTTCCCATAATAAACTGTAAACTTGACTGTAACTGGATTCCGTATATAGCTTACGTGTCATTTACATATTGAAAAGATCTATCACAGAAACACTGGACGGGGAGCTCCCTGATGGTGTAGCGGCTTAAGGCTCCGGCGTTGGCGCGGTCAGTGCTGCGGCCTGGGTTCGATTCCCAGTCGGGGAGCTACCCACATACCAAAAAGCAAAAAAAAAAAAAAAAAGAAACACTGGACGTCTGTGAATACAATTTATCCATCTATTAACTTATAGTCACACTCTGAATGAGGCAAAGATGAGCCACACGAGTTCTCAAGGATGTTACTCTCAGAGAAAAGCATCCCAGCAGGAAAATAGCAACCGCACAGCATAAATACGGCACATGTCTAGCGAGTTGTCAAAATGAGGGCTTTTTTATCCTGGAGGTTCCTTCCAGGTGGCTTCACAGGACAGGACTGCAGGTAGTATGTGACGTTTCTGGAGGGGGGTGCTGGGAGGAGGAGGTAGGGAATCAGAGAGAGAGGACCAGGTGTGAAAAGCTTAGTGCGGACACCTGAGGGCTGTCCGGAAGTATCCAGCCATGTCGTATGAAAACTAGAGGCACTTAGGGCTGGGTTTGTTCCGGACAGCCCTTGGCAGGAGGGAGGTTGCCTGTCCGTAGGCTTGAGGATCCTGACAGCAACTGTGCCTGCGAGATTCAGAAGTGAGCCTCTGATGTGATTGCTCTCCCGAGGAAGAGTTATATTCCCTCTGATTACAATCTGATTAATTCATGCTTAAAGAGTCACAAACAGGCTTCCTTCCTGGGACAGGAGAGATGGATTCGCTTGGTCTGGGCGGGGAAGAGCTTTGCCCATGCGACGGGTAAGATGCACTCTCTGTGCCCATGGAATCCCCAGTCTAGAAGGGAAGGACCCCTGTGATAGCCAAGGAAGGGCATGGGAGGTCCAAGGGAGCAGCCGATGGGCTGAGGTGTGCTCTGACTGAGGGCACTACGTATTGCTGGGCAATGAGGCGGGGAAGGAGGTGAGAGTCAGCTGTGGATGCCCTTCAGTGCCTCTCCAAGCACTTTTCTGCATAAAGATCGGTGATGCCCCCAGTTTGTTTATTCCTCCCTGTTCTATTGGCGGTCGGTAAGAGTGAGGATGAGCTGGCCGTCCAGCCCCGGGCCCCACTCTGATCATTGTGACAGGGCTGTGCCGGACTTCCCTTGTGTACAAGCACTGGGTGCACAGAAAGCCTGATGCCCAGTTGAAGAGGGTCCCAGCTGCACTGCCCCTTGGAACTCTGGCGCTTCCAAGCCTCCCGAGGGCCAAGACCCCGGTGGTGATTGGTTCTGCTCCCAGGGGCTGCATGGGCAGTGGGCTTCACTCAGACCCCATGGCTGGGCCTCCTGAGCGCCAGTGCGTCACCGGACAACAGAGATAATAATGGTGCTGCCGCATAGAGTTGTTGTTTTTCCAGTTTATGTGGCATTATCTATATAGCAAAGGCTCAATAATTGTCCGTTGCCATCCTCACCATCATCAGTTCATAGGTGGTTACAGGTCTGGGCGTGACTCTTGTCATCACTGCTTGCCAGCCATGCTCCATGGGTTACTTCTTTTTAAAAAACAACAACACACTGAGGCGTAAGTGGTTAACAGCATTATGTAAGGTCCCGGCGTACAGCTGTGTAAGGCGTGCGTATCTTGCACTGGGTGCTCGCCACCCAGAGTCCAGGCTCCTTCTGTCTCCTTATACTTGCCACCCTTTACCCTGGTCACCCTCTCCCCACCCCGCTTCCCCTCTCGTAAGCTGTGGGCTGCTGCTTGCTGTGAACCGGACATTTCTGATCTTTTAAAGAGAAATAATGCCTCACAGACTGTTGGGAGGGTGCATGTGTGTAATATGAAGTGTCTGGCCAGGGGACCCGTGACCGGTTCATGGCAGGTACTCTATAAAGGTTAGATCTGACCATGTTGCCAAGAAACAGGACCAGACTGACCCTTTGGAAATGGGGCCAGCCCAGCCCACGCCTCTTCCTCCTCCTGTGTTCTGTGGTATGAAGATAAGCTCGCGGCCTTTGGCTCATTCCTCTAGCCCCACCTGGCCCTTCGTGCTCACTGCTCTTGCCACTGGCTCATAGTGAGGTCTCAGAGAAGACACCGCATGCGACTCATGTCTGTCAGCTCAGCCCCCAGGCCGCGTGTGCGGAGACAGTGGGCTGGCCAGCTGTGAGGTCTGAGGGTCAAACCGAGGTCCGCAATGGACCAAACGCTCTCCTTCACACAGCGAGGAGGATCTCCACCGCCCAGTGTGGCCTTCCCATGGCCTAGGAAAGCACGCACCTGTGCAGCTTCAACTGTCATAAATGATTTCCCCCTAAAATGCAGTACAACACAAATGAAAATGTAACTGACCGCCTCACGTCATTAACGCTCTTATAAAAGAGGAATAGAGTTACGGATAAAGCATGGGATCCAGCCAGAGTGCTTGCCGGAACCATCCGTAGACCCCGTCACTTACTTCTGTGTGTACATGAGTGGGGCTGCCCAGCCGTATGTCAGGTCCACTGTCAAACCGGAGAGCCCACTGTTTAACTTCTCCGGAAGCCCTCCATTCTTCCCCAGCCAGTGGTTACAATTTCATAGTATAGGAGTGTAATTGTTTTGTAATAAACTCAATCCTCAAGTACATGCAGTGGCGTTGATGTCCCCAGACTGCCCCAGGGACTCTGTTAGGATTCAGGGCCCAGCAGGTGTCGTGAGTGCTGTACACAAGTTGAACTGTACACACCTCCAGGGGGCCCTGCTCTCTGAGACTTTGGGCAATAGTGCTCTCTGGAGTTGTGCAGTGGTCCCACGCTCCTCAGTGCTTACATAATGTGGGGACAGACATAGACATACTACTATAGTTGGAATGTTTGTGTCTCCCCCCAATATTGCTGATGGTGTTAGGAGGTAGAGTCAATGGGAAGGGGTCATGAGGGTAGAGCCCTGATGATGGGATGAGTAACCCTGTAAAAGAGACCCCAGAGAATGCCCTTGTCCTCCCTCCGCATGAGAACACGGTGAGAAGACGCCATCTATGAACCAGGTAGGGGGCCCTCACCAGATAACAAATCTGCCAGCACCTTGACCTTGGATTTATTTTAAGTGTGTTACAGAACCATTGTGAGCCATAAGTAGGGAGGAAAGGGTTAAGGTTGATGCAGCAGGATCACACCCATGCTGTGGGGAAGGGTGCCGGAAGGAAAGAGAAGCAGGAAGCCCAGTGAGAGCCATGGGTATGGTCCAGGGAAGGCCTGACCGTGGCCTGGAGGGGGAAGCGAACTATGCAGGCCAGAATCAGGGTGCATTTGGAGGTGGAGCTCCCTGCATCTGCTGATGTGTAGCTGGGGAATCATGCCTAACCTTCTCCAGGCACCAGGCATCATGGGGACTACTTCCTGCACGTCATCTCTTTTGAATGATCTGAAAATAGGTGCAGACAGTCTCATGTGGGTGCGATGGTCAGGGCTCGGATGGGTGAGTTGACTTGCCAAATGTCACAAATCTTGCAAGCACAGAGGTGGAAAATAAACCCAGTTCTTTCTGAATGAGAAACTTAAGCTCTTTCTCCCAGGCCACTTCTCTTCATTGCTCTTTTGGTTCCAAGAATTGACAGTGGCACGTAGCTTTCTCTTTCATTTCCCCGGGCACGGTGCAATGTTGAGGAAACATGAAGGAAAGAACCACAAAGTCCCTTGGGATCATGGACACTGGGATAGGTGAATTCTCTGTCCAAGTGAGTATTCTCTGCACTCCAGCTTCAATACAAAGAACGCACACTTATGCAACTGCAAAGTGGCCACTACTGTCTGCTCGACACCTGATGTGGAAGGGGACCAGCTGAAGCCACACATGCATGCAGTCCTTCAGCCCTAACCTGTCTGCCTTGTAAATGAAAGGACTGCAGATCCCGTTGGGTGAGGAGGTTTTGTTGAACCTCATTTCTTTACTTTTGCTAGGTCGGATTCAAAATACCATGCTTTCCCCTCAGTTATAAATTGCACACTAAAATATGGGTTCTTTGTACCGGCTATACTTCTACCCTTACACTCACATCCCTACAGTTTCCATTACTAATCATTTAACAGCCTGTTACCCTCCCCAAACCCAAGGCCTGTAGGTGGTTGGCTTTGGAAGGTTTAGATTATTTAGCCAAAGATTGTGTTGTTCTAGAAATTGTCAGTTCTCTCTGTACATGGTCTGCAAACAGTCCCACTTCATTTGGCTCTGGCCTCAAGTAGGTCTGGTACATGCACATTTCAGAACAATTCATGCATTCCTTATATATTTTACATATTAACCTCTATCAACAAAGTGTTGGTGAGGATGTGGAGAAAAGGGAACCCTCGTGCACTGATGGTGGGATTGCAAATTGGTGCAGCCACTATGGAAAACAGTGTGGAGGTTCCCCCACAAATTAAAAATTAACAACTTTATGACTCAGCAATTCCACTTCTGGGTATTTATCCAAAGAAATGCAAAACACTAATTCAAAAAGACACATGCACTCCTATGTTCATTGTAGCATTATTTACAACAAGTTATGGAGGCAACCTAACTGTCCTTCAACAGACAGTTGGATAAGGAAAATGTGGAATATTACTCAGCTATAAAACACCTTGCCATTTGTGACAACATGGATGGGCCTAGAGGGTATTATGTAAGTGAAATAAGACAGACAGAGAAAAACAAACACCATATGATTTGACTTATATGTGGGATATAAAAAACAAACTGAACAAGCAAACAGAAACAGATTCATAGATACAAAGTTCAAATTGGTGATTGCTAGGTGAGGGGGGCGGTTGGAGGTAGGGGTGAAAAAAACAAAAAGGATTAAGAAGTGAAAACTGGCAGTTACAAAATAGTCATGGGGAGGTAAAATACAGCACAGGAAATATTATAATAACTATGTATGGTGTCAGATGGGTACTACCAAGGTGATCACTTCGTAAGTTATATAAATGTCTAATCACTGTGTTGTACACCCAAAACTAATACAATATTGAATGTCAACTGTAACAAAAAAAATTTTAACTGAAACAACTCATGAAATCATACCGATCAGTGAAAAACTTTAGCCTGTAGACATGTCCTCCAGTCGTAAAACAAAAACCAAACTACTTCTCCCTCCATCTGTGGATACAGACACTCACCAGTATCAGCCTCATGATGATTATTCATTCACTCAACCAGTGTTTATTGAGTCTCTGCTGTCAGGAACGGTTAGGAACTGAGAATACAGAAATAAAATGTATTCCAGGCCTCAAGGGGGTAGCTGATAGACCTGGTCAGATTAGGCTAACTGTGCACCTTTAAAGAAAATAGAAATAATTGCAGATTCTGAGAAAATACCTGGGGGTTCACCATCTGGTGTCTGTGAGGCCTACCGACAGCTGATGGTTGTGTGTCTGGCCAGCGGGATGCAGGTAATGCTCCCATAGGTCTCATGTCTTCCCTGTAAGGTGATTCTGTGTGTTTGCGCATGCATTTATTCATAGAGATATAAAATCTTGTTTGAGACTCACATGAGGAGTGGCAATTTCATGCCATGTCATTGCTGTGGGAACAATCTAGAATATTAGGGCAAGCAAGTGATTGCATAGACTTTGCTCTAAAGCATAGAACACCGGGAGTGTCTGCCCTAGAAGACAGTGAGGTGGAACTTGGAGAATCTCTGATTAATTTGATGATTCTAGGGAGCAAAATAGCTTTGAAATTTGTCCCAGGAGCATTTTTCAGCTTGAACTACCACGTGATATTAAACTATACCGATCCTACGGGTCAGGTGAGGGTAAAGGGTGTCCTTCAGGTAAAATCACCAAGTGGTGGCAAACTCTTCTACAATCAGAGAGAATTCTACTGTGCTGCTTACAGATTGCAGACTGCCTACAAACACAATGGATTTTTCCTTTTTATTTTATTTTATTTTTTGGTATTATGAAGAACATCAATAATGGATTTTCCTGCATCTGATCTGAGCAGTAACAGCTGTTAGAAACCCATTTGAGAGGCTCATCCACTGAAAGGAAACCTGTGAAAACAATTCCTTCCACAAACGTTACAGAGGGGCCGCGTTGTGACAGACGGGGTCGTGGCTGGCCGTCTCCTTCTCCATTCGGCATTCTTTCCTCTCCGGCTTATTTTTACTTTCTGTTTGAATTGGCTGGGCTTTATTTTGCCCCAAACACTCTCTTTTTAGTCATCCAGTGATGGGATTACAGGAGTGAAAGTCCATTCTGCCCACACCCGACACGACTCAGAGCCGAGTGTTGTCAAGAATCACTTGACGTCAAGGCTGACTTTTCAATTTGCCAGGAAGCCTTCCTTTGGAGCAAGGTCTGGACCGTCACACCCCCATTTTTGAGAGCTGGTGCCGGCCGCTGGAATCCAAGCCGACAAATAGCATTTCCAAACTTTTAGTGCAGCACAGAGATGGGCGAGGAGACCTCAAGCATTGACATTCGCTTTGGTGTGGTGGTCAAGCAGCACATTTCATGTACCAGTCAGTGTCTGTCTTCTACCCCAATTTTTATAGCCCACTGCTCCTGGCACACGCCTTTAGAGATGGTGTATTTCTTTCTTGCTTGGTCATCACAGTTGAGTTCTCTCGTGTGCGAGGATCAGCAGTGCCTCAGGTTTTAATAGACTGTTTTATTTTACTTGAAAGTCTGGCTTTGGCTTGTTACATGTGTAATTCGGAGTCCGTGGGAACCTCTAAATACGCCTCCGGGATCTCTACGACGGTCTAACAGCACCTCTCCCAGCGCCTCGTTTCGAAACACTTCCATTTTCCCTTTCTGTTTAGTGTACTCCGGGCCACTTTTTTCTTTCTTTCTTTCTTTCTTTCTTTTTTTTTTTTTTACAGTCTGTCATGGAGTATTTGTTTACCGAATGTTACTTTTCTTGGATCGAAGCTATTTTTGAGGAGTGCAAAAGCAAACAACTGTGTGAGGCTGTCAGGCTTCATCTTATTTATGCATGAATAACACAAATAACTTGAAAATGACCTAGCCTGTTTTTCTCAAATTCAGATAGAAAAACGGCTTCCGGGCAATGTTTATGCCAAAGCGTTCACGCCGAGTTTCCAGCTTCTGTGCCAGCTGGTTTTCGCAGCCAAGTTGTAAACCTTTGTAAACACGGTCTGTAATGAAAGTGTGGACACGACCCGGGTCGGGGCACAAGTGGGGCTGGTGGAAATTGACTCTAGAATAAAACTCTAACAGGAACAGGAGGGGAAAGGGGCTAGTTCTAAACCGCTCCCACCATAATGCAGAAAATAGACAAATGATGATATTTGATTACTCAGATCTCATTAGGCCCATTTAGGCTTTTTTATATATTTCCTTGGCCATCACGGCCAAGTAGCTCCATGCTCAATTTGAAGCTACTGCTTATTGTTACACAGTGGCTGTTCCAGAGTCCCCACCCCCCACTTAGCTTCCAACTCGGGGCGGCAGTGGGTGGTAAAAATGTCAAGACACGGGTGGCTGTGTTCTCCATGCATCCTTCCTGGTGCATAAGAAAGAATCGGCATTTTAAAATCAGTCCAGCAATGTCCATTCAAATCAGCACCATCTTCTAACATGCTGCCTGCAGCGTGTTCTTTGTACAACCTGGAGGAAGCCACACCTCCGCTATCTTTATAACCATCCCAGAGCCCCTCACTTCCTTGGGTAACATCCATACTTCCCATCCCCAGTGTGATGGTGTCAGGAGGCAGGGCCTCTGGGAGGTGATGAGGTCATGAGGGGTGGGGCCCTCAAAACAGGATGAGTGCCCTTGTAAAAGAGACCCCAGGCAGCTCCCTTGTCCTTTCCTCCATGTGAGGACACAGGGAGAAGATGTCGTCTATGAACCAGAGAGCAGGGCATCATCAGACAACGCATCTGCAGGTGCCTTGACCTTGGACTTCCGGGCTCCAGGCTGTAAGAAATGGCTATCTGTGGTTTATAAGCCACTTGGTCTGTGGTACTTTGTTACAGCAGCCGGAGCTGACTGAGACACTTCTATTTGAGTTCTCAAGTTCAAGTGAGTCCACTACTTGTTCCTGGAGCATGCCAGGCTGATTCCTGCCTCAGGACTTCCAGATGTCTCCTCTGCAGGGAGAGGAGCCCTGTTTGGTCTCTCATGTGGCTGGTTCCCTCTCACTGCTCCCATCTCAAGTCAAATTGTCCCCCAAAACTCAATCTGAACCAGCTCCCAGCGGCCCCCAGCCACCCCTCACCATCTCCATGTCTTACATTGTTGGGTTTTTTAATTCATAACATATCTGAGATCACTCACTTGCTTGTGACTGACCGATGAAAATGTAAATTTGATGAGAATGTGAATGTTGTAAGAGCCTGGACATTTTCTCTTATTTCCTAGTTGCATTCCTGGGACCAGGCAGGAGCCCCGAGTACTCAATACATGTTTGCCAAATGAGGTAAATGTTTATTAAGCCAACATTTCCTGTTTACAGGCCTAATGCCCAGTGCTGGGGTGCAGTGACAGGAGATAAGCAGTATCAGACTGAGCCCGGAAAGCCCAGGCAGGGCCCAGAGCACTGAGGAGTGGACCTCTGGGGGATATCTCTATGAGTGTTGAGTGACGACTGGGTGTCTAGCAGGTGACAGAGGTTGAGGGAGCCCCATCTCACGCTTGCAGTGTTGGTGGTGAGTGTTGTCATGCTAAAGGCACACGTGGGACCTGTGGTCCCAGGCAGCCCTCGTGGTATGGCCATGGGGACCACACCTCGTGGTGTGGCTGCGCAGTGAGTCTAGCAGCCGAGGCGGGGTTTACCCTCAGCAGCCCAATGCAGGCTTTGGCTGTTGGTCTGTCTCCATGTTTGGTCACGGGGAAAACATAACAGGTCAGCTTACGGTCCCCAAAATGCACCTATAAAAATACTCCATGCTCTGATCAGCTTTAGTGCTGACGTCTGCAGTGTCATTGCTTCTGGTCTGGGGGTTCTGCAGGGGCCCCATAGGCTGGAATGTTCTGTGAGGTCTGTAAGGAACAGGAGCTCCAGGAACTGCCCCTCTGACTTCCCCTGGGTCCCGGGTTTCAGGTCCCAGGTCCCAGGTCCCAGGTCCCACGTCCTGCCCATCTGCTGCCCTCCAGGCCCTGCTGCCCATTCCAGCAGCTGGTCAGCGGTTCGCTCCTGCACTGCTGCCTCCGGCTCCATCCAAGGCTGCACACTGTCATGGCCACTCCTGAGAGCTGCCAGCGTCCCCTCCCCACACTGCCCCATGTCACCACTCACCGTGTCTCAAGGAGCCCGGTCTGTAGCCCTCAGCAGATACAGGGGAAAACACATCTTCGCAGTTGGTTCCTCGTCCTTGAAAAGGCAGGTTTGCTGTTTGGTTTTTGGCCTGATCCATCCAGTCGTCACTTGGACGGGAGGAGATTTCTCGTCTGTGAAACACGAGTCCGGTGCAGCTGCAGTTACCTTCCTGGGAGGAGGTGCCCACAGCCTCCAGGGAGAGGAGAAGCAGGAAGTGGACCCACGTGTGCCTGCGCCAAGGGGGGTCTCCATCGCGGATGGAAATAAAATGAACAAAATGAAGTAAATAAAATAAAGTAAAATAAAAAATAATAAAAGAAACTAAAGAAAAGAAGAGAAGGAAAATGGAGTGGAGTGGAGTGGAGTGGAATGACTGATCTATGGAACCTAACTTGCCCCGGCTGGACTACAACTGCTGTTAAAATCAGAGCTGACTCTCTGGGGGAGCTGGAGAGGGGACATGTCCTCTTTTATCACAGGTAGATTTGTACACCCCCCCCCCCATTATGTGTTTGAAGGTTTGAGGTCTGTGTATCACAGTGACAGATTCTGGAAGATGCTGCCTGGACCCCAAGATGGGCCTTGGGCAGAGGGGCCACCTGGACAGGAAGAAAGGCGCCCAGAACTGCTTTTTGTTACACAAGTGGCCTGGTGTCTGGATTGCTGTCTGCACAGTGAGGGACTCTGTGAGGTGACTTTACTGTCTCCCTGGACTTCTAGGGAGTGAATCAAGGAAGCAGCTTAATCTAAACAGCATTTCCTGGGAACCCTAATGCTGGTCCAAGGGACCCACAGGAGTGAATGCACACAAGACAGTGTTTTGTCAAACCTCCATGTATGACATTCTCCATGCAAAATTTAGTGTCTCCCTCACTGTCCCCCAACCTATCAACAGAAATATGAAACAATTCCATTTCTTAAATATGAAACCATTAAATATATTATAGCACATCTACTCTGTCTTTCATTTTCTGCTGACATTAAAACATACAAACAAATGAAAAACAAAAAATCCAAAACCTCTTACAAGCCCAGTGGGAGTTAGGCAGTGTTGTCCGTCAGACAGAATGAGTCCCTGGATGCTTAGCTACCAGAGGCCGCCGTTTTTCTGCAAGGGAGGTTGTGTTGTATGTGGTTTTAACCAGGAGGAATTTCTCCATTTGTCCAAGGATGATTCTGCTCTGCTGGCCCCAGGCTGGCAAAAATTGGGAGAGCTTCATTGTGCTCATCCAGTAATGAGATGACATCAAAAGATACTGCTTCACATGCCCTTTG
This sequence comes from Lyroderma lyra, assembly GCA_004026885.1. Lineage (NCBI taxonomy): Eukaryota > Metazoa > Chordata > Mammalia > Chiroptera > Megadermatidae > Lyroderma > Lyroderma lyra. Next base: position 102,450 of record PVJL010000811.1, read on the forward strand.
CTAAGAGTCTTGGAGTTTGATGTCTCCGGGGCTGATGTAAAAACTAGTTCCCGAGGAAAGAAGCTGAAAAGTTCTCTGAAAACAGTACAGGAAGCTAATTGTGGGAGGGGAAAAAAAACAACAAAAAACATTGCCATTCATCTGGAAAGATCCCATATATCAAATGCAAGTTTCATAAAAAATGTAATTGGGTCAACTGATTTCTTTTAATATTGACTTTGCAAGAAGTTCACAGCAATTAAAAAGGCCAAAGGCTGACTTGAAAGCTTTAGACCCTAATGATAGAAGGGGGCTGCTTGTAAAAAGCATGTTTGTAAAAATAGAGTCAAATGAGTACCAACAAATGTTAAATACCAATGGAAGAAAATAAAAAGAACATAAAAGAGAAGATAATAACTTCAAGGCCCAAATCCCAACATTGTATAAATCTCACTATTTAACATGTACACGGTATGCATTGTTTGAACACAATTGACAGCCATCTTCCAGCCCTTGATTTCTGTAAATGTTCTTGGTTCACTGCCTCTCTACGCTTGGCTGAGGCCCAAAGCACCCTGATGGCACAGTATGATGCCATTCCATAGCATAGAGCTTTGAACTACCATGCAACTTCTTCTTGTACCTGAAAATGAAGGCATGCTGAAAACATTGTCCCACATAAAACCTGAGTTATGTGACCCAGGCATCTCAGGTCCAACATCCAGAATCTGCTGTCCCCAGGACATTGTAGCCCATACCCTCATGGTCCAAAAAGTCTACTAGAGCACCAGTCATCACATCTACATTTCAATAAGCAGGATAAGAGGAGATATTAATACAAAAAGATAGTGGAAAAGACATATTTTAAGGAGCACTTCTAGAAGCTGCAAATATGACACTTGCATTCACATTTAGTGGTAAGTTAGAGGATCTGTTGTGGGCAGTCCTTTGTCAAGATAAAATTCAGGGCTTCCATTTCTATGGCACTTCAGGAGAAAGGCCATGGGACCTGAAAGGATGACCTTTTGGAAGCTGTTTTATGCTGCAGAAGGGAAGTTCTTAGAGTTTAAAAGGCTCGAGGATCCCGATAGAAATGATCCAGGGAAAAGTGAGTATAGGAAGAAACTTCACTCAAATTTGTTCCTGGTTCTCAGAATCATCAGAATTTTAGATTCATCTGTCTTGATTGACATCTGGCCAAAAACTCTGAAGAAACTGGAATTGCACGTCAGTCATCCCATTTGCAGACATTTATTGAGTCGTAAATACCTTGTCTGCCCCTAGAAATCAGCTAGCGGGAGACTGGTCCCTCGACTCGTTAACCATCATTGCAAGTTAGATACATGGTTGGCCAGTAGTCAGAGATGCTCTTTACAGCCATTGCCATAACAATGGGTTTTAAGTCAAACATTCATTGGATTTCTTTAGATACCCCAAGGAAAGTAGTAAATAAACGTGTCGAGACTCGCACGTATGGAGTATCACTTTTATTAATTGACTGAGTCACCCAAACGTCCCTGTCTCTTCACAGTACAGAGTTGACTGGAAGTTTCCGTGAGTATCTGAGTCACAGAACTGAACAGATGGATATGTGGTTTCAATCTGACAATTGATTTGTGTGCTGTTTAATTCATTGCAGGACTTTCAAATGGTGCATAATTTCGGATAAAGTTTCTGAGCAGCTCTTAATGGCAAAAGGGCCTCTCCTCATTGAACAGATGTCTGTGACCATGTGCTTCTGCACTGCATCCCCCAATCATACAAAACTCGGGGAAACTTGGGGAAAGATACCCCTCGGATGCTTAGGAGAGGTACTTGTCTGCTAAGCTTGTTCAGTCCTTGTAGCTCCCATCTCTGGTGATGAAAAGGCATATCCACAAAACAAGTCACTGGAGCCCGGAAACGCAGCCAGTTAAAATCAGGCTGCCCAATTTCCACCGCGGCTGCAGACCAAGGGGACCAGATTGTTTTGTTCTGTTTGGGTTTGGTTTGGTTTGGTTTGGTTCTACTTCGAAAACACCCATTTCAGCATCTTGCTGGCCGTTTTAAAAGGCACACCCTGTGGGTAAATTAGTTTAGCAGGCTGCAAAGCAAAGTTTTCAAGTGGAATAGAGGGTAATATAATGGATCAAAATGTCATGAAACATAATGTAACAGAATAGATTGGGATAAAATAGAAAATACCAGGGAAGATGGCTTCAGTAAGGGTAAGAGAAGATTTGTGAAACTATGTGGTCAGTCAGCGTTCTTAGCAGTTGAGGACCGGGGTAGGGCTGGACGCAGCAATGAAAAATTGTATTCCCGTTAAATATGGTAATTGGAGGTTTTCTTTCCTCCTTCCCTACCCCTTCCCTCTCTTCATTCCTTCCTTCCTTTTTTGTTTTATTTTTTCCCCACTCTTATTGTGCATCACAGTCCAAAAAGGATTGGAACACTGAGATGTTAGCTGTAGACAGACCAGGAAGGTAGTTATTACATGTAGAATTAGATCTTCCAATTCTATACAAGTTATGTAATCGTGTAGTAGTAGGAAACTATGGCTTCCAGTAAACTGTCTTTCACTTAGCTAGGGAGGATTCACTTATAAATCCCAAAATTCCTCATTCCTCAGCCTTTGGCTCTGCCACCTTTGCAGAAATCTAAGCCTTTTTGAAAAATCCCTTTGCAGCTATATCCTCCCTCCTAAAAAATACATTTCTTTCACACATCTATTAATATGTGTTTGAATCAAATTGACTGACTGGCCAAGCGAACTGGATTAAGGCTTGGATTTAGAATGTAAAGAGAGGTCCTTACCAATTCATTTATTAATATTAACAAACATATTGATTAAGCACCTGTGTGCCAGGAAGGTGAGAGAACAAATACTGTATTTTGTCATGTATAATGTGCACTTTTTTGGCCCAAATCTGTGAGGGGAGAATGAGGATACACATTGTACGTGGATAGTACTAACTCCACATCTGTATGAATGTGTGCGCGTGTTATACACGGGAGCACGTTCTGTATGGTAGAACAAAAGTGGGCGAAACCCCTACCCTGATGGAGTTTCCACTCTAGAAGGGGGACAAAGACATTAATCCAAGGATTATAGAGACAAAGGTGCTGGGGTTCATGTTGATATGGAAGGGGGTGCCTCTGGACCTGGGGGGCCGAGGCCCCAGGGAAAGAAATCTTTGTCCCTTCGGTTCAGTTTTGTTGTGTTCTTAAAAGTGCTCTAAAAATAAAGTCTTAAAGAAGAAAACAAACAAACAAGCAAAACCAGCGTAAAAGGATAATCATGTAGAAGGCACCATGGGAGAAAGCCAAGGGCGCGAGAGGGGTTTTTGGTGACCTAATACTGTTCTGCAGGGGAGTTACAATCTAAGTGAATAGTTGGTATTGATCGGGCAAACAGATCGATGTCGGACAGAGGGAGGCGTGGAGTGTGGCCTTTGTGAGGACGGTGAGGAACCTGGCTTAGTTGGGCCACAAAGGCAGCCAGAGGGACACGCGTTGAGGCAGGACAAGCCACCAGGCCAGGCTGCAGCTGCTTGACAAGGATTTTTATTTTTAGGGTGGTGGGAAATTAGGACTTTTGATCAGGGAAGCGCTGTAATAACATTGGCTTCTTTAAAACCTTTCCTCCTCCACTGTATATCGAGGACTGAGGCCAACTTCGCCATGAAATGCACGTGTCAGTGCAAGTTTACCTGTGTGTGTAATAATTGCACCACCCAAACCAGAATAGAGACTTCTATCACCCAGGGACTGCCTGCCCCTCTCCAGTCAGTGCCACCCTCACCCCTCCGCCACTAAACTGCCTTGTGACTTTCACCACCGTAGACGTGCCTGTGTGTAGCACCAACTAGTCGTGTCTTAATTCCAATGACAGTGGGCTGAGCAGGAGCAACCAGGCACAGTGGGGACAGTGATGCCATCACTCTGAAGTTCAGATTTGCTTTTTGAAAGAGTTTTTTACTTCATTATGGGACATAGCATGGAGAGAGGCAGAGGGTTTGACTGTAAGTGGAAAAAAAGAGCTTGATTGCCAAGAAGGAGAACAGGCATGGGCTTGTAGCATGCAGACCCCTCCGTGACGGGCACACTGGCCGTGTTTCAGCTCTGAGGCCCAAGGGGTGGGGCTGACCAGTCAGGTGCCTTCAGTTCCCCACCTGGAAAGTAGAGATGCTGGTTATGGTGTCTGCTCTTGGTCTGTTGGGAAGCATACATCAGGTCATAGGTGTCAGATGCTTAGACAGTGCGTGGCCCCCAGCAGGTACCCCCTGAGCATGAGCTCTTGGCATGACCCAGGACGTTTGTAGGTAATACCTTCAATATTGAGTGTTGATCATGCACATGCTGTAATACAGCTCCACACTATTATAAAAGAGGGGTCTACTTGGGACATAAATATATAGGAAATTTAGTCCCAAAGTTTTCATGAAATTATACTTGGAGTTAAGAAAAATACATTAGAAAGCTATCCTAAGTGCCGAAAGGCCCTTTTGCAGTAAACGGTAGTTCAATGAATTTCACCTGTAGTTTGAATCTCCGTAAGCCAACTCAGTTCCTAATTTTCTCTTTATCCGGTGGTGGTCATTTTTGTAATTGCTAGTGCTGCTGCCCAGAGTATAAAATTAAACACCTTTTTACAGAGAAGGACTCCAGCTGATTTTTCTCTCAAATAACATGGGGTGATTTTTAAAAGACGCCAGATGCACAAAAGACTACCTTTTTAAGGCTTTAGGAGGGGGGCCTTCAGAAAGAGGGAACCAAACACAAAATAAAAGAAGCTTTTTCTTTTGCTTCCTTTCTCTTTTCTTTTTAAACAATATAAGCAATGTGTACATGCAAGGGCAGTCTGGGAAAATACTCAGCCATAAATGCCTCTGTTTTTCCCATTACATGGCTGGATATTTTCTGGGCAGCCCTGTCACCTGGGTTCTGCCAGGCTGGTGGGATTTCTTTCTGATTCGGTGACCGATTCCTCCTTTCCCTGTAACCATTTTTCATTTCTTACAAAAGGGAAAGGGCGAGCTGCCTGCCAGGGCATAGCATTCTGGTTTGCAGAAGGCCAGGAGGGGATGGGCTTCTGTCACTGCCACCCCCAGCAGCTCCCCATGGGACACCTTACCTCTGCAGCTAGCCCCTGAGCGCGTGGCCCTGCCTGGTGGCGCCGAGCCCCGCGGGGCTGGGAGAGCTCGTTAGCTGTGCGCACCCTTCTCTGCACTTCCCTCGAGTGTGGTCCTGCTCGGGCCTTTCCTGCCCTTGCTTTTTATGTCTCACGGAAGTGTAAGGTGAAGCTGTCACAAACCCCAGAGGGGCCAGTGGCAGGGGAACAAGCCGACGTAGTCCAGCTAGCAAGAGAAGACAAGTGAGACAGACAGGAAAGGCAGAAGGCCCCTGCCACCCCCGCTGCAGACTGCTTCTGGGAGGAGACTCCAGAGCAAAGGGGCGAGTATAAACTTTGATAAAGGGAAGGGATGAAAATGCAGTGACATCCTGGTGGTGAAGTCCTCATTATCTGACTGAGTGTGACCCTGTGTGATGCTGTCACACAGAGCAGGATGTGATGCACTTCACTGGGACGCACCTGGCAGGTGGCTGCAGCAACTCCTGCAAGTGCAGGGCCCTCCCTGCCAGCCCCTCCTCGTCCTCCAAACGTCCACAGGGCATCGGGCTTGGAGTCCCCAGCCCCTCACACCAGCCCCGTCACTGCTCAGCAGCAGGGCCCCCCGGGCTGCCCCCCGATCACTGTGCACCCCGCCTCCTCTCCTTGGAGGCTCCTTTCTCCCATTTTGGCTCCTCGTCCCCGTGGGTATTGGCACTGGTCGTGGCGCATGCACTAGGTCCACGCTGAGTAGGCCTGCTGTGCAGAGGGAGGGTGACATCTTACAGGGTGGCACTGGTACCCCAGCTCCTGTACTTATTTTGCTTAAAATAAAACAAAGAACTTTCTTTTCTTTATCAGTTCTGGATTTAATTTCAAATGTGTCCCCAACATAAACCCTGTTTTTAAAAGTTAGCTGGTCTTATGTGTGTGACAAGCCTGAAGGAGAGTGGTACTGCCTAGCCCAGAGGGTGACAGGAGTGGAGGTGATGGTGATGAGAATGTGGCATTCCACCATGATAAACAGTGTGGCCACCCTGACGCCCAGGTGACCCTCTGGGTTATTAACCAAGCACATTTCTTTTTCACTTTGAATTCATTAAAACATTCTAAGGACCCCAGGCGCTGTGCTACACACTCATGACACTAATCTTGAGTAAGTTCAATCCTGACGTATCTGATATTTTGATGAGATGGAAACACGTGTAAACAAGGATCTATAATGAAATGAGGCAGTTGTCAATACAGTGAAATGGCTGCAAAGCAGGACTGAAATGTGTCTTGTTTGTCTTGTAACAGGGGCTTCTAAGCACTGAGAATGGTTGTTTGTAGCTTAAGCTAATGATACTAGGTGGAATTAATTTTCTGCTGGCCTGGAACTTTTATTCTCCCACTGATTATTCTCAGCTTTGAGAGTCTTTGGTTATGGAATCCTAGATCAACCATCTGCTGGTTTTGTAAACTTAGACAAGTTATTGCAACTCTGTGCCTCAGTTTACCTTTTCTGCAAAGTATGGGTGATAAAAACAAAGCACTTAATGTACAGGTTGTCCTGAGAATGGAATCAGTGGACACCCAAGAAGAGCTTAGCTCAGTGCCTGGCCCACAGCAAGAATACAGTCACCGTCAGCTCTGTCACAACGTGTCGGGGTGGTTCTTATCGTCATCATTAGTGCTGATGAATTACCCTGTCATAGATCTTTCTGGTGTGAAAAATAACACTTGAATTCAGTTATACATACAGGAGACTCTGTCGCTCACATGGCACCCTGAATGTCCGACGCTGGACCGGATTCCCTCCTGACTGTGCCATAGAGCCATTGAGACTGAAAACTTCTGGTCAGAGGAGTTCAAGAACCATCCTCCTTAAAGATACTAAAACAAAACAAAAACAAACAAAAACTTGTTAAGAAAAGATGACTTTTAGTAATTAAAAAAACAACAGCGAAACTTCTCAGAAGGTGAAGTTAATGTGCACTAATGATTGATCAGAATATTGATTTGGACCCCACCTGGGTATTTCCAGGCTCAACACCTGTCCGTTCCACCCGGCTAGCACTCTGACCCTATTACTGTCGATCCTATCCTGCAGTACGTTATGAAAACTAAGGGCTCAGCATGGGACCTTTTTTGTTATCCGGAGAGACTGAAAAAGAGAAAATCATTTATTTACAAACCCAGTCAATCCTGGACCCTTTGTATTTAAGAGTTTATTCTTCAGAGTATCTACCCATATTTTGCCATGTGTAATGCACACTTTTTTGTCCAAATTTGTGAGGGAAAAATAAGGATGCACATTATACATGGGTAGTACTAATTCTGTATCCATAGAAATATTTTTAATTCTTTTATTTATGCTCATGAGTTAAAAGTGTAACTCTACAAATCAATAATGATATCTGTATAATACCCTGGAATATGATAATCATTTTTTAATTGTTACATTTATACTTCTGTTTCGTAATTATTTGTTACATAAAAATACCATAATATATTTAAAAATAAATGCTAAAATTTCTTTGTAATTCAAAAAACAAGTACCTAAATATAAACAAATAAAAATTTGAATTAAAAAATTAAAATGAAAGATTTTTTTCTCTGAAAGTTTGGGCTAAAAGTGTGGGTGTGCCTTATACACAGGAGTGCATTATACATGGCAAAATCCGTATTTCAATTTGCATATTGTTATGGGCAGCAGATGCCATCGGATATTTTTATATTTTGACTGGGATTCTTCCTTGCTATGTAGTCTGGCTCATTAGGTACAAGTTATGGACTGAATTGTGCCCCCTCCGATCTCCATATTGAATCTTTAACCACCCCCCCATGTGACTGTGAAGAGTTAATTAAGGTTACATGAGGTCATAAAGGGGAGGTCCTGACCCAATAGGTCCAGTGTCCATATAAGGACAGGAAATGACACCAGAGCTCATTCTCTGTCTGCCATGTGAGGACCCAGCTAGAAGGCGGCCATTGACGAGAAGAACCAACCCTGCTGGACTTTGACCTTGGACTTCCAGCCTCCAGAGCTGTGAGAAACAAGGTCAGTTAAGCCCATTTCCCTCTTCACATGATCTAGGGAACAGAGGACTTGCTAGCCCTCCTGCTACTCTATGACCTGAGTCCCTTTTCCTCAAACTTTTGTGACTCCTGCCCCCCTAAAACTGCCTCAAGGCCTTAGGCTTCCGGAACCCTCTCCCCCAGACCCTTTGCTATTTCTCAAGTTGAGGCTCTTCGAGATTTTACCGAACCACTCCTGAAGTCCCTGGTACCTTGTACTTGTCACTGTCCTAAAGCCAATGCCCATATTTGAGGTATTTTTTATGGCAGCACCAGGTTAGGCTGACAATATAACCATTTTAAACGGGACAGAAGACAGTGGTGCTGTCCTGTTTCAAATGATATGACTATCAGCCTGGTCTCGCTGGGCTAAATTCAAGGGGTCAGTAGGCTGACCATACGTACCGTTTGAAATGGGACAGCACCGTTGTTTTTGGTTCCATTTAAAAGTTTAAAATGGTACGTCTGTTCAGCCTATCTGGGTACCTAAATCTGTTCCACTTATCTCCAGCTGCAACGGATCACTCTAAAATGGAATGGCCTAAAACGAGAAACAATAATTTATTTTGTTCTTGGACCTGCAGTTTGTGCAGGGCCTGGCCAGACGTGGTCCCAATTCCAAGATGGCACACCAGCATGACGGGCATGTTAGTGCGGGGTCTGGGCTGACAGCTCCTCTGTGGCGGGGGGGCTGAGGTCGCTCTCCTGTGGATCTCTCCTGGTCATGTGGACTTCCTCCTAAGACAGAAGAAGTCAAAGATCGTTTCGTTTCTCAGGATCTGAACCCAGAACCTGGCAGTGTCCTTTCCACCATATTCTAGGGGTCAGGCAGCTGCAAAGCCCAGATTCAAGGGGAGTGGAGATGCACCCCAAGTCCTGAGGGGCGTGTTATGAATTTCCAGCTATGTTTTAAAGTCAGCACCATCTTTAAAAAATGCGAACATTTTTTAAAAGTCCTATTTATTAAAATTGAGAGCACACTATACTCAAGAATAGGAAACTCGTTAAACATTTTTAAAGATAAAAGTCACTTTAAATCATATTATTCCTTTCAAAGTTAAGAGTATACATTTTCAAAACTTGAAAATTAAATCAATTCACCCCAATTTTGACCCCTGCCGCTTCTGATTCTGTGACTGTGGTCCATTTAAAGACTTGCAGATTTGAAAGATTTCACCCCAGTTAGGGGTCAACTCCATGAGGTCATTTCTTCATCTTTAAAGTGAAAATAAAGTTGATCCGACAACATGACCTCACAGCACCATGACTATGAGGGCTGTCCAGAAAAAATCCAGCCATAAATGTCTCTATTTTTCATGTTACATGGCTGGGTACTTTCCAGACAGCCCACGTTGTTCCAAAGGTTTCATGTTCATCACTTAACCCATTGAGCTTAAGTTGCAACATTTTAAAGTATATAACTAGCAATTTATAAATAACTGTAGCTTTTTAAAATATTTATGTACTCTTAAAAATGAATGTGTCCTTCCAGTTCAAATACTCAAAAGAAAGGGCTTTGAAAGAGAGTCTGACATAAGGAGATTAAATTTAATTTTCAATTTACATTTAACTTGCTGTTGTGTTTGAAACCGTTTATCCTCAGGCAATGCTTTTTTCTCTGTAGCCTTCATTCCTCTGATGGAGTGCTCCATAAAGCTGCCAGTGGAATTCTTCACCTTTCTGCGGGGGTCTTTAAGTAATTTTAGAAGCATGTTTTATTTCTGGCTTTACGAATGCCGCAGTGGAGACAAAGATGCCTCAGTCAGCTGCACAAGGACATGCAGAGAAAAGCCCTCCTCTGTAGGAATGCCCCCTCCTAATGACCACGGAGTGCTGCTTAATTTGTGCTCTGCTCTCCGAAAGTTCCAGTTCTTGGTGCCTGCATTGGCATAGACTGAATAACAATCCCATCCTACCAGAAATTTATTTTAGTCAGATTTTTCTCCGAGTTTAGGATCTTCCAAACCAGGTAGCTTCATCTCGAGCACAGGTCTAATGATTTCCATTTTAAGAAATACCTTCTACAGCATTATCTGTTCTTAGGAACTCAGTATGACTCCTATATTGATAGTTATCATTTATTTTTTCATGCTTTTGTTTTTATTTTTGAAGGCTTTATTTATTTATTTATTTATTTATTTAGGTTGACAGCAAAATTGAGAGGAAAGTGGAGAAACTCGTATGCTATCCAACCCCACACACGCAGAACCTCCCACACTATCAATGTCACTCACCAGAATGGAACACGTTTTGCTAAGAATGAACCTACAGTGACATACCACCACCCGGAATCCAGTTTACGTTAGGGCTGCATATGCTGCGGGTTTGGGCAAATGTTTACTGACACGTACTCACCATCATAGTGTCACACAGAGGAGTGTCACTGCCCTAAAAACCCTCTGTGCTCCACTTACTTATCCCTTTCTACCCCCAACCCCTGCGATCGCCGATTTTTTCACATCTTCATAGTTGTCTTTTCTAGAACGTCATGCAGTTGGAGTCATGCAGCTTGGTTTGCTCTCTTAGTCATGTGCATTTAAGGTCCCCCATGTCTTTTCATGGCTCATATTTTTAGTGCTGAATAATATTCCATTTGTCTGGGTGGACCACAGTTTGTTTATTCATTCTCCTACTGAAGGACATCTTGGTGGCCTCTAAGTCTTGTCAATTATGAATAAAGCACTGTGGACATCTGTGTGCAGGTTTTGGTCTGCACATAAGTTTCCAGCTCTTTTCTGAGTAAATACCAAGGAGCGTGTCATTTATTTCTGTGATAGAATTTAACCTGAACATTCCAATTCTGTATTATGAAAACTTTTATAGAAATATGCTTCCCCTTTCACAACTGTATATTTGGGGTCTCTGTGCAAAGAATTGGAAGACTAAATGCACGCCCACCCATCCACATGCATAATTTTATCCCAGCAAAAACGGTGCAAAATGCTTTGCTGCTTCTGGAGCTGCAGTAAGGGGCCTCTTTGTTTTATACACAGTTACTTCTTAGAAGTTCAACGGCACCAGTGGTTCCTTCATGGAAGCACAGACCGTGGTGAAGAACTGATCAGCCATGTTGCACTGAAGGCTGAAGTTGCTCAAATCAGTGTTACTTTAAAATTACAACTGTATTTCCCACATGTCTTTACCTGTCTATGTACTTTATATATTCAATATTTTTTCTCAGAAATCCACTTCAATTTAATTTAAATGCTATTATTAACAAATTTCTCTTTTCTCTATTTGCATTATAAAGCTCATTACTAACTTTTATAGTACAATAACATTGTTCTTTCTTTAACATCAGGTACTAATAGTTAGGGCTATGATTGCATATTTTTCATTAAATATACTTTTAAAAAACACTCAAGTACCATTCAAAAGCAGTGAGTTGTAGTCATGGGCTTTATCATTAAAAAACAAAACAAAACTCTGGCAATATAAAAGCTTGGTTTGCAGGAGGCAAGCGTTTTCCTGGGACTTTAGTGACTTACTGGGTGTGTTGTAGCTGACCCTTCTTTTCAGGATACTTAATATCTGAGTCCATGACAAGAACCACAGGTGCTAGAGGATCCATGAGGGGGTCAGTTTGTGTCCCTTCGAAATGATGAGCAATAAATAACAATGTCTGACAGTTATCAAGTTGCCACGCTTGGTGCCCTGTTCAATACACTCAGAGTTGTGTTTCATGAGTGAGGAAGCCCCAGGTTCTCTTGTCCGTATTTCAAGAGTTGGGCAGAGGACCCCATCGAAGAACAACATCCCATCACCCTGAAGAGAGTTCATCGTTCCTTTCAGTTTCCTGCTACAAGCAAGTTGGGGTGGGGGTGGGGAATCATAGACTTCCCCCCCAAAGTAATCAAAGGTGTGGGTTAATATGTATTCAGTCAGATCTCCTTTCTGTGTAAACCCCTTCTGGTCACAGGTCACGCAGTTTACAAGCACCAGAAGCCTTAGGCATTCTCTGGTTGATCCCGGCTTTGGAGCTCTGAAATCAGAGATGAAAGGGGTGTCAGCCCTCTCATAGCCCTTTGGTCAGTGGCCCTCGTTAAAATGTTCTCCTGACCGGCAGGCTTTCGTCCAGGGGGTTAGTTCTGCCTCGTCTGATAAAACTCAGGCATTCCGTGCTCCTGCAGGTAGGCTCGGGGACAGGTGGTGGCCGGGCGTGGGGACGAGGGAAGGTAAGCGGATGTCAGGAAGGGAGTCCAGGCAGTGTGGGTGGAGTAGAGGGGTGGGGTGAGCAGAGGGCTCCCCCACTTCCTGAGGGGAGGGCCAGGGAGCAGACACTAGAGCAATCAGGCACATTTGTAAGTTATTTTCACTTCTATCTCACACAACATTTCTCCGCTAGAGTTCTTTACTTGTGATGATTGACTTATCAGCTACTTTTAAAAATTCACCTGAATGCGTGGCAGGAGTGTCCATTGGGGACTGGACACATCTATGTGTTTCCTTCTGTTCTGCTTCCGTTTTATCAATGGCCATTCTGCGCTTTCATGGAAATCCCATTAACTTCTCCATGTAACACCTGGGTAGGTTTCTGAACCTTTTCTTAATGAAATGGTACACTGTGACCTTGACCTACCTGCCCAACAGCTTGGCATCCTAATGAATCATGCTTCCATGTCCTCTGAGGGACCCTTGTCACCAAAGTACTTAGTAAGACCAATGGTTTTGAACTTGGTCTTTTTCTTTTTTTCCCAGCTTCATTGGGGAATAATTGACAAACAAAAATTGTACGTATTTAAGGTGTACAACTTGGTGCTTTGATAAATGGGTACATTATACTATGGGATATTATTCAGCCTTAAAGACTCCTGCCATTTGTGACATGGATGGACCTAGAGGGTGTCAGGCTAAGTGAAAGATGGCGGCCACCGAAGGGCAATGACACTGTGGTCTCGCTGGTGTGAGGAAGGTAACTGGGTCTCTAGTTCAGACGCTTCCCCAGCTCGCTCTCTGTATCTGGCTGAGGTGGGAGGAGGGAGGAGGTTTTGCACTTCAAATGCTTTAAACGGGGTGGGTTTAGTTAAAGGATATAAAGTGTGTGTTGTACCTTCCTTCCTAAGGCCCTTTCAGAGGGATCCTGTTTAAAATTCCTGTGGCTATACTTTATTTCTGGCCCAAATAGACATCAGGATGCTAGTGTATTCTAGTTCAAAAAAATAAAAAAAAAAAAAGTTGTGCCAAAGCAAAAATAAAAATAAAAAATAGGAACAGATACCCCAGTCAAAATTCTCTGAACATCGCTTTTATTTATAGGCAATGCTAGATGTGCTAAGTGACTTCTAAATCACTAAACATGAATATGAGATCATTTCCCTTGGGAGCTAGTGATCAAAACCAAACACGTGGTCGCTACGTACTGTCCTGTTCTCTGCTTCTACGTAACCGACTCTGGTGGATTCTACACGTAGGTGCCATCAGGAACTCTTTTTCTCTCCAGGTTGCTTTTCCTTCACTCAGCGTCACATGCCCCGGGTTCGCACCCGTATGGCAGATGACAGGATTGCCTTCTTGGTGACGGCTGAGTGACGTGCCACGGTGCGAACGCGGGCTGTCTGGAAGTACCCAGCCTCGTCGTCTGACAGACCGCGGGCATTTAGGCTGGGTTTGTTCCGGGCAGCCCTCATACGTACCACCTCTTCTTCATCTTTTGTCCATGAATGGACACTTAGGTTGCTTCCATGTCCAGCTGTTGTAAATAATGCTGCAGTGATCATGGGGGTGCACATATCTCTATGGGATCCTGATTTCATTTCCTTTAGGTACATCCAGAAGTGGGATTGTTGGATCGCATGGGGTTGTGGAAACGGGGAAATTGAGGAGCTGTCAATCAAAGGGCACAAAATTCCAGTTATGCAGGATGCATAAATCCAACGATCATGATGACTGTAATTAGTAAAACTGTGTTGAATACCGCAACTTTGCAAAGAGACCAGATTTCAGGGGCACTCATCACACACACACAACGGTGACCATGTGAGGAGATGACATGTTAATTGTCCTGACTGCAGCAGTCGTTTAACTATGTCTGTGTATTGCCTGTTACCATGTTGTGTATCTCATGATAATATATACACAGTTTTTATTAAATAAATAAACACCCAAACACAGGTGCAGAACTGGGAAGTGTCAGGTTGAGCCAGTGTCACTGGGATGACAGATCACATGGCGTGACCTTTTCTCTCCAACACACTTTGAGTTGCACATGCCACAGTTGTCCCGTCAAGGAGCAAACACTCGACTCGTAGCCCTCTACATTTACCTTCCAGGGGAGGCCCTGAAGGGACGCCTTCCACTTTCTAGACAAACGTCACAAGGTGAAAGGCATTGCATTGTAAAAACTGTTTTGTGTTTCAGAAGCCAGTTCTGCACCTGGAGAAAGTTGCAGAGCAGACACAGGCTGTGAATGCGTAATTTCATGGAGAACTAAATGACGGGCACAGAAATGGAGAAATAAAACCTCATCCCAGCAGAACCCCCCAATGCAAACTCATGTTCATCTTTCTAAACCGTAGATGTGCTGCTTGACTGCCGTGAGGCTGCTCTCAAACCTTTTATTACAGTGTGTACTCGCAAGGGGGACAGTTTAAGAAAACACATATTGGGGCATGGTTTTGGTTGAGCTGTGTGTATTTCATTAAGAGGCTACTTAGACAAAAGGTTTGTAGTATCTTAGTAAGCTACAGAGAAGAAACCAAAACAGCCAAGATAATACTTGTAATTCTTAAATATAGTCTAATTGTTTGCACCATGATCCTCCTTTTTAACATTTTGTACCATTTTTAGGAAGTTGTTGGTATTTTACCCATAAGAAAAACAAACATAAAATGGGCGATAAGACAAATAGATTGAAAACAGGGTTTGTCTGTGATATTCTTTGTTAAGCCAGGAATAGCAGAACTGAAGTCTCACCACCATCTACACTCTGATGAGTAACGTGGCTGATCTTTGCTTAATTAAAATACAATCATGCAGAATAATTGTCAAAATTTATGAACTTAAAAAGATCATCAAAGTCATCATTGTTATCTTTACAGCACCCATCCTTTTTAGTGAAGACTTTTAGACTCTCATTTAGTGAAGTATTTAGACTCTCAGAGACTTCTTACGGTAAGAATTCTGTCTGTTTCACTTTGCGAAAAAGGAATATTTGGGGGAACATGCAGTTGGGTGTCTTGGGTCACGAGGAAACGCTGAATGGAGATTTTAGAGATTTTGATTTTCTTGGTTTTTGCAACAAATGCTAAGCACCTAATTTATCCTTGGTGTGAAGCAAAGGCTACTTTTGAAATCCAGATTCTGTTTGTCACCCGCAGATTCTGTTTGTCACCCGCAGAGCACCCCATGGCAGTCCCCTCTTCTACTCCCCACAGGCTTTAGTTACTGGTGTGTGTGTGTGTGTGTGTGTGTGTGTGTGTGCGCGCGCAGACGAACATGTGTGACTCACGGAGCTGTGTTTGTTACCAGGTCTCCCTGGAGAGGTGACTCGCACTTTCGTAACACCATGCAGACCTGGCAGGGGGAGGTCTGAGGTCTTGGGGCACCTGTCACTTACTGAAGACCTTCCAGGTTCACGTGGCAGTCCTCTCCCGGTGTGAACCTAGGTCACCTGGATGACTTTGATGATCTGCAGAACGTGTCCATCCTAGGGCTGAAGCATCCTTTTATGCTGCAAAGACTTCACAGGTGGCGCTTGGCCAGACTGCACCTAGTTTCCATTTTTTAAAGTGAGCTTTCCTTTTATCACGGCCGGCTTTATTTCCGTCCGACACTGGATGTAGGCTTTCCTTACTAATGTGCTACTGCAGATCTAAACTCCTTTTAAGATGGCATCTTTGGCCTGTGTGACTCAGCAAAATCCTGCCACGGGGAAGAGATTAAAAAAAAAAATAAATCAAAACCTGCAACTGACATTCCTTTTATTTTTGAATACCGTTTTTTATTTTTTGTTTTTAAGTCAAAAATTAGTTTCTGAACTTTCAGATAAAAATACCTGTTCCCTAAAATCATTTCTGGGAGGAGATTTCCCAGTCTTTTCCTTCTACCTTGAGCAAAGAATCTGCACATCCCTCCTGCTCCAGACGAGTCATGAAACAGGAACAAATGAGAAACACGGCGCCTCTGCTCTCTTGCCCGCTCCCCACACCTGTACGCCCGTGCACACCATAGAGTATCACTGAGGACTGTTCAGAAAAAAGAGCACTTCAGTGTCCGGGGTTATCGAGTGGTGGCACTGGCTTTTTGGCTTCTGCTGGGGCAGAAGTCACTGGCTGCCCTCACACCGCCAGCCCTGGCTTCTACTCTTTGCTCATGTGCACCTGGCTCATGACAAGGTCATCCTGACTGTCCCTCTCCCTGGGAGCCTGCATGGCTGCTGACTAGGACCAGATCTAAGGGACTTCCGCCTTCTGTTGGCTTTCTGATTGAGGTGAACGTCTGAGGATGTGTCTAAGACTCTCCATCACATACGTCAACATTTTTATTTTTATTTACAGTGGAAGCTGTGATTGGCCATGAGTCTAATATTTTTATAAATTTGAATCAATGATTGAAAAAGCACATCTGGGACACCGTGCTAAAAGACCAGTATGTCTCATCTAATCCCTACAGCAACACACGGAGTAGATGTTCTTACTGTGCCTATTAGAAAACTGAGACACATGGAGTGTAAGGGGCTTGACAGGAGGCCATCCACTGAGGACGTGGCCCATTTGATCCATCCCTTTCCATGGCAATGCTTGGCCTCTAGCCATGGGTGCTGACATGGGTGCTTCAGATCTGCACTTTTTGGGGTGCTCAGATCTTATCTGATCACTCCTGCATACATTTTATAGAAGCTCAATTAAATGAAGTGGGTAGTGAGAGAGAATCTCTGATTCATCCCCCCATTGGCTATTGATGAATATTATTTATTTCTTTAAGTGGGCTGTTAGGTTTTTTTTTTAATACAAAAATTCTCCGGGATTCATAATTGATTTTTATGATCAGTGAATTTTGGAATGATTCTGAAGGAGCCCCTGGAGACTGAAATGGGCTGTCACTATGACGTGGTAGGAAGAGAGAGGACCAGCTGTGGATTCGTGTTGTCCCAGTTTGAACCCTGGCCTGACATCAGTTTCTCATGATATTTGCAGTCTCATTTTTCTCGTCTCTCAAATGGATCTGATGACATCTGTCTTGAGATCATAACATCTTTCTCTAATACATAACTGCCTACGGAGACAATTGTAGGAAGTGGTCAGCAGGGTCTGGTGCACAGTACGCGTCATAGGGCCCTGGGAAGCTCTCAGATGGAGACTTTGGGGCTGAGCTCTCAAGAATAACGTATGAAAGGGAGTGAAGAGGCAGGAATGCATCAAGGGAGATGCAGAGACCATGGAGAGCTGAGCTGGGACCCTGCAGAGTCTCATGAATGGAGGCAAGATGCTGGGGCCTTAGTCACCTCTTTAGAAGAGCCATTAGATTCAACTGTCCCCAGGCATGGACATGAATCTTGAGTGAGGTAACACAAGCTGTACTCCCAAGGATAGGAATGACTATCTCCACCTGAGAAATGTGTCAGCCATCGTCACAGGGATTACCCAGGTGGGAAATGGTGGTGTACTACTCATTGTCATTATTACTAAAAACAGTGGTCAGCAGACAGGCTACCAGCCAGTCGTCCCCAACTCGCTGCAGCCCAGGAAATGAAGTCGTCTCCTTTAAGAACAAGAAGTGACCTAGTCCAGCATTGTCATCACTGAACCTTATGAAGAAATTTAGAGGAAATTGAAATTCCAAGTGAACCTAGAAAGCACTCTGAGCTGCATGTATGTGACCCCCTAATGGGCAGCACAGCGAAATCTACTGGGTTAAATTGGCACTTTTTTCCTGAATTTCACAACCTCAACCATGGGTCTGGAAACAGATTTGGAAATGATATTGACTTGTCATGTTTGGAAACAGTTAATATTTGTACAAAAATGTCACAAATTCAGTGTTTCTATCAAGGCGTTTTGAAATATAGAAAGAGCTCAGACATACACCTGTTTTGAATTGAAGTCTGATGAGCATGGCAAGATAAAAATAAACGAGAAAACCAAACAAAATACGATCATGAGATCATGAAAAAGGGCTTTGCAGGGAGTTCCCCGATGGTGTAGTGGCTTAAGGCTTCGGCGCTGGCACTCTCAGCACTGCGGCCTGGGTTCAATTCCCACTCAGGGAGCTACCCACATACCAAAAAGCAAAAAAAAAAAAAAAAAAAAAAAAAAAAAAAAAAAAAAAAAAAAAAAAAAAAAAAAAAAAAAAAAAAAAAAAAAAAAAGGGCTTTGCAAAGGGTTAAACCCTGCAAAGTGCCTATTATCAATAATAATACCTTAAGCATGTATGTGTCTAGGACCTTGTGGTTCATCATTTCCCTCGTAACTGTTCACTGGGGTGCGGGAGGTATGAAACTACAGCGTGTTGTCTAAACGGTGTCTGTACTAACAGGACACAAACCAGAAGGTCAAAGACAAACATATAGTTGGTGCTGAGCAGTTCCCAATAGCCCCACAGAAAATAGTTGTTACATGAAAATCCAGAAAGAGCTTTTCTTTCCTGACTTAGTAGCTACAAGCCAGCTGGAGCCATATGAACTTCCAAGACAGTGAAGGATGGTGGACCAATAATCCTGACGGTAGCCCGTGCATTCTGAACCTTTCAACCCCAGTCTCAAGTCTCTGAGTTTAACTTGTCTTCAAAGATAATGTCCTTCCATCAACAGGTTAGCACACTGATGTGAATAAAAGAGTGCAGAGAGAGAGGCATTCACATAAGTAATGAGACTCTAGACTCACTGCATTTGACAACCTACAGAGGAAGTGATTTCATACAAAAACACCGAACTCAGATGAACTCAGCAGCCCCCACCAGAGACGTGGTAAGGGCACTACGCCCTTGCTCTGGCCCGTAGGCCTGCCCCACTCACACAGGCACAGAGAGTTCTGGGACTGGCTGCAGCCTTCCCTCCTGGTTGGACCAGCTGGCCCATCTCGGTTCACCAGTGACCAAGTAGCTGTCATGCCACAGATTCTTTTCAGTTGACTTCAAGAACTCTGCTCCACGTATATGAGAAATGCCATTTACTTACTTAAAAACACTTTGGCCTTGACATATCGGAAGGACTGGATTTTTTTTTCTCATTGCCTTAATTGAGCACCCACGGTGATTGGTTATGCCTCTTCCAGACTTACTATATAGTCTTAAGCTGAGCTCTTCAAAGACAAAATTGCACAACTCGCTTTTTCTTTCTCTGAATTGTTGCTTACCATTTTGAGAGATCAAAGAAACTTGAAAAGAGCTTCCATCCTTCTGGCTCATGGTTTCCTGGCTTTGTTTGCTCTGGTGGTCTCTGTGTTCTGCACAGTCACCTGCAAGCTCTGGAGAGCTAAGCCGCTGGCAGTCAGGTCGGTGAGGACATCGCTAGCAGGGAGAGAGAAATTCAGGATGAAGTCAACTAAATTAGGTGACCCTGACCCAAAGCCTCATGCCACGGGCAGCATGTGATCTTTGCAAGGACTTCCCTTGCTCTGAAGACACACAAGGCAATTTGATTAGATTCAAGGCCCCAAATCCCATGTTGAGAGTCATACCGGAAAAGAGCCCAGTATCATTTCACATTCCTGAAGGGTGGGGCCATGTCAGAAAGGCTGGGTGCTCTGGAGAAGGTGAGGATTGTGTGTACCAGTATCAAAGTGACTGTGTGCTTGGAGCTAGACCCTTCTAGAAGGGCATCTCCTATTCTGGATTCCTCAAACATGTTGAGAAGGGCAATGGGAAGGCACCCATTGTTCTGCAGTAACAAGATTTCATTACCAAACATGTTTTTATAAAAGTTAGCACCCATATCTGATTAAAAACTCTTATTAAACTAATGTCCAAATCTTAGTGGCATTACATTAATTTACATTAAATGAAGAAACAAAGGTCATCACGATTAATATTTCTAGTGAAAATTGGCCTTTTCCAAATTCAGTAACCTTCCTAATAACTTACACAACATGTCCAAGAATAAGTTATGAGGAAAAAGGAAACTTTCCCACCTATCAATAATAAACACATTTTGATCAATTACTCTAGTGGAAAGACTAAACTATCTATTTTCTTTAGAAAAAATTATTTATAATTCATCAGAATATGAAGAAGTGATCAAGGAACATTTAGCTAAAAAGGCATGAAAAGCAGAATTTGAACCATGTGTCAAATAGTTCATGAAAAATTACATTATTTTTCTGGAGTTTTGGGATTTTTTTTTAGTATTGGTCAATTAAAAAATAAGTTTTCCATGATCCTTTACTCATTCTAAATATTATTCTTCACATCTTGATTTTGTATTCATAATTTTGATTCTTTTGGGAGATTCAGTATCTCCAGAGAAATGTTCCATCCTTCCCATTTTTCACCTCTCAGCTCCTACCGCCAATCTGTGAGCGTTCCCGCTTTCTGGATGGTGGTATGTGAGTGCATCAAGCAGGAACGCGGCCTCAGGTGAGGTCTGGCCGGCTTAACCACGGGTAACAAGGCCAACTCCACCATGACCTGCCCCCCCGGACCTCCCTTTGTCAATAGCTGTTGCCCTCAGACATCTCCACACTTCCCCAGATGCGTCTGAAGGAGGATTATTTGTTCAAACATTTGGCATTTAATGGATCTGCTGTCCCACTGAGACTGGAAGCTTCCCTCCTTCCTGTCCCTGTGTGAAAGGACCCAGCCTTCCAGACCTGCTTCTTTCAACATGTGAAAAAAAGGCTTTGTTGTTTAGAGGTCCTTCTTTCCACAAATCCTGCCTCTAAGAATAGTCTTGCTTGTGTGGATGCACTCAAAATGCCCAGCCAAAAATGAACTCTCAGAGGTTTGCTTTTCCCCACTGTGTCCCCGGAACCATGGTGGCCCAAAGCAGTAAATAGCTCTTTAATGAAAGATGGGCCTCTGCTGTGAAGAACGTCCCAGTCGATAGATACTGTAGTTCGCACCCCATTTTGGACTCTTCTCTCTAATATTCGGATTATCCTGAATACCCCTGTGAGGGGGAAGAGCCCACACCTCCAAAGATGATGTTTCATGTAGTTGTAGACCAGTTTCATTATTAAAGAGTGTTTCCTTCGATTGACATTAGAATCTCGTGGTGGCCTAGTTATGTCCAACCTTCCCTTCTCCCTCCACCATCAAGGATAGAGATGTACTACCATCCCCACGAGACAGAACCAAGCTACCAGAGGAGTGCTCTCCTCCAGCCACCTGGGATCGCCCTCCCTTGGATTAAATGTCACTAGTCCCTGCGCCATACTCCATGTCCCTGCATTTTCAAACCTGTCACTGCCCTCACACTTGCTAGCCTGTGCTCTCATCAATCAAAGCCTCTTGTAAAATGGCTCATCCTGAACCGAGTATTTTAGAGCCACTGCTCTGGTTCTGGACACCGCGTCTGACCTGGTGACATTTGAGCCAGCAGCTCCGTCTCACTGTTCCGCTTGCTGTCAATGATGCCCATAAGTCTTCTGTCTCTTTGTTCGTGGTTGTGTCGCCGTGCAGGTCACTTTTTTCCAGAGGCTGTGAACCTCCATTTTCCTTGGTTACACTTCACTTGATTAATCCCTGGACCCTCACAACTTTTGCAACTTCGTTTTATTATCTAATGGCATCATGTCCTCAGCACCCATGAGCATCAGGCAACCTGTCTGCTCCGAGGGCCCCACTCCGTCTCTGTGCCCTCGTCAGCACAGGCCGTCAGCTCCGTCACTGACTCACCCAGCCAGCACATGTGCGTTAAGTGCTTGTTATGCCAGGCACGCTTCCACTTTACTGCCAGCAATTAAAAGCAAGCTTTCTACTCTCTGTTTTAGACTTGCGCTGACCCACAAATCAGCCCTCTGTTAGTATAGAGCCACCTCGTTTTTGCAGTGACCTCGGTAAAGTGTAAGTGCCCACATTTCCCCATCTTTGCCCAAATCCCAGCGGAGAGTCTAGAGTAGGGCTACTTAGAGTGCGAAGCCCAGACCAGAGGTCGTTTGTGCTCTGTGCTATTGGTCTGTGACCCTCTATACATGGAAATGGAGGCGCTGCTTTCTGCAAGTTATACTCGTACAGTAATTTGGCAGGGCGACTGTACATCAGTGAATCTAATAATAAAAAGCTTGGCTTGCATTTTGTATGCTCTTCTGTCCTTTTATTTTTCTACTAATTTATTTCATTATGATGTACAAATTGGCCAGACCAGAAATATTTAAGACAAGTAAGCAAACCAAATCTGAGCTGGTACTGCGTCACACAGTTTGCGAGCATCCTTCTGTCCTACAATAGCAATCAAGTGTTTGAAACTGCCTTGGCTCGTGTTGAGTTTGCCATTTTATGTCACCTGTGCGCCTTTTGGTGTCCTCAGGTGTGCTGATTGAGAGCCTGGGGCTTTGTCCGTTTTTTTTCCTCTTTCCAGTGCCCAGCACACTGCCTGACACATGGCCAGTGTCCTTTAAACATGTGAATGAAAGAATGACCATAGAAGGTCAAGTTCAAAGCCCATTCAATGTGCGTGTGCATGTGTATGGCAAGGTCGGTATGGCACACGGGCTTAGAAAACCCACTCCACAATCTACTTCCTTCCTTTGCACTTTGATGTAATACATTTCTACCTCAAAAAGGACACGGTGCTGGGACGTAAGATGATGGCTCTTCAGTCACACAGGCTTAAGCACTAGAACCATTTCACCTATTTGGTTGATCGCTGTTTTGATCTCCTCCCTCCCATTTCTCAATAGCAAAATACCAAAAACCAGTCCCCATCTCAGTGTTCATATACGTTTTACATGTGGTATAAATATCACAGCCATGACTGCTTGCAGGAGAACGCTCTGACCCTGTGCATGTTTGTATATTAAGCACTGACTGTGTGCATGCATATATAAAACACCAGCTGTATGCATGTGTGTATCATAAGCTCCTACTGTATACATGTATACATGCCAAGCTGTGCTCCCTGCAGAGGCTGGATGGCACCATCCTTCCCCTTTGATGTGCTTTTCCCTCTGACTTCTCACTCTGCCCACAGTGGCATGGCTAAAACGTTGCATCTTTATTACATTTTTTACGTTGAAACTGCCAGGGCGTGTGTTTGCACATATTACAGTGAATAAATTAACTGCAAAATATAGCACTTCAGTAGTGCTCAAAGCTTGCCTTAACTTAATAGCTTTCAACAACATTACCATGTCGTCTAATCTGGGTGGTCAAAGCCCACCAGAAACAATTCTTGCTAGTGAAACAAAGAAGAGAGGCGTGGCAATATCTTGAATAATGTATTCAAAAACATGCTCACTCGAAATACTGTATGTTAACAATTATGCAGTAGTAGGGCTTCCCTGAAATTCTGGAACTGTCTGCCTAAATTTCTACTTTGGCCCTTTAGGCAATGTATTGCCCAAGCCTGAACTGCAGTGGAAAATAACACTCACCATATCGAATAACTGTGATCCAGGACTGTTTGACTGGTATATTTGATTGCTTTAAGGGAGATTTTCTGTTTATTTAAGCTTCTGATGATTGTCAGCAAGTGATAATGTGTGTGAGTGTTTCAAAGACGTTTGGATTTCCCTCCCATCAGTGACGGACTTGCCACAGGAGACAGAGTTGGTGGTTTGGGGGTGACGGATTGAATGCCAGTGGTCCTCTCCATGACGGAGACTTGATCACTGATATTGTGTGTGAGTGCTAGCTCCTGGGGCAAGACGAAGGAGGCTGATTTTACTTGGTTTTGTTGTTGTTGTTAATTGTCCATAGATAACACATCTCTTACTGCCTGTACCCAGGCCATGTGCTCCCTCCACTCCCTGTAACCTTGAACTGTCATTGGGATCCAGACATTCAGTCTTAAAAATATAAGCATAGAATTAGGTACCAAACTTTGTGGTGCTTGTTGGCAGTTTTATAAGCTAGAAAAAAAACATCAGCTTGCCCTTAACTTTGCATTTTGTGTCAGATCTTGGCTAGGGTTAAAAGGTTTGAGTACATTTTATGTCTTTCCATAATTTCATTAGAGTGAAGAGATAATATTTTTTGAACTTTTCTAATGATCAGCTAAATGTGACATATTTATGCATGGAGTTTCTTGCCTCTGAACTTATTTCCTATGACTTTTAATCCTGAGAATGGTTTTATTATCATCTGTCTGGTATTTCATGTCCTTGGTAGTTTTGCCTGGCTGTGGAAGGAGAAAATAAATTAAAAACTTGAAGATTTGTAAAAAGATTTGGTCCATAAATATTTGACATTTGATTGTGGCTAAGACTTTGAAAAAAATTAAGTTTATGTTGGAAAAATATGGGTGTTCTTGGTTTTAGCTCTTTTTTTTTTTTTTTTTTTTTTTTTGGCCTGAGTCATAACAAAAGGACATCATCTGCATTTTAACCACAGCCATTTTTATTAAAAACACACTTAAGCACAAATGGTCCTTGTTACTCTCTGGCATCTGTCAGACTCTAGGGGCAGGATTTAGAACGTCGTTGTCCTCAGGCTATGTGAAGAACTTGATCTTTCTCCTTCCACCTGATTGTCCCTTTCCTTAGCGGCCTGTGTATTGTGTCATGGTCTCTTCTGTGAGCATTCGTGGGGATGAGCTTTCTGTGGCCCAACATGCCTGCATTCGCAAGCTTCCACAGAGCTTTCCCCAGCGTGGGTGACAATACATGTGCACTCGTCACGCAGTACTGGTTGGTCCCACTGTAGGGCACCTGGATTTCACATCAGGTCTTGTTTCATTACTGTTTTGATCTTGATGGAACCTGATACAAGTTGTAGGTCAGACACGTCAAAGTCCTCCCCACCTCCACATGAATCCTTGTCACCTGGAAATAAAAAGTCAGTGAGGCAGGCTTCCTGCAGAAAATGGGCCCAGCTGTGTCAAGTGATGAAACATATGACTCACACCCATGTGAGCTTCCAGGTGGGATACGTTTGGGGGTGGGTCTAATTAGGCCATATTTTAGGAATCCCAGTCAGAAAATTTAGGTCTACCCAGTCAGAAAATTCAGTGGAAGCACATGAATGTTAGAAGTTTGAAATAATTGACCAAATAAATGAAAAAGGACTGAACGTGAGATGCCTCTCCATTGCACCTCCACCAAGAATGTAGTGGGCTACGGAAAGGTAGAGGCAAGGGGAAAGTCACAGCTTTTACAAATCTAATTTGATTCATTTTTTTTAAAGAAAGATGAGACACATTTGACATTTGTCACCCCTTTCAGGTGTAGTTTTGCAAGGTTATTAATCACCTTTGATCCTGAGGGAGAAGGGTTTGGAATTAAAATAGAAATACTGAGGTCAATCAATAGTTTCAAAAAGTAAAATGTCTCTTTCGAATGGGACTTTTACTGTAGACCTACTCCTGACGGTGCCTGGTATCGCAATGTGGTTTGCTTGGAGCTGAAATCATACTAAGAAAAAGGCACAGAGTAAATCAGAGATAAAGGATCCCACTTCCTCCTGAGATGCAACGTAAATCACAAGCCATCAGCTCACTCTATTCTAGCACAGATGCGCCAGGAGACCCCAATCCCAGCCGCCCAGCATTCCAAGCATTTTCCCTTTGGGTGGCTGATGGCCGAGGATGAAATGAGAGGGACATTTCCAAAGGATCAGCCGATGCATTTCCCCTTTCAGTGACAGGAAGAAAGCTCTAGATGATTGTTTCATTTACATTATTCTTCAGGAAAACCACCACAAAACAAAACAGAAACAAACTCAACATAAACAAGCTGAACTAAACAAACAAACAAAAAACCCGTGGAGAGGACTGTCTTTGGTATCCTGGGCAAAACCTTAAGGATCCCAGTCACTCCTCCAGTAAATGAAGAAAGGAAAGAAAAATATCCGTGAAAACAAAACAGTAATAAAGCAATCTGCATAATTACCACAACCAGCAGCCTGCTGCTTGGGGTGAGCCATTTGTATTAGATGTCTGTGGCTTTCTGAAAAACAAGGAAATCCTGTTCTACTAAATAATAAAAAAAAAATTTCCAGTTATTATAATTCTGAGAAATCAAATAGCACTGACTCTATAAATTCTGTATTATTTTAGTAAAGGTCCAAGTTAAAATTGAAAAAAAAATCTTTCAAGCCTGATGGACAATTTTGAACCTCATGTATCATTTAATTCTCAGATTCTAAAATGTGGCCATTATTTAAAACAAAACAAAACAAAACAAAAACAGACAAAACTCAGGTCAAAGTATTTGGCCCCAAAATATATTGATTTGTAGTCATGTCAGTTAATTTTTATCAAAATATGTTTAAGCCATTACTGAGGGCCAGTTAGCCACCTGAATAGGCAGACAGTAATACTGCGTGTTAAGAACATCTTAGAAAACTGGATGTGAGTGATTTGGTCTTAGTAATCCTAGTCAATTTTCTTAGAAAATGCTCCCTTACTATCTATGAGAATCGGGACATAAAATCTTCCATTTGATGGTAAAATTAATTGAAATTTATCTTTCTTATGTAGTTATGAATGTCCTAAATTTCTACAGCTACAAGTCCTTTCACGGCAAGCCCCTACAGTTTCATTTAATACAGATGTTCCTCAAGGCAGTGCTAGGTGTTCAGACGGAGCTATGACCCATCACCAACCTTGAGTTAGGTTTTGCTGATGCGTATACTTTTCACTCCTATAATCTAAGCTACTTTAAAAAGTGAGTCTTATTTGGAAAGATGACTTCCAGGCACCCCTTTAAACAATATCCTATTTCTGAATGGGAAAGCCTCTCACTGAAGTTCTTTTTCAGTTTTGAGTTGCTAACTGACCTACGTATATGAGTGACTTTTCAGTTGTTTGTGTTTATTTAATCACTCTTTTTAAGGGGAAGAGAATCTCTCTTTGCCTACAATGCTATTGTTCCAGAGATATGTCTAAGGACCATAATTGTTTTTTTATGAGACACTTTGTGGCAGAGTGAGATTGAGAAGAGCAGGTGTTTGGGTGGGGTGACAGGAAATGTCAGGGTGCATGGGGATAAGTAACGTGAAAAGCTCAGGGAAATGAAGGTCGCAAAGCCGGTCACAGTGCAGGCATAAGACAATCATTTTTTGGCTGGAGGGACATTGAAATTGGGATTCGTTATGTGGTGGTATAATTTTTTTGAGATGTCAGCTAGTAATTTTTTCCTTGTTTCCTCTTCCATCCTTATACAAGACCATGGCTGCTTCTGTGTCCATTACCCGAGTTGAGGAACAAAATATTAGGAAGCAAAGGAACATAAATAAAAGCCCTGGACTACATGGACTTTGGGTTCCCAAGTCCTAAATGCCAGAAGGAGATTGTACCAGGTACCCCAGAGGAAAACCTTGGAGAGGAGGCTTCTCAGAGAGACTGGAAGAGGTGTCACAGGGTTGCTTGTGGGATGCGGAACGGGACAGGGACTGGCCCTGGATGGCTGTGACTGAGGGTCTTCTCTGCAGACTGGGCTGCCTTTTCCCCTCTTGGCATCATCTGTGATCCTGGGACGTCTTACCAAGGATGAGTTGGGATCTGGGTTCCCAAGTCTCTGCAAAGGTTCTGCATGGGCAAGACAGCTAGTTCACTATTCACAGCAAAGAATCCAATCCATTATTCTTTCCCAGCCCACCTCAAAGTGGAACTTTATGAAGAATAATGATTATTCATGGACAATTTTGAATTACTCCAAGCATATTAAAAGGTGTGTTCTGCCCCCGCAACTTTTCCTCAGCGTTGGTTCTTCTTCCAAACATCCTATCTTTTCTTAGAAGAAAATCACAAGCACCTCCTAGCACTTTGGAATCTCATGCCTTTACCATCTTTCAGGGAAAGGATTACCTGTAATTTATTAGAAAGAAGGCATGTCAGCCCTTCCAAGGGACTGTCATGCTACTGGACACCTCAGAAGCTGCCCCCACCCACCTGGTTTAGTCACTGAGCAAGAGCAGAACCTCATTGGGTTCACTTGGTGTTAAGTGCTGGAGGCTGCAGCCTACAGGCATGTGATGATTCTTTTGCAATAACATGTCACAATGGGGGACACTTTTACTTCCTGCAGCGTGACTTCGATTTGCCTTAATAACCTCTGAAATGTGCTCTTGCAGTTTATCAGCCTGGTCCCTGAATTAGATCTCTGATGGAAGCTTGTATTTACTCTCTGGCTCCTTTTACTACTCTTTTCCTATCTCTGAGCACTTAACTCTCATTCAGGAACCTCTCCTTGCTTTCCCATGAAGTCTTTCCCTTAGTGAGCCTACCCATGCATTTGAATATCTCCCGTATCGTTATATCAAGGCCTGAGCTCTTTCTTGAGATTTTACTCTTTATCAAACATAGTTGCTTGGATGTGTAATAGTTACTTCAAACAACACTTGCCTCATAGTAGGCTAGACATCATTGTCTCTCTAACCAGTGCTCTCTCATGAGGCATGGATAGCTTGATGAAAGGGTGGCTAGATAGATGGATGATGGATGGATGGATGGGTACATGACAGGAGGGAGGGATGGAGGGATGGATGGATGATTGGCGAATGGACAGATGATAGATTTGAAAGGAGGGATGGAGGGATGGATGGATGGATGATTGGTGAATGTACAGATGATAGATTAGATAGATAGGGTGGATGGATGGATGGATATATTGATGGAGGAATAGATGAATGAATGGATTAGATGATGGATAGACAGAGATACCATGCTTTCTTCTTACCATATATTAAATGTAACAGTTAACCTTGCTGGGGGTTTCTCATCATCTGAAATACTCTCCTCAGGTCGACAATATTCTCCTAGTTGCTAAATCCAATGTTCACCTCTCATGAATTATTTTATTTGAACCTTCAGGAGTATGTGACACAGTTGACCATGCATTTCCTCTTGAGATCCTTTGTTATTTCCTGATTTTTCTCCCATGTTACTGGCTACTTCTTCTGAGCCTATTTCTATAGGTCTCCCTCAATGTCTTAAACTCTGTATGTCAGGAGAATAGATTCTTGACCCCACTTCCCTTTCTTCTCTAACAGCTTTCTACTTCCAGGTGTATAGCTCTGAAAAAACACATTTTTGCTAATGAATCATTGTATTTCTAGACAAGACTCCTCTTTTGAGCTGCAGACTCATGAATTTTCTGCATATTTGATGCCTACACTGGGCTATCTAATAAACTGCAGAAGTTCATTATGGGCAAAAGACAGACCCTCAGCTAAACAGGTAAACACAAGAGAATGGAGGTACTTCTGTGGTCCTCACTCTCCTGGTGAGCAGCCCCACCATCACTCATGGTTCAAACCCCAGCCTTACAAGCCCTCCTCCATTACCCACATCCTTGCACTCCCCATAGGGGGCTGAGTACTATTTCCTGTTGATTCTATCAAATCTTCCCACCTTTCTCTATTTCTACCACTAGCATCCTAGTCTCATTCCCACCATCCTATAAAACTTTTACTAACCTTAACGTAGTGCCCCAAACTGAATGAGTAATAAATAAGTCCTTTTTGACCACGTAAATATATTAGCAAATAAGTAAATGAATGCAGTTGGAGCTTGAGGAAGCCTCTAGAGTTCATCAGGATAGTCTCCTATCCAATAGTATGATCATGAAGGCGAGTTGTTTTATAGATAACATGTTCAATTTGGGGAAACGATGTCTTCTAGGTTACAAAGCTGGTTAGGGAGAGTGAGGGATGGGACAGGAGAAAACCCCTAGCTTTATTCAGAAACTACTGGAACATCACAGATGGTTTTCCATTGCACTGAGAATGTGGAGAAACTGCAGAAAGCCCACAGGAGAGCAAGTTTCATTAAAGGCATGGAAAAATAGAGTCTCCAAAAGGAGAGGAGGACGTTCAAGTGGAAGTTAAGGCAGGGCTGAATTATAACAGTTCAGGATGAGTTGGGGCTGGGAGAGTTAAGGTCAGGGCAGCTGGTGGTTGCTGTGCATAACAGGCTCAAATACCCAAAAGCTCCGAGAGTTCAGGTGCCACGCAAGGTGACGACACACCTGCCAATGAAAAGAACCCAAAGTCGGGATGCCCTCCGCCAAGGAAAGCTGACTGTCTCGGGAATGACACTGGGATGGTTAACATGGGCGAGGGCAGAGCCCAGGGCACACTCTGCCTTGAGTAACAGAGAAGTCTGAGTTATCTGGTCGTTTTGAGGCCCCTTTCCACTTGGTGCTTCTAAGATGTTGCCTTCGGCCAGTTGGAAGGCTAGAGGAGGAGAGCATGAGCATAGGAGAGGGGGCAGAAGCTGCAGCAGTGCAGCCCCGCCGCGTCAGGGACACCCCACTCTTCACTGCATGTCCTCAGGCACCCCGCCCGCCCGATGCCAGCCACCTGCTGCCCAGAGCCTTCCTCCTCGCTGCCATGCATGTCCTGCTCAGGACCCGACAGTCCCACCCTCTCATACAGGCTGTCAGCTCCCTGGGGCACAGCGGGAAGCCACTCCAGCTCTGGGGCCACTTGCCCACACACAGCACAGGGTCAGTAAGTGTCCCTGCTCCATCCACTGCTGGTTGCAGTATCTTCCATCCCCTCGTCTCCACCTTGTTCTTCCAGCCCCTCGTGCTGATGGGGCAGGAAGTCACCAGCAATGGCTAGAGGGGCCTCCAGTGATTCGCCCCCAGCTCTGCCCACACCTGCAGCCCGCCTTTCTTAGGCCACTGTGGCCCGGAGGGCTTCTGTGAGTTCGAATGACCTGGAGGGGTCTGTGACAATCCACCGCTTGACCCTGATCTTTTAAATCTTCTGTGAATGAGCCCCACTTCTATTTTCTGTGTGCTCTTCGCTGAGGGCCCCTCAAATCTTTTGGGGGAGCCAACATGTACAAATAAGTAATAAGAAAATTTTGGCACCCATGTAAGGACAAGCACGTCACTGTAAAATCTTCTATTTTAGGGTTGAATTATAATTTCTTTTGTCTCCCAAACCAGTGTTCTTCCTAAAGTAATGTTCCATACAAAAAAATTTCTCCTACAAATTTGGAAGCACTTTTCAGTGGCCTTCATAACACAAGATATGCACTTTTAAAAAGAAATGGATCCTTAGGATCAACTCGTAGCAATTTTGCACAAATGTATTTTGCAAGGAACCGTGGCCTGCACTTTATCATAGATCTTTAAAGGAAGTGGTTTTGTTAGAATAATTAAAAAAAAAAAAAAAACTTCTAAATAACTACCAGCATTTTTGTGGTAGAAAGTGAAAACTAGAAATATTTTTATGACTAACTTTGGGTAATATTATCAGTTTCTTCATGCAATAAATTATATCAAACATCCAAGATAGCATGTGCTCTTATGGAAAACATAGGAATTATTTATATTTAATTTAAAATAGAGAATTCTCTCCTCTGACCCTAATCACCATTTATGACATACTATATATATACACACACACATAGCTTATTTTAATAGTATAAAAACACCAGTGGTTTTCTTTAATTACTATCCTATATTTCGGATGAGCCTCTATTATGAAAAAGTCTCTTTTTTTGCCTGCTAAAATATTTACAGTCTTTGGTTAAACTTAATCCATTAAGTAGGGGAAATAATAATCGTTTTAATTTCAGTCTGAGGGAAAAAAAACAGTGAGTGATCATGCCCACTGTGGCCAGTAATCGGCCAATTGGGATTAAGAACTAGCATTCCATTTCCTTCCGGCCTTCCTAATTCCAGATTTTATTTGTCTGTAAGTGAACGTTGGCGGCCACGCGTGCTGCGACTTTTTGGTTGAATGATGAGTTTTGAGCTTCTGTGTAGAGAGCCACTACGTCTTTGTTGTGGCCAGGATGGAGTTGGGGAGACCAGCGCTTCCCCTCAGCCAGTCAGAGGCCCCGAGACCCTGGGCCAGAGCACCCTGGACACGAGCCCTGGGGCTGCGTGCGTCCGTGACACGCAGACCTGTGGTCAGCCGCAGAGACAGCAGGCAGGAGGCCAGGCAGCGCTTTGGTCTGATTTATGTCAACGTGGAGGTCTTTTCAGTGTTTCAAGGGAATTCTGCCTAGAAAACCAGAAGCAGCTAAATAAATCCTTACGAGCCACAGTCGGGACTGGGAGCGCTTCTGTGGGTTTTGTGCTCCTTTTTGAGCCCCCAAGGTTTAGAGGATCAGAGGGCCGACAGGAACCTGCTGTCACCTGGTGTGAGGACAAGGGACTGTGGCAAACAGGAAGGCGCCCGAGAGACAGCAGCAGTGGCCTGAAGAGAAAGCTACTGCGACATGTTCTTGTCCCTGTCTCCCAGAGCTCAGAGCTGGGAGGAGCTAATACTGTCAGAGGTGGATGGCCCAGGGCGGGAGGGTCCCCCTGGACAGGAGCGCTGAGACCAGCCCCTCTGCCAGGCCTCGGACTGACGGCTTCCAGGTCATTGAGACGAGGAAAGGTCTGCTCCTTGTCTTTATCCATTTGCCCTAATCAGTGACCCCTGCTAGCTGTCCTAGATGCTAACAGCGCGTTTGCTGCTCTCGACCGTGGCTGCCAGAGTTACTTACTTTACGGATCACATTTCTCCCAGACACATCAGAACTCACTCCGCAGCTCTCTGCAATCACCCTGCGATGGCAGGGGGCTAACGCAGTGCTGCAGGAGCTGCGTCAAGCCCTTGGGGAGCTGGCCATGAAGCACAGCTCAACGCACAACCGAGCAGAGCTGACTCAACACAGAGCTTGCTTCTCATTTCTCTTTCCTTTTTTGACCAAGAGGAAAAAGAGCCATGCCCTACGTACTCCAATTAGTCACTCTTTTCTTTCTTTTTTTTTTTTCTGACTCAGAATGTTTTGTTTTGTTTTGTTTAAGTCAGTAAAAATTTATGTTTCTGATAGAGCTCCTTGGGATTTTAGGGAGGCAGGTTGGTGAGAACAGTTCCAGGTTACTCAGAAACACCATGGAAACGTGTAGACTTGCGTTCTTACAGCCACCAGTAAGAATGCCCTCATGTACACAGCCACGGAACATGCACAGGTCACCCCAAATATAAGCACTCAGCAAGCATGCAGGAAGCTGCTCCAAGTTGTTGTCTTAGTCAGAATTTATTTTAACCAGACCCAAACTGTGGTTCCCTAATTATTTCACTTGGCAATTCTTTTTGGACCATTTTCTATAAATGAGCAACTATGCAAGGGGCCTTGTACACCACAGATGAAATAGCTCTGCAGATCGTTGCTTTGTATTGTTAATCCATGTGTTGGGCCTTTATACGTAAGTGTAGGCCAGAATACAAAGCTTATATTAGGAACATAGGGTGATAAACATCTATTACTCAAAATGTTTATTTATCCAAGTGGAGAATATAATAAAACATATATAGAAAACTAAAAACTTTATGTTGCAAATGCTAAATCAATTTTTTTGTCTTTCACTGACCTTTAATATTCTCCTACACATAACCTTGTGAAAATAGCAATCCTTAGTAATTACACAAGTCTCTTCTTTGTAACTCTTGCAGACTGTCTTCAGGTAAAGACAGAACAATGGATCTATAGTGAAGGAAAAGTATTCTCATAGGCCAGAAAGTCCATCTACCTGGGAGAGCAAAAAAGAATTAGGAAATTGAACCCTGGAATCAAAGTTATTCTTCAAAAGTGTGTGTTGAATTTAGTTGCAATTTTTTAGACATGGTTCTCCATGCCACTGTTTTTGGCAAATACAGGATCGATGCTGGCCCCCCCGGGTGTGTCCATCGTGCACCACGTACAACGCACTGTTCTGGGGTCTCCATCTTCTCCCCACTTAAAGCATTACCCATGAAATTATAGTCAATCCATGGGAGCAGGAGAGTTGTGAAGAGGTTAGAGGATGAAATCATAGCAGCAGTATTAACAGTAACTCCACGTCACTCATTTTGAGCCCAAGGTGAACACGTGAACCAAAAGCCCGAACCATTTGCTAGTGGGATGCCATCACCTTAAGCACCTCCACCCACTTCTCTTCTGACTTCTTTCAAACGCAATTCCTTTTCTTTCTTTTTTTTTTCTAGTCACATAATGTTTATTCCACTTTTGAGCTTAGTATCTACTTTCTTGTGTAAATATAATAAACCTCAGCACATTCCCTTAATGAAACGTTAGTCATATCCTTATTCTGGTGAGTTTTATGTGACATGTATTTTCACAGAACATGTCTTACACACTTCAGCATGCATCTCCTGACATGCACCTCCCAGTACCTCGGAGACTGAAATGTTTATGATGCTTTGAGTCTTCAGGTAGAAGAAGGCAGTGCATGTGGGGGTGTGTCTGCGTGTGTCTGTGCATGCGTTTAGTGCATGTGGAGTTTCGGTCTGGGGAAGATGAGAAAGTTCTGGAGGTGGACGGTGGTGACGGCTGCACAGCCACGTGAATGTATTTACCATGCCTGAACTGTACACCTAAAAACCGTGAAAATGGCAAATTTTATACTATGTATGTTTCACCACAACAAAAATATAAAACACAAAAGAGTGAAGGAGGGTGGTTTAGCTTTCGATAATGTTTGAAAAATTTGAAAATTGTAGCACATGCCTACATTGTGTATAAATGTGCCCATATTTCTTCCTTGATTTTCCTTTTAGTCAGTGGCATACATTCCTTCATTCTACCTTGAATGATTGTAAGTGAGCTTTATTATAAGCTCGAGTGGATGAGGCATTGTAAACGGTACAGGTAAAAGCGTTCTGCCCTCTTGCTAAGGACCTTATTAGACACATTTTCTTTTCAAATGGAGGCTGCCAGCATACTGCAGATTTCCGTGACCCTCTGAGCTGCCAAAGAGCCTGAGGACAAACCATTGGAATCAGGGGGTGGGAGAATCCAACGGGACAGCCTGCTGCAAGCTTTCAATTTATATTAAGCTCTCATGCAAGCCGTGTATTCTCTAGGATAAATGCTGCTGATTACATTATGAAATCAATGGTTTCAACCATTTGGCAATTGAACGGAAGCTAAACTGCCCAAATACACATCCACTTTCTCCCTTTCATTCCACAGGTCTTGGGAATGTCACAAGAACATCTCGGGTCTGTGTGTACAGCTCACAGAGTGGTGCCGTACAGTATTTTGAGAGTTTAGATTCTAGAACATCTGCTTTCAAGGTGGGGAACCAATACCATCAATGACAGGGCAGGGCAGGCTTCAGGACACAGCTGGCTTCATATGAATACTTTTAAGGGCACAAGAAAACTGAGACAGGAAAGGAGAGCAAAACAATGCTTGTGCCTTCTAAAATCGGATTTGTAGTTCCAGATCTCTGTTGCTATGGCAACCAAAGTGGCATCCTTGCCACTCATCAAAAAATGTATTTCATTCACAGAGTATTTACATCTTGGGGTTGTTAGTGGAGATTAACTGAGTTAGAGCACATAAAATACTTAGTACAGGGCCCAGCACAAAGAAAATATAGAATAGATGCTATTATAATACTGTTAATAATGACAATCCCTTTAATTCACCACAGATTTGTTAAACACTTCTGTCTGCTGCAGGGTGCTTTAGACAATGTCAGAATAAAAGGCCAAGCTATAAAACAGAGACTCTGATGGAACTGGCTATCTTTGATTAGATACGAAATTTATAGCATGAAAGTACGATAGCAAATAAGACAGAATGACATGAAGGGAGGAAGGAAATTGCCCTAAGTGGCACTGCTGTAGGGACATGATAGTTGCTGTTTACTGAGGACTTGCTCTGTTTCCAAGGCTGCTAAGTCCTTCCTCCAGAGACAGGGAGTGGGGCTTGTGGAGTGGTTTGCTGCACCACGGGGTGGGGACAGAGCTGAGCAGGGCATCTGTGCTCTCACACGTTCACTGGTCCTCGGCGAGTGATGGGCAGGGACCAACCTCACCGTGGCTCAGAGCCTCTGATTAGCCACGCTGAGGTGTTGTGATTTCTAGGAAGAAATGTGTACTCGGTCTTCCCGCTTCTCCTCCTCACAGCTCCTAAAATCCTTGGAATTTTCCAAGTGATGGGAGAGATCAGAGTCTGTGTGTTATATGAATGAGGTGAGTTTTGGAAAACACCTATGGGGAACGGTTGCCTCAGGTGATTGGAGGGTTTGAACTTTCAGAGATGCAGCCCCAGTCTCCAGGGAGGGGAGAAGAGCTGGAGGGAAAATCCAACTGCAGTGGCCAGGGAGTTAATCCATCACGCCTGTGTAGTGACGGCTCCATAAAAACCCAACAGCACAGGGTTCGGAGAGCTTCTGGGTTGGTGAACACATCAAAACTAGAGGAAGGTGCCTCCCCCAGAAAGTGGGGGAGCCCTTACCCATATCTTGCCCTCTGCGCCTCTTCTATCTGGATGTTTCTGAATTAGATCCTTTTTATAATAAACCAGTGATCCAGTAAGTAAAGTGTCCCTCTAAGTTCTGTGAGCGCTCTAGTAAATTAATGGGACCCAAGGAGGGGCCTGCTAAAACCCATGATCTGTAACCCTGTGTCAGAAGCACTGGGGACACCTGGACTTGTGCTTGGTGTCTGAAATGGGACTTAACTTGTGGGATCCAACATTGTCTCCAGGTAGATAGTGTCAGAATTGAATAGAATCATGGAACACCCAGATGGTGTTGGTATTGGAGGATTGCTTGGTGGTATGAGGAACACACACACACACACACACACACACACACACAGGGATTGGTATCAGGATGGTAGATGCGATGGTGTTTCAGTGACTTGTCCATTTGGGGTCTGTCAAATGCATAAGCAGTCTCCCTGCCTGTGGTCACCAAGCAGCGTTTCTTGCAGCAACAGCAGCCCGCTGTGGGTGATCTGCGGAGGGCTGGTGTCGAGGTCACCTAAGTCCACCGAAGTGAATTATGACTGGTCTCCCCGTGTTCCACACTAATAACGTTAAAGCCATTTCAGTGTGTAATTGATGCTGTCCTCCTGCTACGGAAATTAATTTGAACCAGATGCCCAGACTTAGGATATTCCAAGGGTTTGCTTCATTGGCTCTTTTTCTCAACATATTTCCTCCCTGCCTTGAGAATTTTAGTAGAAGAGGTAACTTGCTTTAATATCCTGGCAACCTTGAAGTGCCTATGTGATGACATCTACCTTCTGAAATCTGCATAAACGGTGATGGAATTATTTAAAATCGAACGTTCACACAAGCACCGTCTTTACTCCCACCATCGGCTCTGCTACCCACGCTGCCCCATCATGCACCTGTGCAGGCCGTTCTGTTGTGGTTTGTTCCTTCGGATGAGCTATGCCCACACTTCTTGAGCGTGCTCTAGTTTCATGATTTCTAACTATTCTATTTTCATCCCTTGAATAAGCATCAGTATTTCAGTTTCCATCATAATGTGTTAAATGCTGCTTCAAATTCTAGTTTATCTATTTATTGGATGACTTAACTTTTCTGAGTCTCTGTGGGTATAAATGTGTAGATTATAGTACCTGATTTCCAGGCTCTTGTGAAGACCAGAAGATAGAGTATGTATATAAAATTCCTGTCACAGTGTCTGACGTTACAAGTTGTCTGGCCTTGTAAGTGATAACTCTGTTGCGTGTGACTTTGGCTGTGACATCACCCCACTGACAAGAATACGCTCACCCACTTACACTGCTGGGGGCGGGGGAGGGATGACTCAGTGTCAGTAGCCAGCGTGTGAGTGAGGATTCGCGTGTGTATGCCATGTTTTCACTACGAAAACTAGCCTCTCCCACAACCACGCTCATACCTTTTCTTTATTGTCGCCTTCATGTCCAATTATACGTTCTTTTCGGTAATGACATTTTATTACTCCAAGCAGACTGTCTCCTGTCATTTGCTTCAGTAGAATTTGATCAGTCATTTATACTGAAGTCAAACATAGCGAATTTTTTGCGGGAGGTGGTGCATCTTGGCCACCAGTTCAAGTATATTTGTTCGCTTTGAGTGGGACATCGTTCTTAGTGCCTGTGTGTGGGAACAAATGAAAGGCATGACCTCGACCTTCAAGCAGCCACAGCCAGTCAGAGCAGACAGTAATCACTGCGGGGGACACGCCATGTGCCAGAGCGAGCAGTTTCCATGTGTTAACTCATTTACTGCTCAGAACAACTCCAGAGCAGGCACTAACGGAAAATGCAGGGACTGTCTGATACGTGCACAGTCCTGCTGGTGGATGAGCGGTCTCTCTTGCCGGGCAGTGCATTGGACCATTTTACCCACCACCCAGTCCCCACTCCATGTTTATGGGGTACCTGGGGACACAGAGTTCAGACTCTGGGGGAAAAGATATGCCACGTGTTCCCTGCTTTCATGGCATGCAACTATTTGTTAAGAGCAAATGTATACCTGGGCTTAACACTATGTTTATAATTACCTGCTGCGGTCTGTGCCAGGTTCTTAGTGAGGAAATCAGGAGCAAAGACAAAAAGTGCTGTGATGGTTCAGAGGGGACTGAGGCCAGTGGTGGGGAGGAGACCCTTTGGAAAAGACCTCGGCCAGCAGGTGGGACCTGAACCTCCCTTGGAAGGAAGGTAAAATTCAGGTACTCCGAGTCAGTTCACTTTTTAACCACACCTGAGCCCTGTGTGTGCATTCCGAACCTTCTAGCTTTCTCACTCTCATCTCCTTCAAGGTTCCCCCCACCCCCTGCAAACACCATTCATTCCACATCTACTGATTTGGGGACTACAGAACAGTGATCTTATGAGCATAGAACTTATTTCAAATTACCTTTATCTGGTTTTAGCAATTATACTTTTCTAGCTACTAGTTAAGTCCTGGCTATAGCCAGTCATCCCTAATTAAAAGCACAGTGCAGTTCAGTGATTTAAATAGCCTAGGAAGAGGTTGGAGGGCATGCCTTGGACACACAGGTGGTAAATTTGCTTAGGTTTTGACAAAGGTCATCGTGCCTTAAACATATTAACGAATGCTATTCCAATGGGGAAAAGTGGAAGTATTTGGAAAGCTGTGCTATGAGATGCCCATAGGAAAACCTGAAAGAATTTTTGAGGCTGTCAAATACACTGGTTGGGACGTGGGCAAGAGCCTAGCACTGAAGGTGAGGGTGTCAGGAAGGGGTGGGCAAGGGGCCTGAGAGCCTGAGGATGCAGTGGGGATCTGGAAGGCTTTGCTGAGGGGATTGACGTGGCCATCCTTGAGGGTGCAGCTGAATTGCTTTATGGAGGACACTACGTGTTTTTGCAGAGTCCTAGAAATCAGAGAACCCTACAATTTTAGGAGTGGAAAACAGTGGTGACTGTCACAAGAGAAGAGACCAGTGGAGCCCCCCAGCCTAGAAACGGTGTCCTGTGTCAGGTGCTGGGTCCTGGGTCCAAAAGACAGGCGGGTTGAAGAGTGACTTAGTAAGAGCCGAGTGCTCTAAGGGCGACTCTGGGACAGAACAAATGAAAACAGGTCAAGGGCATCCTGGAGGGACTGGGCTTAGGGATAAGAATGCACTTGAAGGCACTGACAGAGTCCCTAGGGACTCGCATAGTCACATCCAGTTCAGTCCCACCCAGTGTCTTCATTTTCTGACACTCTATGGCATTTTCTGTGTTGTTCTTTTGAGCACTTTGGTCATACTCATATATGAGATTTTTGTCTGTCACTTAAATGTTTTAGGGCAAGCTTGTCCAACCTACGGCCCACGGGCCACATGCGGCTCAGGACGGCTTTGAGTGTGGCCCAACACAAATCCGTAAAGTTTCTTAAAACATTACGAAAATGATACATGGACCTTTTTTTCTTTTTCTTTTCGTTAGTGTGAGTGTATTTTATTTGTGGCCCAAGACAATTCTTCTTCCACTGTGGCCCAGGAAAGCCACGAGGTTGGACACCCCTGTTAGGGTCTTTCTGCTGCCCTCGCGGAGAATTGGCCTGTGCCCCGGGAGAGTTATTTAAATTGTTTGAACAGCTGTCAGGAATGAATCATCATTTCCATCCTCACTAAACCTGTGTGAAGTTAGCAGGCAGGTATTTTTATTCCCAACTCTTAGATAAAAATAGACATGTGGAATGGAGCCAAGTGGCAGATAGAGAGAGGGGCTCCAAGCCTGTCCTGAGGCCCAACGGTGCTTCCCTTCGTCCACTCCCATCACCTCCTGGTGAGCTGGGCCTATACATTTTGTGAATGAAGACATTAGTTTCCTGCTAACTTCATGGGTCTTTAGCATTTCATTAGCGGTGTAAGAACTAAAACTTTTAAAAGCTTGCTTATCTTCTCGAGAATATCGAGCACTTCTTTTCCAATTTTGATCATTCTTTAAAGTTCAGAAAATGGTAGTTAAATATATAGAACATAGTGAATAAAAATGAGAACCTCATCTGGTCTTTTAAAATTAGAACTGGAAACATTTTGTCGAGTTGATATGGTTGCCAATGAATTATAGCTCCCAGTGGAAATTTACAAAATTGCTTCTCCGGTACAATTTTAAATACCTTAGTAAATTTGCTTGCACCTCTTGCCCAGAGAGATTGTTTTTTAATGTAATGGTGCCCACTTTCATGACATTCTTGGGCACAGGATACGAATATCCCTTTTAAATATAATCGCTGTGTCTTCGGATACACACTCTAATACCACCCTAAATATTTCTTCTGCTCAATGTTTATTGTCTTTCAGATCCACAGTCACTCCTTCACTAGCTTCAGTAAGTCTTTGTGTCATTGTCATTTTTCATTTCTTTACTTCTCTTTTCCCATAATCAGTGTTGATGTCTGTTTCTTGATTCTCAGTTCTCTTGTCTACCTGCTATTGATATCTAGACACTTGATACTTAATTTGGATTTTCAAGCATGTTATTTTGAGAGAGATGCAATTTCTGCATTTATTCATCCTCACACACAACTCTTCTCACAATTTTTAATTGTCACATTATATTGAAAGTCTGTTCTTATTATCCAGTTGTTGGTGTTCTGGTTAACAACAAACATATTCAGATTTACCTCATTATTTCAAGGTGAATCTACACATTGCTAATGACAGAGAAAAGGAAAAAAGACAAAAGTTCAAGTAATAAAGAAAAAACTGCAAAACTAATTTCTGGATTTCCAATAGTATAATCATTTTGACAATATTAAGTACAACCCCAGTACTATGTAATAGTAGAATCATAACATGGGGTCTAGTGAAATTGGGTTTAATTGGGACTTGAATTATTTCTAGGCATAATTGGAGACAACGAGTCTTGTCATCCTATATCTTGACTCCGTTTCTGCAGACTTTCTTTTCTCAGCTCATCCTCCTAACTCTGTCTCACACCCTTAGTCCTCATCCTGAGGTCTACTTTGGGTCAGGTATCTGTTCAGAGAAACCAGCTCACTAATTTATACTAGCTTGCATGTAGCCCGTGTGCCTTGATCATTTGTCTTAGGGCCACACATCAGCAACATGCTTGGAGGGCTACTCTGGGGGCAGAGCAAATGAAAACAGATTGAAAACGTAGCATGAAGTGCTTAGGTCACAGAGGAAGTACATTTCAAGGAGAGAATCAGGGTGATGCCATCATGGATAGCCTAAGCCTGAGTGGCCCCAGAGCTCACCAACGTTCTGAGAGAGCACAGCCTCCCTCCAGGTACTGGGTCAGGGTGTCTATTGTCAGGGTCCAGTAGGTTAGATCATGAAGCCATTCGCCAGCAGAGTTCACCTGAGAGACACTGGCACCGAGAGTCCCCGTGACCTGGTCAGACACCATGAGTTGTCCTCTAAAAGCCCCTTCTCTTTGGAGGGTTTCCTCCTCTGCTGTTTGCAGCCTCCACTTGGCAACATCATTAGCATCTGTCTCAGTCAGCTCGGGCTGTGTAACAAAATAGCACAAACCAGGACTGAAACAACAGACATGTATTCCTCACAGTCTGGAGGCTGGATGTGCAGGATTATGGCCCCGGTAGATGCAGTGTCTGGTGAGGACCCACTTCTTGGCTCACAGACAGTGTCTTCTCACTGTGTCCTCATGTGGAAAGGAGGTGAGGGAGCTCCATGGGCTATTTTTTATAAGGGCATCCACCCCATCCTGGGGGTTCCACCTCATGACCTCATCACCTCCCAAAGGCCCCACCTCCTAACACCACCACACTCGGGGAGAGGCTTCAGCATAGGATGACACACTCATTCAGCCTATGGCAGTGGCATCGTCTCATTTGTGGTGGAGCATAAACTGGTGTGACTGCAGAGTGTTGTGCCTAGTGCTCAGCTTCTGTGCCACAGAGAGCTCCACATAATGTTGATGTGTTGGCCATGTGCTGAGGGTTCAGCAGCAGAAAGAAAAGGCCTGGCCCCTGTCCTCAGGGAGATGACAGTCCCATGGGACTGACATATAGCTCGGGTGGCTTCCATGGCATAGTGCTAGCACTTGGGGAGCAGTGTGGGCAGCTTATCCTGCAGGAGGAAAGGCACTCTCATTCTGGGAGCGTCCCTGGGGTCCGGGAGGCAACATCAGGAACATTCTTGCTCTCATTGAAGAAGATGCATGGACTGAATGGACAGCACCTAGAAGGTCTGGGCGGGGGATGAGAGGTGGGGACCCCAGACACAACCTAAAGGAGGGATCCTAGTATGTGCCTGAAACCAGGCAACTGGGCATGTTTGTGAGAGGTAACCACTACTGTGTCAGGTGTTGAGCCTGTACCCCTCGACTGCGAGCTGGCCTCTCTCCACTGCTCGGTGATACTGGGCTGGGCTCTGCAAACCCCATTCACACGCGGTCCACTGTCCCACAAGAGGTTCCACGTGCAGGGAGTGTCAGAGGAGACACATTGAACAGGAAGAGGAGTTTGCCTAGCCGACAATTGTTTACATCATCTTTCTGTGTTCAAATACTTGCTGTATTTGTGTCCTTTTTGATAAACACATAAATGAGCATGTTATCTATGGTCATATTCTTCTGACTTTTTTTCCCCCATGCATTATTTACTATTGCTCTGTTTTACATGTTTGTGAACAGGTATGTATTAATGAAAGTGATATCCACACATTTTAATGTCTGTGTCATACTCATGGTTTGGATATAGCCTACTTTACTTAACCATCCTGGTGATGGCCCTAATACAGTCAGTTGCAATCACTCTGGTGACATTTACTCATTTCTGAGTGAAATTTTAGAGATCACTGTGCACTATTAGGGTTTGGCCAAATTAGGAGTGATTCTTATATTTCTGTGCTTTGCCACCAACTCCTTTAAATCTAAATTCTGTAAGCAAACAAAGGATTACTTTGGTGACTAATTTGTAACTGGCCAACATTATATAGGTGATGAGAAAAAAGGACTGACAGTTTGTAATGTTTTCAGTGTTCCAGTTTTGACCACATATATTACCTGAAGTGGAGTGTTATTTTGTTAGATGGTTGTTTCTCATCAGAAGTAATTTGGCAGCACTCTTCTTGAACAGGAGAGGGAGTAGAATTGTGGGTAATTCATAGTATGCAAAAAATGACTGCTTATCAATTTGCCAATACAAAATGTCCCACTTAAATCAATTTTATTTAATCCATTGTTTCACTTATGTCCATTATTTCCATTATTCTATTCCATTCCATTTATTTCCATAAATCCATTCCATTTCCATTATTTCAAATAGGCTATTTGTTTTACAGATATTTTTAAAAATGCTTTTCCCCAAATGGAACTTTATTCCTTATTTAATATTTTAATCTGAAAAGAGTTTGACATTATTGATTTCATTTCCCCAGTAAATGAAATATCAATTAATATGAGTAGAAACTGAGAAATTGTCATAGATTATGAAAAGTAGACAAAAATTAGCCTCTGAAGTCTTAAAACCAAAAATTTAATATGGTAGCAATATAGACTCTAAGTCAAATAGGTTGAATAAAAATAAAGATTATCTACTATACTTAGCATCTCCTGCTATATTATATGATGAATGATCATAGGAAGAAAATAATGCCATTTCTTCCTCTGGGAAATCTCTCTCCATCAGTCTCTCACTTACATTCCACAAGTTGAGTAGAAAGAAAAGGAAGGAAGGAAGGAAGGAAGGCAAGAAGGAAAGAAAGAAAAGTATTTGAAAAAGTATAAATAATTGTGTGAGAATTCCAAAATTGGAAGTCATTCTTATTGTATTGAATTATTGGCTCAATTCTTCAATCTCCTTTGTATGTACACCCTGTGACATGGAACTCCTCAGTCACCACAGCAAAATCCGGAGTGCACATCTCTGCCCTCTTTACATTGGACAATTGGCATTGTCCAATGGGCTCCTACTGGACAGGTCACAAGCAGGGATTTGAAATGTAGGTACATGGTGGGACTTGCTTTCTTGAACATCTGTTATCACCAAAAGAAGAATATACTCTGACCATCCCGTGTTTCCAACAAAAAGAGAATTGTTGTGAAGACCCAAATCACATACCCACAGGCTGAAGAGAACCACCCCTGCAATGCTCAGAGCTGTTAGACTCAGTGATTACAGCCTTGACCCACTGAGCTTAGGAGTCATTTGTTACACAGGACTATTGTGCCAATAGCTAACAGATGCATATAGGCATTAATTTTATAAATGAGTTCTGGGGTCCTTTTTATATAATAGTGTGCCAATAGATATGTATAGACATTATGTATCATGATAGAAATCATATAGAGCCATATTTATATTGGGAGAAAGAGTTTTGGAGTGAAATGTGGATGAGCAAACTGAAGATCTGTGTCTGCCCCATATTATATAACAAATTTATTAATTCAAGGCTAGAAAATCAGTCTAATTCTTTCTCCAAACATAGTAGGCACTTAATCTATCTTTCCTTCTTCCCCCCACCCCTCTCCTTCAGACATTACCCACAAGGACTTTTGTGTTGGTGCTTTATGAAAAGGTATTACAAAGGCATATTGTGTGAAATAAAAACGTGCACTGCATTTACTCACTTGGAGAATGTGTTGACTTAAACACAACATTTGCTTCATTTTATACTCAACCTAAGAGAAAATATAGCCATAGCCAC
Source organism: Lyroderma lyra (assembly GCA_004026885.1). NCBI lineage: Eukaryota > Metazoa > Chordata > Mammalia > Chiroptera > Megadermatidae > Lyroderma > Lyroderma lyra. Next base: position 147,447 of record PVJL010000811.1, read on the forward strand.
CCTGGTTTCATGCCTCTCTGACTCAAATTACATTTCCTAAATGAGAACTGACCAAATATAGGGAATATTTTTAAGTTAAAGTCTACATTTAGGAGACCTATTGTGTACACATTTCAGTCTTAATTGTTTTGGAGTGGCCAAAACAGTAAATAACACTTGGCTTTGCTTTTAAGCTGCTAATGGTTCTCAGGAAGTATGTTAGGCTCATGGACATGAAAACAAGAATGTAATGATACCAGGCTGAACATGCTGTAACTTCCAATAGTTTTGTGGTTATTACCACAACAAAATAAAATAATCACACAACAACAATAAAACATGGCACTTTGACCATGTTACAAGATAATGAACTAGAAAATCTGTTTGTTTGTTTGTTTGTTTTGAGATTTGTTTTTACATGAAGCTATAACAGCAACAAAGACATCCATTCCTTTAGTGGAGATTAAGAAGTGTCTGAAAGAGGTGCACATCATAGTATCTGTGCTTTAGAAAAATTGATAGGCCTTAAAACAACAGTGAGACACCTGTTATAATGGTCCAAATCCAGGACACTGACAACACCAAATGCTAATGTGGGTGAGGAGCAACAGAAACTGTCACTTTGGGCTGGCAGATATGCAAAATGGTGTGGCCACTCTGGAGACAGGCAGGTTGGTGGCTTATATGACTAGAGGAAACATGCTCTTGCCATAGGATCCAGCCATTGAGCTCCTTGGTATTGACCCAAAGGAGTTAAAAACATGTCCACACAGAAACCTGCACATGGACGTATACAACAGCTTTATTTATTATATAATTACCCAAACTTGGAAGCCACCAAGTTGTCCTTCAGTCGGTGCCTTGACCCTGATCATAGTCAGAAAGCATCTAGTGTTATTGCATGTGTTTTTAACACCTAAAGTTAATTAAGATGCGCTACAAGCATGTAACAAGCTAGGTGCACTGGGTAACACACTCCTCCATCCTACTCCTAAAGAGTTTACACTTTGGGAGAGAAGTGATGAACATGAGAATATAACAACATAAGAAGTGGCACACCAGAAAAAACCCTCCTCCATTTCTAATAGCAGCAGCTGGCAACCTCTGCATTTTGCCTTCTCCCTCGGCCCTGTGGTCCCCGACATTTCTGAAATATTGACTCCATTCCTTCTTTATACAGTGTCAAGCTTAGCTTAAGGGTTGCGGGCTCTTCTCATCTGTGTTTCAGATTTCTTGACTTTCTTGACTCCTATCTTAGAGGAAATAACCCTTCTATTTTCCACCCATATTTCCTCTAAGAACTTTACTTCATCCTCACAATCTATCCATCAATTATTTCCTCTTTTGTACTTTTTTTTTCTCCAATGTATCTTCTTTCTCGTATAAGAAAGAAACTAAACTTTGTCTTGGCCTTAATAATCCTCCAATAGAATGAACTTCCTTCAATGTCACACTCCCAGTAGGATCGGCGATTCTTTTTATATGGTGACCCCTTCTCCCATCCACAATTTGTCCTGTGGTATCTGATGTCTTTCCCTGGGATGCTGCTGAAAACCACTTATCAAATCTTACCTTCTCTTCCCCAAAGCAAGGCAGCCTCATTATCTTTGAACTTCTGCAGTACCTGACATTATTTGACATAACTTTATTCCCACCTCCTTCTGGACAGCTCTTCTTTCTAAAGCTTCTAACGAAATACTTTGTTTCTGGTTTTCCTTCATTTTTATTGCTTCCCAAGCCTTTCTCTCCCTACACCCTTAATAAAAAGTTCTGTAAAATTCTGCTTCACCTGCCTTCTGCCCTCTTCCTTTCAACTTTCTCTCTTGACGTTGGGATAGCTTTCAGGTGGAAGTCTTTAGTTATCTCCTTGAAGACTAGTCTCCAGTACAAATTTCCAGCTTTGGGCTTGCGAGCTCGGACTGCAACTGCCAGTGGTCTTTTGGCATCTACTCCAGGTGTGACCTGCGTGCACCCCAAGTTTATCAGGGCCCACCAGACTTTTCCTCCAGGATCTACTCTTCCTATCCCTGACTCCTCCTTCTCCTAGTGGTCTCACCCTTCACCATGGAGCAGGCTTAATGCTTTATTTGTTTCTGTGTCCTCCACAGTCAGCTGTTACATCAGACAGCCTCAGGGTCTAACATTCCCACCAGCCTTGGAGCTTAACGGAATTCATCTCTGGCCTTGGAACTGTCATCATATGGGGATTCCAGTCTGTGTTATTTTTTCCACAGTTTTGAAAAAGAAATCTCCACTCCTATGTTATAAGCAATTCTAATTAATGCCCAAATTCTTAATTCTTTCTTACCAATGCAGTGCCCATCACAGTCAGTGGTGAGGAACCTCTAAATTCAATGGAATGGAACCTCCCTCAATTTCCTTAGTCATCCCTCCTTTATAATTGGAAACTCATATTAAAAGAGAGCAAAATTCTTGCATTTAATCTGATTTGATACTTTTTATATTTTTTCCATAAATCTTAAGTGACTCATAATGTCTTGTGATCAATTAAGATATTAACAAAAGTCAGAAACTTGCCACTATGTTTGACATTTTGAACTATGTGACAAAAGTGAAAAAAAGCAAAACATCTTATCAAAGCAAAATCAACGTTGCTACTTAATCATTTGTGTATGAAAGCGTCACTGCTGTTGAGGAGGGCTTTTCATGTAACTCTTCTCCAACTTTCTGAGAAAACACCCAGAACCCTCATGCTTGTTCTGGTCACTGCAGGGGTAGTTAGGAGTGAGCAATAGGTTTTAACAATTATGGCATTGAAAAATATATTTGATCTGTTTTGTTTTTGGAGAATGTAGAAAGATTTGCAAAGACTCTGGTCACAGCCTAGTTTCCCAGCCATGTGCTCTGAAAGGAAAAATGTGGGGGAACCAGGCTGTGAGGTAACCTGCTCTGAGGGAGGTGGATGCCTCTCTGTGGAAGTCATCAGCTCAGACCTGGGACGCGTGTCCCTTTGCAGTAGCCCAGAGAGGTTACCAATCAGAAACGTGGACAACCACCCCTGGCTTCTGGGGTGCTGGCATGCTGCCAAGGGCACGACCCTAGCGAACAGCGTGTTACAGATGAGAGGTGTCAGTAAGGAGCCCGTCCCAGAGTCCCCACGTCCAAGTCACAAGCTGGTGGCCCGCACGCCAGGCTCAGCACTGGTTTTTGTCCTCACACTGTTGGCTCATCAGTGTTTTCCACATTGTTGGCCCAAACAGAATTTTACAGCTAGGCTGGTTACCAACATTTTAAAAATCATGCGATTTCACATAAAACCGTGGATTTCTGGCTTCTCAGTATTTGGCCTCCATTGTGCACGTGGAACCACTTGACTGGAGTTGAAAGACCTTAACCTTGCACGTGGGCTAGGGCTCTGCCTCTCATAGCTGTTCCTAGAACTGAGCCACACCAGCCCCGCCCATCAGCCCCGCCTGTTAACCACCCAGGTTAGCCACGTGGTCTGCCGCGCAGGCCTACGAGCATAGAAGGTTGAGACCATGGTTTGTATCAGACCCCGAGAATTACCTGGGAGTTACCACAATATGCCAAGTAAAGTCTTGTTCATCAGAAAGAATGGGTTTATTTTCAGAATGAGAAAAAAGTATTTTTGAATGAAATAGAACTATAGCTAAATTGGAAGAAATGACCCCTTACTCTCTAAGACTTGAGATCCAAGGAAACATTCTTATGCCACAGTATATATCTACCACCTTGGCTTGATATTCGTTACATTAAAAAAACATTTTAAACAAAGACAGTTTGTCATCCCTGGGGATATAAAGATGAATTAAGTGGAGTTTCTGCCTTTACCTTTATCAGATTCAGAGGCAAAGAAGAAAATGCATGGTCTTAGAAATACAATTCAGCATTTTTTTTTCATTTTTATTATTTGATTTATCCACTCTAAATATCCACTTGAATTTACTCAGTACCAAGATTATCTCCTATACAACCAATATCATCTATAGTGCTTTTTTCAATTATTTTAGACCATTTGCTTTTAAGGAGCCCTTACAAACAAAAACGGAACAAAATGCTCTTAAAATAATCAAATCTATTGATTTTTTTTTTCTGGAGTTCAATAGCAAATGTAAGGCCAAAAACTCTTTTGAATAGAACACTAGTGTTCTGTTCTGTAAAAAATTCAGCTTTGTTGAGTCATAACTGATACACCAAAACCTACACATATTTAATGCATATGATTTGATGAGCTTGGACATATGTACAAGTACATGTAAAACCACGTGTACCACACACTACATAATTCCACTTACATGTGCAGCTTAAAATCATCAAATACCTAGAAGCAGGGAGCAGGAGGGTGGTTGCTGAGGCCGGAAGGGTGGACAAAATGGGGAGATACTGTTCAGTGGGTATAACGTTTGAGTTATGTGGTATAAGTAAGTTCTAGAGAGCTGCTGTATGACCTAGAGCCTACAGTGAACATACTGTACTGTGCATTTAAACGTTTGTTAAGGGTAGATCTGCTGTTATTTTCCCTCTCATCTATAAAGTAGGAATAGTTCTACTTGTCTTACTGAGTTGTAGAGAGGTTTAAAAATCACATCTGTGTCATAATTCACAAAGAGGAGACACTAAAGAAAAAAATAATGATTTCTTCCCTGCTGATTATCATCGTCAAGATCACTATTGAAAAGCAGGTAAGGGAACTTGATGGCATGGGACACTCATAAATATGTTCAGACCCCCTTAAATTCTTTTGGAGTCCAGACGCAGTGTGAGTGAAAGAGCACGTGCATGCAAACACATAAGCTTTAAAACTCCATGGGTAACTAGTTCCACGAGGACTGGCTTTAGGAGCAGTGTGCTCCCGGAGGGGAGGACCAAATGGAGGAAAGCAAGCATCACATGAGGGCAGGTCTGGCTGTGGGTTCCTCCTGGGCTCCCCTCCCAGAGCCTGGCCCCCTGAAGGTTTCAGTGAAAGACTGACGAATGAAAAAGAAGGAAGAGTCATGGGGCCATGGAGGACAGAGACAGGATGGGCTTCTCGATCCCAGAGTAAAGTGTCTTTCTTCATCATTTTCTTATGACGCACTTTGATTATGTCATAGAAAGACTGGAAAGTTCATGATGGAAAGCTATGAAATTCTCCTTAAATTGGTTGCTTGACTCTCACAAATAGCCTCCAAGGTAACCCTTTCTATATTTTAACTCACTCTGCACTCTGGTCTATGCAAGTGGACAGTGATGGATGGAGAAGCCGGGGGGTTGTGAGGGCTCTACTCTCACAGTGATCTCGTTTTCTAACACAGTATAAGGGCTGAGAGTGTTTTGAGGTCCCCCCACCTCCCACCTTGTCCTTCTGAGTGATGTATGGTGTACGCATACCTGCAGAAAATCTATTACAGGCTTTGATACGTCCTCGCTGTGAGTTCCAAATCGTAGGCGAAGGTTTATCTACTTGGCATGAATTCTCACAACGTTTATTCTTAGAAAGCTGACTGTATGAAACAGGACTCAATGAGACTGCCTCTTTCTGATTCCTGCTTCATAACAGTGAAGGCTTCGGGTCCAGATTATGTCTCTTCTTCTCAAGCTGCTTTAAGAGAACGGAAATCAAAGGTCACTTGCTTTAGGCTCTCTGGGAGACAGTCCCCAGATGTGAGGGCTGTACACCAGCGCCCTGGGTCAAGGTTCCTCAAAGGCAGCAATTTGGGAAGAAAGCACATGGGCTTTGGGGATAGCCCGACCTGAGTTCAAATGGTGGTCCTCCAGGTTTTGATGGTCTTGACTCTTAACTTTTGTGAAAGTTTTCACTTTCCCGCTAGAAAGTGAGCCCCTCAAAGGAAGAAGCCCGGTTTTATAGGTTCAGTAAACCCTAGATGGGAGGATGTGCACCCTTCTCCTTGTCCAGGTACGGGAGGCAAGCCTGATGCTTCTGATACTTCGGGGGGGCCCCCATGGGTGTTGGGCACAGTAGGCGGGGCTTCAACGCTGCGTGTTCCTTCTTCCTCATAACATCTCCAGGCAAGGTGAGATAGGGTTGAAAAGGAGATTTGGTTGTACAATAAAGAAACTGCCCATGTAAAGGAAGTGATATTCGAGGCTTTCCATGATCTCTGGGGGGCTGGGGAGGGTTGGTCTGTTATAAATAGTTATCATGCCCATTGCTCCAGACAGAATATTTCTGCCCACCCCCCACCTCCAAGTCCTCTGTGGAATCCTAACCCTCAAGGTGATGGTGATAGGAGTGGGTATCAGATCATGAGGGTGGAGCCCTCAGACTAGGATGCTGACCTTATACAAGACACCCAAAGAGCTCCCTGGCCCCTTCTGCAAGAAGACGCTGTCTGTGAACCTGGCAGGGGGCTTCACCACACACCGACCTTAGACTTCCAGCCTCCAGAACGTGAGAAAATGAGTGTGTGGTGATTACAAGCCACTCAGTCAGTGGCGTTTTGTCATAGCAGTCCCAACAGAGTCAGTCACCACCATACAGAAAGTCCTTGTGTGTTTCCATATGAGAAGGTGGAAATGTCTGAGCAGAACCTCAGGTTCTTGGAGAAGGAAAATGCTCACCCATCTGCCCTGGACCAGGGCCTGCAGACTGAGGTTCGTTGAGGCAACTGGCCTGAGTAGGTGAGTCTCATGGGAAGAGAAGGGAGAGGCTGAGTGGCAGACCATGGAGCTATTTATTCATTCATGTCTCCTCACCCTAAAAAGTGGTATCAGACTGCAAGGCCTCATGCACAGTGGTATGTGTAGCTTTTCCTTTCATTTGCTGTCATTTATTTTCTCTTGCCATGTAGCAGGAATCACATATATAGGTTTGCAGAATATTTGCAATCAAAGGCTCATGGTATTTGCCAATATCTCAGCATCACTATGGCATGGGACCCCCTGCAAATCACATCTATTGCTTCACTGAGTCCAAAGTCGTCGGCCTCACTCCTGCCTTATTCTACTTGGGGCTTTCAAGTTTTCACTAAAGACTTCTGCTCTTCCTCCTTGGTTTGGAAATCATGATTGTACTTCCCAGAAATGGCCATGATCTTATTTTAAATTGCTTACTATTTCATCTCTTGAACAGTATTTCCTTCCCTTCCCGCAGGGCTCCACGCTGCTCTTCATGGCAAATGAGGGCGCGTGTGGTTTGGAACCAAAGTAGACGGAGTACGTTCCATTTGCTCTTGTGGCCAATCTCCATCTGAATTCTTGACGTGGCATGTATTTAAAAAGCTACTTATTAATTGTGACAGAGAATGCACTGTTGAACAAAGGTGACTGTGGTACCTCTTGTAATTGATAGCGCAATTCAGTCACCTGGTTATGAAACAAAACCCCTGAAGGTGAAACTTAAAGCCCAATCTCCTGGACACCTTATTAGTGTAATTATATCATAGAGCACACTTACTTCAAATGCATGTAATCCCATAATTATCACCTAAACAGATGCAATTATGACACATAATTATGTGTAGTGATCGTGGATGATAAGCCAGTTATTATTTGTATCCGAATCACAAAAATTCTTCTGGAACTTTCTGAGTGGGTAGACTGCTTGCCTTCACCTGGTCACAGGAGAATGGGCTCGCGTCATCATGAACCGTTCATTAGTAAGCGTAACTTCTGCCTTCTTGGGAACGAGAGGTCTGTGATGAGAACAGAGAGCTGGGCATTTGAGGGTGCCATTCGCCTCCTCACCTGGCCCACTTGGTGAAGTCAGAGTGCGCTTCACAAGTGGGGCCCTCACCTCAGGAAGCTGATTTTCGCCCAAAATGTCTCCTCAGAGTCCTGCTGAATGTTTCCCCAAAGTCACTTAGCTCTGTGCCAGGGCATGGACAGTGGTCTCTGTGCTCCAGCTGATGTTTGGGGTACATGGTTATTATCTCATCCTAGACTCTTTCTCATTCTACAAACACATTATCGCTCACTTTGTTCTCCCACCTCCTGGCCCAGCCTTCCAGGGCGGAACCGCCCCCTCCAGCTTCTAGAATACTGACAGGCAGGGAATCACGTCACTGGCGTGTGGGAATGGAAAGCATGCCACCGCACCACTGTCATTGCTGCCAGCTGTCAGCAGCTGTGACATGAATTTACAAAATCGGATGCATAACTTTGCTTTCATCCCTGTCAGCAAAACAGAACACGCAACACATGAGCTGGACCAAGAAAATACCGTGTGACTGGCCAACGACTCCACAACCAAAGAATTGTCTTTTCCTTTAGCATTAGACGTCATGAATTATAATAATAAAATAATAGTAACATTTATTTACCATTTTCATTCCATGTGCTGGGCAACTGTATTATTGCATGTAGTCCCCAGACAACGCTATAGGTTACATACCATTTTAGGCCCAAACTACAGATGGGAAAACTAATATTCATCAAGGTTAAGTAACTTATCCATGAAAATAAACTACAGTAGTAGGAGGAATCGCCATTATTCAGATAATGAGCAAACACATGGAGTATTTGAGGGACCCCTGGCACCATGGCTGTGACCAGCATTGGCCCATGAAGGAGTTCACTTAAAATAGGTCAGGACAGAGCTGTGAGGAAGCAGGACTGCCTGCAGACCTTTGGTTCAATACAGAACTTAAGTCTCTCCTGAGGACAGAGCCTTGCTCATATACAGCCTTATGCGTGTGTGTAGTTACATGTTTTGGGTAAATCTGTATAAAACCTGCCTATAGGGCTATTTTTATTCTTTTCAACTAATTTATTTTCTAAAGCTCTCATTAAAAAAAATACTTCTTTCTGTATTAAAAGCCATGCATTCTCAAAATCAATTTTTGAAAAATATTAGAAGGTAATACTGTTAGAGCCCACTCCACAGTTGTCATCATGCTAGAAGTAGAAACTCAAATACGAGTGGGGACCCCCCCAAAAACCAGAATGTATTTATAAAAATTGTATATTTATTCTTACATATTTAAACTTCAGTCACCTTCAAAGCACTCTCTGTTTGATGCAACACACCTATCGAGATGCTTTTTCCACTGCTCAAAGCAGTTTTTGAACTCGTGGATTTTGATGCCTTTTAGTACTCTGCTGTTTCACCTCTTTCGCATCAGCAAAAGTTTCCCTTTCAGGACTTTTTGCCTTCAGGGAAACAAAAACAGTATCTGGAGGGGAGATCGGGTGACTAGGGAGGGTGGGACCCGGGAGTCATGCCATTTTAGTCACAAACTGCCAAACACTCAGCACGGTGTGGGCAGGTGCACTGTCATGCTGCATGTTGCTTGTATAAATCACCCACCATGAAATGGGCAGACATGTTGAAAGAGTCTCCAAAAATATTCACTGAAGCTGAATGCAGGCTCTCACAACACCACCAGCTGGTGCACGGATGCAGCCGGGCTCCCAGAACACACTCACCTAGCGGGGGAAGCCTGTCCTACACGGGGCCCGCTCTCCAGAAGATCATTCCTGTTTGTTGTTTGTTTGTTTGTTTTTGGTCCACCTTTGTACCAAGTGAGGAAGGGACACTCTTGCTTTGGATATTTCAAAGTCAAGGGTCTGATTATTGCCCTGGTGAGAGCCTCACACTGCATGTGGAGAACTGGACAATCTTTGCCCACACAAAGTATCCTGGTTGGTGTGGCTCATTTATCGGTGGGCACACACACTCTATACTGATCATACAGTGACATAGGGAGAGGGTGCCCTGACCACAGCCTTCTAAAGCAAATATGACACTCATTTCATTAGATTAATGAGTTGCTGTTTTAATAGTGTAATAGTTAGTTTAAGGTGAGAAAATGGAGGAAGACCTGAAGACCAGTTAAAAAGTTCATTTTATTCTGCAGACAAAATTATGAATGAAAGCTCAGGTATGCACTCACAGTCATGCACATGTCACTCAATTAATGCTATTATAACACAGAGGAGGCTGGAGATGAAAATCCAGCAGCACTAGATGAGCTATAAATTGAGACAATTAGACTAATAAACAAGATGTTGTGAACTAATGATCAGCATCAATTCCTCTGTCTAGCCACATTGACAGTTCTTTGCAATGATAATTCCTCACACTTATTCAGGGAATGGGGCGATAGATAAAAACACCAGCAAACTGGAAAAGAGCTTTGCTCAGTGATTGGCAATTTACAGCTTTCAAAGGCGATAACTGGAACAGAGTATGTCCCAGATAGTCAAGAAAAGGCTTTGAATAATGTATGTGATACTGCCTTGAAGGTTAAAAATAAATGTGACGCAGGCAGTAGAAGGGGGTGCTTAAAATACATCCTCTAGTGGCATTGATGAAAGGTAAGAAGGAACCCCTTCACTTCACAAGAATGACACTCATGTAAAATATAGTAAAGATCTTGCACAACCCAGATGCTTATCTAAGGAATTAACTTATAGTAAGAGGCAGGAGTCACAGCGGATTTAACCCAATCCCATAGGTCTGAAAGCTGCAGTACAATTTGTGCAATCTGGGACTTACCCTCAGGCTCTCAGAAGATAGTAGTTAGAAAAGCAAGCAGGCAGGCAAGCCGAAACCCCAACAGATCAATCATCCAATGAGGAACAAGGAGTCTGAGGGAAGGGGCCATGGGTGGGGAGCATCAAGGCTCTCTCCAACAGCAGCCTCACCTACAGGTTCTACTCTGTTCTGCAATGATGGCCGTCTTGATGTCTTGCAGGGCTCAATTGTTTTTCTTGTCCTAAAAAGACAGACTTCAATGGGAGATGAGTTATAAAAAGAAAAGGCTATCTGTAAGAAGAGCAGGGCGTTCAATGTCAGATAGCAGCCGTGGTGTCATGTGGGCCATGGGCGACCTGGGTAGTCAGGACATGGACTTGTGTTGCCCAGTGGAAACTTTGCAAGGAGTGAAGTGTTCTTCTGCCCTGCCCAGCGTGGCAGCCGAGAGCACAGGTCACTGTTGATTCCTACACATGCAGCTAGTGTGTTTAATTTAATGTTACCTTTTTACCTTTTTTTAATTTTTACCTTTTTTAAAAACTTAAATAGCCATAGAGAGTTGGTGGCTATTATAGGAAACAGCGCAGATACGGACTAATCTGTTTTTAAAAATTTTAAACACATGTCACAATTATTCACTTAATATTGGTCACGAGCCCATGCCATGTCAAGCACTTCACAAAGCACTTAACTTCCAGTATTCTCACTGCTGGCCCAGCACAGAACTTATTTCAGCTAATCCACCTTTCTGCCCAGTGAGAAAACGTTCTTAACACATGTGGGCCAAACGTTCTTCAATTTTCTCCTATATTCAATATTTCTGCCTGTCATGATCTGAGTGTCTAGAACTTTCAGCTACTGAAAGATAAACACATGGTATTGCCATAGATCATGTTTGCACAGATTGGCAGGAAGTAGAAAAAAAAAATGTTAGGAGAACTGTCTTGATCTAAATTTAAGAAGAAATTTGTAGTGATCCAAGAAATGTGTACAGGCATTCAGAAATGGTAACTATGTATACATATTAGAATGAGAAAACACAATGGATGTTATCCTTCAGTCTTTCCTTATAGTCACTTTTATATTTCTACTTGGACATGGTCTGACAATTAAATTCGCGAACTCATCCTAGAAAAAGTGCTACATAACTCATTGCTAAATATCACTATGGTCACCTTCCAAGTGCTGACCTTGGGAAGCTGTGCACCAGCACCAGCACCTAGTCCACCCTTCAAAGCAATTAAGGAACCCTTTTTCTGGAATAGCCATCAGAGCTGTCATCATATTACACTTGATGTCCTGAATGTCATCAAAATGTCTTCCTGTCAATATTTTCTTTATCTTTTAGTGAAGAAAAAAGTCACTGGGGGCCAGATCAGGTGAGCAGGGAGGGTGTTCCAATGCAGTTACTTGTTTACTGGCTGAGCGGGTGCATTGTTGTGATGCAAGAGCCGTGAGTTGTTGGAGAAAAGTTCAGGTCATTTTCATCTAACTTTTTCACACAACCTTTTCAACAATTCCAAATAGTAAACTTGATTGACTTTTTGTCTAGTTGGTGCAAATTTATAATGAACAATCCCTCTGATATCAAAAAAAGCTAGCAATATTGTTTGGACTCTTGATTTGGACTGACGAAACATTTTTGGTTGTGGAGAATTGGCTGACTTCCATTGTGCACTTTGATGCTTTGTTTCAGGGTCGTATTGGTACACCCATATTTCATCACCAGTGGTAACATGGCCCAAAACATCATCTTGTTTCTCCAAACGGTCTTGGCAAACTTCGACTCTCCTTTGCTTTTTATCCTTGGTGAGCTCCTTTGAGACCGTTTTCGCACACACCTTTCTGATGCCAAGATTTTCAGTGAAGATTTTTCTGATTCTCTATTGATGTTTACTTGGTCTGCTAGGCTTCTCATAGTCAGCTGACGATCTTGACACTCAATTCAATGAATTTTTGCAATGTTTTTGTCAGTTCTGCTCATTACTGGCCGCCCTGACTTCTCTTCATCAGTGACGCTTTCTCTCCCCTCAGAAAAACATTTAATCCATTTGTACACTGCCATTTTCTTCATGGCATTATCCCCATAAACTTGGACTAACATTAAGAAATGTAATGTTTGTTCATTGCTCTAATTCAAGCTCAACGTTCTCAGGATGACACACAAAAACACAACAACAGTAATGAACACCACTCAACAAGACACCACTACACATCGACACAAACACAGCTGTGAGAGACAGATATGCCAAGGTTATGAAACCTTACCAAGTTGTTTGTACAGTGCTGCCAACATAGCACACAGTGGCAAATTCATGAACTTAACTGTCAGACCTCGTATAGATGCAATTTCTTTTCTATTTCCTTTCTTTTGTTTTTTTTCCTCCTTCCCTCCCTCCCTTCTTCCATGTTTGCAGGAGGGGTGGGGACATGTCTGTGGGTTTCACATTCACTTGTCATACTGGGTTATGTTGCAGGGGTATCAAAGCAATGTGCTCATTGCTTCGAATCTTAGGATGCACTAGAGAATCTGTTTTTGTTTTGGGGAAACAATCATGCAAAGCAGCCCCTAAAAGCAGACTTCCCTAAAACCAGCAGTTGTGGTTCCCTGTGCCCTGGCGCAATGAGCGTTACTGTTGGAAGAACAGACTGAAGGATGGAGGCCCATGTCAGCTGCAGCAGCAGGCACTGAGCTCCACAGAGCAGGTGCACGGAGTTTCCCCTGCATTTTCCCATGGCTTCAGCTCCTCCTGTCTTGAGCTGCAGGCTCAGAAGTTACTTGGCAAAGAGTATTTTTCACTGTGTATGTGACACTGAGAAATTAGGGATGACTTTTGTCCACAGTGGGCACAGCAAGCTCCTTTGGGGCATCACCACATTTAAAACCAGGGGTGTTTCTTATTGGGGTCCTCTCAGGTAGGGCTTTCTGAAGTCCCTGCTCCCCCTCCTTCTGCCTCCTGTCAGCTCACCTTGCAGCAACCATAGGTGGATTTAGCCAATGTTTGGTGTGTGATAAGATCTTTCTTCCAGGCAGGGAAGTGAAATGGAGAAGTGACAGGAAGGCAGTTGAAGAGTGACTAGGTCAGGCCTGGGAGCAGGATTAGGATGGGTTTCTGAGTCAGCCTCAGCAGGAGAGATGGTGCTAGACCGCACCACACTGCACACGGTTGGCTCACAGTCATTTCATTTTCAGTGGTTTGGAATAAATGAAATGCTGATAGAGTGAACGCTTGTAGAAACCAGTCTCAGAACCATCAGAAACCACAGTCAGAGGAACAGGATACAATTTAGAGAAAATTCACATAGACTTGCTAGAAATTTTGTCCAAAGTGGGTCTGCTCTGACCACATGAAGGTCTGTGTGGCATATGAAAAATTATATATATATAATCAACTAACGATTTGCCTTAATTATTCTATCTTTTATTTATAAATAAATGTATCTCTTATAGTTTTGTATTGCCCAGTTCCTGGCCCAAAGTGAGCACAAAGTATTTGGTGAATGAATAAATGTTCTAATTTATCATAATTCTTACTCCGAAAAAAATCGCCTGTCAGTCATTGACGATCATAGACACATCCTCCTTCCTTTGGAACTTTGTTTCGTAATTCATAAAATCATTGTTTCTCTAATGTTTCACCCCTCCAATATTTTGAGACTGAAGCAGGGTACAGTTAAAACCAATTCATGCACTATTTCTGACACCATTGACACGTTCTTCCCACAACAGTTATGTGAGATATGTAAGTCAGGCGTGGTAATGCCCATTAGCCAGGGAGGACTGAAAGAGGTTTAGTGGTTTCCTAAGGTTGCATCACTTGTTTGTGGCAATAAAAGGCCACAATTTACGTCTCCATGTCCTGAGCCCAGTGCTGATGCCTCATTTGTAGGTGTAATGCTTCTGCCCCAGCCGACCCCTGCAACTCAGTCACAAAGATCAGGCTCCCGTAAAGGTCAGAGTGTCCATTGCCCAGAACGAAAACTCAGGACCAATCACCAAACACTTCACCTTCCCCAGGACCAAATCGTCGCCCTATCTGGTCCAAATCTTTGTCTTAAACATCATTCTTCCGTATTTTGAGTTGCCTGAAGGCTTTGGTGGAATCATCATCAGATTTCAGAACCTAAACTGATCTCAGATTTTCTGAAACTTAAAAAACAGCCCTGTCATTCCTAGGGCCAGAGGACACTGGGATTTTACCTGGATGCTGCGATTTTTATCTGCCGAGACTGACGAGTACCTTGTTTCCTCAGCCTGTGGCAGGAATTGTGACTTATTTTCGGCTTTGAACACGGAACACTTTGGTCTCAGAGGAAGGAAAGCAATGAATTTCCCATCAGTTTTATAGATAAAGTAAAACCTACATTTTTATGGCACACAATACTTTCACAATATTAATATTCCTGGGGGGAAAATACCCGTTTTTGCTCTTTTAATAGGGCATGATTCGATCCTGATGCCATTGTCCTTACGTTCATACACCATGTGTTGTATCAAGTCAGTGCGGGCATGTGGATTTTGATTCTCTGCACGGCCTTGTAGGCATTATAAACACAGTGTACACACACACACACACACACACACACACACACACGTACACACATACATACATACACCTGCATATACATACACATACACACACACATGCATACATACATATACACACACATACACACACATACATACACATGAAAGGCCTTCTTTTAATTCAAACAGAATGTAGTCTCTAGTGAGGAAACGAGGAGTGTGTGTGTGTGTGTGTGTGTGTGTGTGTGAGAGAGAGAGAGAGAGAGAGAGAAAAGCTAGAGGGTAGAAGTGAGATAAATATGGACAGAGTAGTTCGACTTCTAGGATAGGAATTCTAAGTATGTGACAGGATTCAGGCGAGACATCCTAGAGAAGTGGAACTCGATGCATGTCTTGAAGGAACCATGGAATTTACATGGCTTTGTGGCCAATGAAAGGAAAGGATACTCAATGAATAGGTTCTGCCACTGTCTAGGAGGCGATTGGTTAGATCGAATGATGGTTCAGATGGATCTCCATCAGGGGACATAGCCGAAAGGGTTAAAGGACACAGGTGTTGCCGGGTGGTACCCAACCCTGCTCACCTGGGCTTTCTCACAGCTCACCTGAGACACAGGACCACAGACAGCTGCCTCTGCTGGACTAAGGGCCAGATTCACCCGCAGACATGTTTTGCTTGGAGAGCTGTAGAGCATTTTGTGTTAATGGCTGAACACAGTTCTCTCTTGAGGAGACAGCTGAGGGGAACTTGGGAGATATGTAACAGCTTTGCCCTTTTACCTGAGAGACTGCTCTACTCATCCCAGATTCCAGTGCCTGGCACGCCTGCCTTTCCCCACGGTCACCAAACCCAGCAGCTGAACAATGGCTGCCCTGCGGGCAGGGCCAGCTTCTCCAGCCCCCACGCGGTGCCCACACTGAAGTCCAGGCTCAGTTTTGCCATTATGAAACTCTTCTCCTCAAAGTCCTTCTATCCAGACTGGTAAAGGAAATACACATGAAGAGAGATGATTGACTTTTCTCATAGAGCCTTACACTGTCAGGTGGTCCTCTGAGGGCATGTGAGTTGTGGTAAGTAGAGAGTTCTTCCAGGTAAAATGCCCAGTCTATCACAAAGTTCCCCACGTTCCTGTCTGCCAACCCCTGGCCTTGACCTTGGACTCACCTGATTCTGAGCACATGCATCTCCAGTCTCCTCGTCCTCCTCAGGGACCCCGGGACGGTCCATTGGCACCAAAGACACCATCAGGCAGGGAGCATGATCTTCCTGTCCACTTGGGGGACAGTCTGTTTATCTGCTCAGACATTATTTTGTTTTCAGGGTAATTCCACTCACTGTCATCAGGGATCACACTGCAGAGCTTCGGCATTCGTGGCCCTGCTGATAAACAGCTAGGATGCTTTATCAGGTGGTCCTTGTTCTTTCCTTTTTGAACTCTAGAGTATCAGTCTTGCCCAGCAGCTTTAAAAGTCACAGACCCTTGATGAGTACTTAGTTATAAGGCGCAGACAAAACGTTGACTTGGGGCCACCTCGATTGTTTAGAAGCCCAAAGCCCGCTGACTGAGACTCTTGGCGACACACTGGGCCTTGATCACTTCTCTAACACATGGGTAGATGCAGCAGGTCAGAAAGTATCCATAAGATGAGTTGATGGCATGAGCCTGGTATCACAGGAAGACCCTGCCCAGGCAGTGGCTGAGCGACAGGAAAGACAGAGTGGCCACTGGTGTCTGCCGGGACCATGGCAGGAGGGTGGGTGCCCTCCTTTGTGATGTCCCCACAGGCCCATCTGACAGCTTGCCCCCATGACTCCGGGGCTTCTTCAACACCACACACCCCATGTCTGCCAACCACAGGGAGTGGGGACCACGCGGTAATATTTTAAAGATTAGTCACAAGTCTCTTGATGGAAGCGATGTTTCCTAGTACAATCTCAAGACACAAATGAAGTGGTCCGCTGATAAACAGAGTCACAAGGCAGTCATGTTTGCTTGGGTAAGGTCCAAAAATAGTTGGAAGAAACTCTGAAGAGAAAATATAGAACAATATTCCCTTGTTACATGTGGGGCTGCTCATTTTATTGAAACATGGATCAGACAGTGATATCAGAATTGGGCAGATATCATCCAAATACCAAGTGGTTGAACGATAGTCACTGGGATGACAGGGCCTGTAAGAAATGGGAGGACAAAGTAATTTTGAAATCTGCTCTTTCTTTGTTGTTTTCCAACAGTGAATTTGGTGACAGAAATCAAAGTTTTCCCTTATTTTTAGCATGCAAAATAATTTTACATTTTATGTATATTCCTTGAAAAAAAAAAAGGTGTGTATATATGAGTAGTTCTCAATCAAGCCATGGACATTTTGTTCCCCAGGAGGTATGTGTCCATGTCTAGGGACATTTTTCCTTGTTAGAACTGGGAAAGAGGCCGCCATTGGCATCTAGTGGGTAGAGGCTGGGGGTGCCGCTAAACATCCTACTGTGTACATGACAGTCCCCTCAGCAAACAATCACATGGCCTCAGTGATGTTGAAGTTTGGAGGCTGAAAAACCCTGAGGGGTGTGTGTGTGTGTGTGTATCTGTATATACATAGGCATACCTGTATAGACACAAATGTACATTGACTAGATGTATACATGCAATTATACATCACATATGTGTATGTTTATAAAGATATGTGAGGGGTAAGACTTGGTAACTCCATTCAGTTGTCTCTGCAACCACTAGCAAGTGCTAAATCTTCATTTCTGCATAAACAACACAATGATGTTCCAAGAAAAAGCAAGAATAAAGAAATACAAGATCTTCTTTTTTTAGTTCACGGAAGACTCAGAAAAGGGTCCTAACAAAGTGATGAGGAGACCAGTCCGAGTGTCATGGTGTACCTGTACCTGCCCACCTGGCGGCTGTCTGGGGATGGCACCTGTGAGCTTCAGGGGCTTCACTTTTTAAATGAGGCGGGAAAAAGGGAGCATCAGACTGAAGAAAAAAATATGGGAAGTCACTTTCCAAACCCCAGTGTGCTTCATTAACAAAGCCTTAGTGTTACGGGGAAAGAGTAAGACAACGCCAGGTAGTGTTTTCCGCCCAGAGCTCTCTCTAAAATGAACTTTTCTGGAATACTTCTGAGCATCCTTTCCATTTTTCAGTAACAGTTTCAAAAAAGCAAATTTATTTCTAGCAAAATATTTTTTAAAGCCCTGCCTTTACTAGCATGTTTGGCTTCTGGTTTCATAGGAACAATTGGAAAACAAACTCAAAACCCTGTCTTTGCTGCTGTGTTTTATTTATTTTCGGTCAGAAGCCTTTCAACTCAGCCCACAGTTCCTTCTGACGCGTGGCCGTTCGTGGGTGCCAGACAAATAGGGTAATTTCAGAATGAGCTGGTGATTGAAAAGAACATGATAAGGAAAACTCGACAACTGTAGTTAATATGGCCAGTCCATCTCCTTCTGTGACCAAACCAAACATATTTTCAAGAGTTTCATATCACAAAATTCGACCCCAACCTCACACACACATTTTTTAAAGAAGAAATTGGAAATTGCATTCTAACACAGTTCAGACTTTCTCTTGAATAAAGTCACTTGACTTCCTGTTTGGTGGTGGTGTATGCCTCTTAGACACCGTGGTTGTCTGAACACCTGCTGAACCCCTGGACCTAAGTAATTTCTAAGCACTGTCCTCGGTGACCCCATGTCCCCATAGGGCAGACTGCCTGCAGTGGTTGAGTGAGCACTTCCTGTGTCCCTCCATTCTGAAAGGGGGGCTTCCATTCCGTTCTCTAAGGATGTGATAGTGACAGCATCGACAGGATTGTTTCTCCAGCGTGTGGTGCACGTGAAAGAGTGGTGACTGCCATCGCCCATGATTCGTGGGACAAAATGTGGACTCTCTGTCTCCTCATCCTCACTGCATGTGAAGACCTCCCAGTCTGATACCAGTTTCCATCCTTGACCCCTGACAACCTGTAATCTGTTTGATGGCCCTACCCCGGTGGATGTGACAGTGTGTGCCCCATGCTGTGTTTTGCCGCTTGCTGGCTGGCCGACCTTGGAGAGCTCTGGGAAGCTCACGAGGTTCTGACAGTGATGGAATGGCAGAAGGTGTCTAACAGTGCTTTTCAGACGTAAGCTGTGAAGTAAGCCTGACCTGGGTATTGTTCACATTCTTCCCCAGTGGCCAAGGCCTAATAGACCACTTGCTATGGAGGGAGTTAAATATCCATGGGGTTGGACACACAGGTGTGGAGGAAATCAATTGCACAATATCCCTATACATTGAAAATCGGGTCATAGTTTAGATGTCAAAGGACAGGGCTTCCCCAGGGAAGTCTCCACCACCACTTGCCAGTCCCCCAACACCCAGTCCACGAGCCTTGATGTGGCTGCCTGGTAGAACTCGTTGTGTCTGAGGAATGTGCAAAGAGATGAGGGTGCTTTCACTCAGGGGTGTGTTTGCAGGCTGATCTTGGAGCAGAGGGGACAACTCCGTCATGCCCACTGAGGTTCTGGGGCTGGCCCGGGCAGGGCACAGGCCTGAGTGGATTCACGGAGGAAAGCACACAAATCAAATATTGACTATTTTCATGGGTCCACGGGGGTCTTCAGAAGAAAAATGAACCCCGAAGAAATCGCAGGCCCGAAAGCTTCTCTGCCTTTCACACAAAGACATGACTAATTGTGGGGCTGTGATGACGCTCAGGCTACGTAAGGGCAGTGCACTGTGGGACAGGGGACTAATGAAAGGTGAGGGTCATTATCGTGGACGTGTGCGTGCAGGTCCATGCTGGCAGGGAGGCCTGCTCCTCCTGGCCAGGTGGGGGAATGGGGGTGGGAGCGGGCAGCTCTCTGATGGGAAACCTGGTGACCTGCTATTTGGGCAGAAAGAGGGACGTCAGTGAGCCCTTCCGCATCTGCCTTCAGCTCTCAGTCATCAACATGCCAATTCTGTACATTCTGGGGTGATGAGTCCTGAACCCCTTGCATCATTCGGAACTCACCCATCAGTACTGAATGTAAAGGGGCTCTGGGAACTGAGACCCTTTCGCAGGATTGCTGAGGCTGCCCTGCCCCCGCGGGGCCTGCGTCTGGCATGGGAGCCTTCGGGGCTGGTCTCTGACGGTGGGAAGCAGAGTGTCTGGTGTTAGCAAGAAAGGCAGGAATGTAGCTGCAGAAATCTCCGTCCCAGCGCATCAGGCTCACGGGATTTACGGCCCCAGAACAGACTCCCTCCAGATGCCTGTAGGAAGGCCTGCTGCCTGCTTATGGGAAAGATCAAACTCCAGTCAGTGTGCAGGCCTCGGAGTTTGAGATAACCAGTTGTTTATTTAAACTTGTATCCCTAAGCCTGTGCTCTGTTCTGCACCGCAAATATTTGGCCAGACCATGACACGCCGCGCCTAAGCTGTGTTTCAGCACCGTGGAAACCTTATTTATTTGAACTCATTTCTTCATTCTGTCTCAGTGTCGTGGTGCAGTACAAGGAGTGCTTCTTCAAAGGAAAGTCAAAGCTCTCAGTGAAGGTCTCTCTGGTGAGAAGCAGTGCCTTATTCAAAGCCCTAAAGAGAAAGTTATGGGTCAGATATTCCAGTTACAAAATGCTCCCGTCTCCCTTTCCACACAAACCGTGTCGGGTACAAGAGGACGCCCGTGTCAAACCTTAATCCCAAGAAATGAGCTACGTGGTTATTGCACTTATGTCAGTCACATACCTTTTTACTATGTGCTTCTATGCCTAATTCATAGTCACAGCCAGTGGATAAGGGGGGTTCACACACACACACACACACACACAAAAAAAAAAAAAAAAAAAACAAGCAATAAACTCCACAATTTAACTGTTTGATCCTTTGCATGTACTGGAAATTAATAACATACACTTTCAAATTTGAGGGAAAACTTTCTGGTTTAATCATAGTCGGCACCTGAGGATAGCATTCTGTGAGAAATACAGATGGAATAAGAGTCCTGACATCACTGAAAGTAAATTATTCTTAGTTGCTTTATAAAGGACACCATTTACACTGATTGCTAGTTCTGTGATAGTGTAAAGACAGACTTTCCTGTCTCAATTGTTTACCTCTTCAGAAAAATTTTAAAAATATGTAGGCCTACACTTCCTGGAATGTATCCTTACCTTGACATTTGTCTTATTTTTTTACCCCACATTAATTAAAGCACCCACATTTTAGTATGTCCAGTGAGAATATATTCGAAATTAGTACAGTAGGCCAAGCTGGTCCAACCCACGGCCCGCAGGCCACATGTGGCTTTGACTGTGACCCAACACCAATTCATAAACTTTCTTAAAATGTTACAAAAATTATGCACGGAACTTTTTTTTAGCTCATTGGCTATCGTTAGTGTGAGTGTATGTTATGTGTGGCCTAGAACAATTCTTCTTCTTCCAGTGTGGCCCAGGGAAGCCAAAAGGTTGGACACCCTTGCAGTACACTCTCCGTTAACTGGCACCCATGGGGGTCGGTAGATGCTGGATAAATGTGAGTAGACTCTTTGTTAACCGGAACTCAAGCAACCAGCAAAATCTCACACAACCAGTAAGATATTTTGCCAGCTGCTTGAGTCCTGGTTAACAGAGAGTTTACTATATGTAACTTCTTTGGCCTCCTTATATACATACACAGATATCTACTATTTGCCATTCCCTTATATATTCAGGGTAAAATCACCATTTCGTCCCCATCACTGTGGTCCTTGGAGACGGACACTGCAGAGCTGGCTCCTTCGTCCAGAAGGCTGCTCAGTGTCCACAGGGGACTTTCAGGAGGCCGAGAACCAGGTTGAAGAGCCTGTCTGTGCTGAGGATTACTACCTGATTTAGGGCAAAACCATGCCACATTTTTCCCTGGGAGACTATAGGTCAATTACTAAAATTGTGATGCCTGTGACTTCCTACCAGGAATCTGGTGACTTTGATTACACAGGGATCCAGGGAGGAGGCTTTTTAAATCAGATGCTCCATGTTAGGGAATCACATTCCTAAATATTCTGGAACCTGAGCTAGACATGCTTGGGGAATCCGATTAACCCGTCGTTTCAAAGGGATTCATATCCTTTGGACCTCCCTCGGCCTCTCGTGCCCCTCTGTCAAGGCTGGGCCCCTTTGCTAAGCACTTTGCTCATTGGAAAAACTAACACACACACACACACACACACACACACACACACACACACGTGTTGGCTGGGCCTCCAGTGTTATCAGTGTGGCTCCCCATTTTCCCACATGGACCCCCGCTTTTACTGCAGTCCCCTGGCCTATGTGGGATCACTCAGGAGAGGAATCTGTTCTCTTTATGTCACTCCTGTGGCAGGGAACAAGCCCTCAACAAAAGACACAGGGAATAGACGCCATGCGGTGTAAAACAAATGTAAATCTGTTTTCGCAAATCTTTTTTCTCCCATGCCCTTCATTTCTCTCCAGTTGTTACTTTTACATAATTTGCAGACAAGATGCTGGGTACTGGTCACACTGAAGCAGGAGGGAGTTAGTCAGTGCAGGTGGGATGATGACCTGTAAATGGTGGATAACTTAGCAATTAATGGGCGAGACCAGAAGGGAATGCACCTGAAAGAGGAAGTGTTCACAGGTTTCATCTGAGAGAAGGAATAAGGAGGGTTACTGATGGGAAGAGTGTTAGCATGGGTTCCACGTGTTTGTTTTGTAACTGCTAATGCATGCGCACTCACACACACACAGGTACACGCACTGTCCCATACACGCACTGTCACACACATGCACACACACACACCACGCACACCCATGCACACAAACACTGTCTCACACACATGCACACACATAAGCACACACACACACGCACACACATTCACATACCACGGATGCACACATATGCGCATGCACTCTCACACACACATATGCGCATGTACACACACACACACACACACACACACAAATCTGTCCTTTAGGTTCACATCCTGGATCTGAACGTTTTTTTCTAACACATTGTGAGTATAGCTGCATTATACATATTTATTAGGCACCTGCCACCCTAAGACAATGTCCTAATGGATGTGCAAGTACCCACTCCCCTTAGAAAACACTTCTGATGTTTCTGTCTGTACGCTTTTATCCGTTTTAACACAGAGCAGTTTGATGCTGATAATTGTAATGCTGCCCCCTGGAAATGGTGTGTTATTTTCAGAGTCAGATCCTCCGTGTGGGTTTGGAAACATCTGTTCAGACCAGAACATATCAGTTAAAGCTATATTCTGCTCCTTTCCATATGCATCCAGATGGTTACATTTATGCACTATGAGTATACACTATACATTTCAACTATCTACTGTAACTTAGTTTATTTTCTTTTGTATATCTAATGAAACTCATTATTTAAGACAATAAGAGTTCTGAATAAATTTCTAAGATCTGAAAAACTTAAAAGTTCTTCAAATATTTGTGCACTTGTGTTTCTATTAAAATGCTGTGTCTTTCTTTTCAAATGTGTATAAACCGTGTTATTAAAGAAAAGGTGAAATTTTTACCCTGAATGTAATTTAAAAATCAAAGCAAAATAAACCTTACCAGGGATATAGCTTCAAGAACATCACTGCAAATTATGAGGAAATTATTAGTTAATTCAACAAAGTAATGCATGCTCCTATCGTGTAAACATAAAATATATTTCTCATTGATCACTACCTTGAGAAAAATGACAAAGCTATTTGAATGAGTAAAAAGTCAGTTTTCTGAGAATTTTGGTTCAGAAAGGATGAGGCTATAGAGCAGTGATCTTCAAATAGTTTTCACTGTTTTACACTGTTATTTTGCAAACTGTGACCTCTCAATCATTATTAAACTGACATACAAAATTTTTCCTTATAATTTTAAGTAGCTAAAAGTGATGCAAATTTCTGTGTACTATAATATGGACAGGTTAAAAACAAAGCTATGAAATTGCATTTTTAAATGTGGTGAGTGGGCTTTTAATTACAATGTAATTTGGTACTGCTCATCATCTATTAAAAGAAAATACACAAAAAAGCAATTCAACACTAGGGAATTGGACCTTGTTGCTTTCTCTCTTTGAACTTGTGTTTCAGTTTCATTCTTTCACAGAATTTTATCTTATTTTTTATCTTTTCTTGAACATTTTTATCTATTTTTCATAATTGTGTGAAAACATATAAATAATATATTTTCGTTCTGCCCACAAAGCTCTACATGTGACATTGTCTATACTGAGCTATCAATATACTCCATATTTGTACATTATTAGTCAAAATAACATAAATATATTACGTGATTTTATATTTAGTAAATAAAAATAAGATTTAATTAGAAATGCATGTCCTAATGAACTAGATGGAAATATTTTTTTAATTTATTTATCCATGAGCATTTTTACTGAATTGACAGAATGAAATAAGTGTAGCATTAAATCTATTTGTAGGGTTTTTAAAAATTGATGTAGACCCAGGGGAAATTTAGAATGTCAAAGAATTTCACTGAAGGATTTACAACTTCTTCCAAATTATATGAAAAACATCAGCGATGTGTTATTTCATCAGTTAAGAGATCAATTACTTTGTCTTTGAAAGTAAATTTCAGGAACCACGTGACACAGAAGGATGGGGTGTGGCTTCCGCCCTCCGGTGCCCTCTGTGTCCCTCTGTGACTGGTTCTTGGTGTGTTACTGGCTCATGTGACTTCATGGGACTTGTGTTTGTCTCCATTTCCTCTCTCATGTTAGAGCGTCATCACCTCTACACCTCCCATCTCCACTCCTTCTCTCCTCCTCACCCTCTTCTCACTATTCTCGTGTTCTCCCGCCACTTGGCGTCTTCCTACAGCCTTCCACTGTGAAAGCCCTTATGAAAGGGTCAGTTGTCTCAAGCACATGGGAGTTAACAAACCCATGAAAGAGCATCACTTGCACTTTATCATAAAATAAAAATTTCTAGAAAAACATGCATTTGTTTTGTGATGAGTTCCAGCCATGATGTTAACAAAGTGTAATATTCAATTATAAAACATTTTATTCTATTATTCAATGTCCGAATCTGTTTGTTGGCCTGGATCAAAGCAGCGATTTTTGTTACACTCCCAGTATGGGAGGGTTTCATTCCTTAGTTAGAAGCCTTGCCGTGGGAATCAACCATTGAGCTAGATCTCATCGAAAGATCCATTAAAAGCATTGCATCAAAATACGTGAATCAGAGATTTAAAACTGACCTACACGTACAAGTGTGCCCATGCCTCCTGTTAATGTCCCGGGATGTTCTTCCACTTGTGTCCCTTTGGATTGGGACAGAGATTGGCAGCCCAAGTTCTCAAGGCTAGGATGGTTTGGAAGATAAGGCTGCCCCTGAGGGGACCCAGGAAAGCCTCCGTGTCACTCTCTCCTTTCATCATTGAACCTGAAGGAAGCGTTTTCCTTTCTCTTATTTTGGCAGCTCTTAAGTGCATAATTAATTTTGAAATGACTAAATCATTGTTTTTATTTCCCCCTCTTCTTATTTAAAGGGACATGTACCTTAATAATTGTATCTTTCTTTTATTTGTTTTAATAGAGTTACCACAATGTTACCCATTCGAGAGACCCATAATTACATCTTTAAAGCTATAAAAGAATAAAGTAAAAAAAGAGATTAAACATATCTGTTTTCCCCTCTTTTTCCTTTACTCTTTAAAGACTCTTGAAAGTGATATAATAACTGCTCACAGGTGTTAACCTAGCATGATGGACCCCATTTTGTAGGACCTGAAACATGCCTCCTAGGGGACCATATTTAAAAATTAAAAAATAACACATAGAAAATAAATTATAAAATGAATTTTTAATTGGAAGGAGGAGTGGAATCAAGCAAATTTTAGTTTTTATAAAAGCATTCAAATATTACAAAATTCATAAAAATTGATATAATTTGCTTTCAACTAGCTGCCTAATGGAACTCTGAAACACTTTAAAAAATTTGGTACCATACTGAATTAGTGGCTTTTCAGATGCAAAGATTTGTTATGTTATTTTTAATAAAATAAATAGAAAAATTAGGTCTTTCTTCTAGCAAGGTTAATAAAATATTTGTGAATTAATAGTTTAGAAAACTTTTAACTATACAGTCTGCAATGGTGATAGTATGTAAATTTATAGGGCTGTTGTAAAATATATAGGTGGTGAAGACCCTTATCATTTCTTTCCTAGGAAGCTGTAAGATGGCAGATCATTTCAAGATATTTCAAATATTATTTTACTCATGATTAATGGAATTGATTGGTGAGGCTCCTTAACTAGTTTTTCAAAAATGTCCCATTTCTAGCAGCACAGTATGTGTGTTTTGTGGTGACTTAGTCAATACCAGAACTTTGTGTCAAATCAGCAAGAATTTAAATTTTTTTCAATGGGTTCAGATGGTGTGTTCCTCTTTATTATTTGAATTATCAGATAATTTGAAAGCCTTTTCATGGCTTCTGTTTGAAATTATTTCTTACCCTTAATGAATCACTGCTTTTGGTATGATCTGAAAAACTGTTGATTACATTTTCTACTCAATGTCAAAACAGGTATTTTATTTTCAATATATATCTGTTCATTTTCTTTCATATTCCATTATTTTCTTCCCTGCATTTCATCTGTGTTCTATTTAATAAGTACATCTGAAAATAATTGAAACATTATACACATACCCACCATATGTGTATAAATAAGGAGCTTGTAATTTTCTGTTTCACTGAAACTTCCTATCACCCTGCAGTTAATGCCTTAACTTTGTAGCTTTGTAGTAAATCTACCTTCATTTCAGGGTCCCTGGTTAAAATCTGGAGGCTGTCCAATTCATACAGTTTAGGAACAATGGCCTCAAAACTAATAAAAGAGGTGTGATCAGGCCAACATCATCAATGCTTTTATCCCCCAAGTTCTATGGTTTTAGGTTAATGAAACCATGTATATAGTCTGCCTGGGCTGCTATAACAGAGCATCACAGACTGAGTGGCTCAAACAGAAATGTATTTTCTCATCGTTTTGGAAGTTAAAAGTCCAAAACCAGATTCTGGCCAATGCAATTCCTGGTGGAAGTCTGCATCACGGCTTGTAGACGGCCACCTTCTCACTACATCCTCATACAGCAGAGAGAATGCAAGCAGGCTTTCTGGTATCTCTTACAAGGACACTAATCCTACAGGATCAGGGCCCCATCCTTATGACTCCATTTAACCTTAATGTCTTCCTTAGTTCAAATGGACATATTGGTGGTTAGAGCTTGAACATATGAATTTTGGAAGAATATACCATATTTTGCCATGTATAATGAACATTTTTTTGCCTGAATTTGTGAGCGGAAAGTACGGACATGCATTATACTTGGGTATTACCAATTCTGTACCTATATAAATGTTTTTAATTCTTTTATTTCTGTTTATGAGTTAAAAGTGTAACTCTAGAAATCAATATGATATCCATATGCAAAAAAGTATCCTGGAATATGATAATCCTTTTTTATTGTTATATTTATTGGAGTGACATTGGTCAGCAAAAATTACATAGGTTCCAGGTGTACAATTCTACAGTGCATCATCTATGTGTTGCATCATGTGTTCACCACCCAGTCAGTTCTCTTTCCATCACCATATATTTGACTCCCCCTCCCTCCTCTGCCACCCCCTCCTCTCTCACCCTCAGGTAACCACTCAACTATTGATTGTGTCCATGAGTTTTTGTTTCTTTGTTGCTTTCAGTTTTTTATTCCATAGATGAGTAATGTTAAAGAATAAATGCTAAAATTCCTTTATAATACAAAAAACAAGTATCTAAATATAAACAAATAAAAATTTGAATTAAAAAATTATAATGAAAGATTTTTTTCCCTGAAAGTTTGGGCCAAAAACGTGGGTGCGCATTATATATGGCAAAATACGGTAATTCAGTCCATCGCACCATGTCTATCCTACATGTCTTTTAATAAAACACTTGAAAAGCCAAATTAAAGATTTGCTATTTTATAAAATTCAATTAAAATCTAGATTAATTTCTTACCTTGGTGAGGAAAAAAATCTACCCTCTCACATAGGAAACACAACAGCATGTCATTGGCAACAGTTGGGGTCAGCTCCCTGGACTCAGTGCCTCTTGGTCTTAAGACCCCTGAGGAAAACAAAGCACACAACCCAGCGTATGGTGGTGTGGCAGGCACAATACAACCTCCCATGACAGTGGAGGCACACAGGAACCACTGTAGCAAGTGATTCTGAAGTCCCCTGGACACGTGTTGGAAGGTTTTCAGTCGGGACTCAGTGTGAGTAATTCTCCATGAATGCCACTCTGCCCTCTTGGCTCCTGGTTTTGCCCTGAATCAGCGTTCTTCCATGAAATGTGGCCAGTACCCCACGCTCAGTAGTCTTCTCACAGCTTCTTGCCTGTAGGAGTTTACTCTATTGCTATTGAAGGGCTCTTGTGAAGTCGAACTTAACTCAGATTTTAATTTTTAACCTTGTAATACAGGAAACCTGGTTATGAGATCCCATTTCATGAGGCTGCATGGTTTAATGTGCTAAGATAGATCGTAAGGACTGACATGCTTGCCTATTTGGCTCACTGTTGCAATTCCCAAGCCTGGAATGCAGTCTGGAGCAATCAGTAAAGGAAAAAGCACACATAAGGTAACGAACAACACTGCATGTGAAGAGGAGCAGCATCTCCATATGGATTATTGATGGATGTCAGCCTGTTTTTAGCTACTAGCCAGGATGCATTAAATGTTGGTCACTCTGGTCTCCCATCCATGTTGATTCTGTTTGCCATTCATCCCAGCCTTCGTCTCCCATGTCCTTCCCCCACAAAACCCTCTCTCTGTGCATCTTATCTTTCTGAAGCAACTCCTGTTGGCACTTCCTTTTCTGAAATAGAAGGAAGCGATTGCATATGTTGAGACATGCCACCAATTGCCAAGAAATTCTATTTCTGTCTTTCTTCATTCATCAGTAGGAAACAAAAAGCTGTAGCACCTCGTCAGCGTTTTCTGGACATCCACAACAAATTAGTGTCAGCTGATGAGGTCGCGTTGCTTTCCTTCTACTTCATGAATACTTGAAATATTTATACCAATAGAAATGCATTGCTTGAGAGTATATCAGTGACTGAGAAACTTCTGGGATTCTTTTCACCATAAACAATATGTTTCTTTCCCATCTTAATTTCAAGCCATTGAGCCTTTGGTTTTAAAGAAAATGAGGAAATAACATTTTAGAGAACACTAAAAGAAAAAAGCAACCAATTATTCTGATGAGCAGAGGAGAAAAGACAAAAACTAAACTTTTCATCTTTTGATTATCACTCTGGAAGACTGATTGTAAACAAGGACATACTTGACTTCAGAAGTGAAACCCACCCCAGTGTTAGGATATGATGGTTAAATTCTATTTAGAAGGATAAAAAACTAGTATGTCAGTTCCCAAGGTTTTTGTGTCTTAGAAAACAGAGTGTCTATGTTATTCTATAAACTAAGTTCAGACTTCTAATTCATCTGTTTGATCCTAATTTTACCATATCACGATATTTACAGTCAGGCACCGGCTTTGAGCAAACACCCTTCTGGGGCAGGATGTGTGATTGTGGTGAAGTGTTTGTGTTCTCTCCTTCCCTGTGTCCCGCTCGGTCACCTCTGGTCCCTTGTACCTCAGGGCCTTTCTCGCTCCTGCATATTCTGCCAGGAAGGTAGAGGAAGTCGGACTTCAACAATCATAGAGTTGGGAATCCTATATCCCTGACAGATTCATGGACCACTGCCTGCCATTGTCAGACCTGGGATAACAAAGACCCTCATGTTGGCAGGACAAGTGGGGTCTGGGTAGGCACACACTCAACACCACACATGTCAGTCAGTTGGCTGGGGTGGCTGTACCAAATGCCACAGCTGGGATGATTTAAACAACAGACATTTATTCTACCACAGTCCTGGAGGCTGGAAGTCCAAGATCAAGGTGCTGTTCATTTCTCCTGAGGCCTCTCTCCTGGGCATGTAGACAGGCATCTTCATGTTCCCGTGACGTTCTTCCTCTTGTGTGTCTGTGTCTTAATCTCCTCTTCCTTATAAGGACAGCAGTCAGGTCGGATTAGGGCCCACCTCAATGACCTCATTCTAACTTAATTACATCTTTAAAGACCCTATTTCTACATATAATCACATTCCAAGGTATTGGGTTATGACTTCAACATATGAGTTCAACCCATGCCACCAGGGATCTTTTAAGCCAGGGCTCCTTGAGAAAGAAAGGCAGTGTCCTATCTGGGCCCTGCCATTCTACCAGGGCATGACATTTTAGTAAGCATGTCATTATACATCCAAAGTAGATCAGGGGTGAAATGACATGCTGCAAACAGCATTCTTTATTCATGAAGAAGTTCAGCAGTCTGAGAGGTGGTGGGAAAACATTACTTCCCCTGCATGTGAGCTGGAACTCAGGTCACTTTGGATGAAATATTTATTTCCCATTTTTCTCACCTTGGAAACATTGGACAATATTGTCCCACTCGGTTCCTTTCTCCAAGATGTTGAGGTCCTTGAAGTTGAAATATTTTCTTTTTTTTTTAAATTCATTCTCCAATCAATACAATTTATTCAGTCATGGTTTTTTATTTTTCAATCATATTACAAGGCTGATTTTATAATTTGACATTTTGTTTTAATAGCTATCTTTATTTATTCGATTACCTATCATTTCTTATTTTTTAGCTTTTCTGCTTTCATTTTGACAAAGAAATTTTTTTTGCACCATCGATGGGCCTGGATTAAAAAGGGCCACTATCATAGGTGCACAAATGATCTCCTTCTTTTCAAAAAGGACTCAAATATACCTAAATTTCATTAATTTTGGGGGTTTAAAGAGCTAGTGCACTGTGGAGAGGTATGTCACAACTAAACCGTATGAGTCAAAGTTGAAATATTTTCAACTTAGCCAATGCATTAAAATGTTATAAATGTTATAAAATGTTATAAAATAAAGAACCAAATGACTTGTCCTTAATTTTGTATTTTGAAAGAAAAAAAAAAAGACTCCTACAGTGGATGGAACACATATACATCTTATCTTCTTCCCACCCTTCCAAATTATAGTGAGCTAAGCAAGCAGGCATTGGGACATCCAAGCTAAAGAGACGATCCTGGCTCTTATAGGAGTTTATATATTGCAATACCTCTGAGCTTGTGCAAACCCAGGCCGAGGCCCTGATCGTCCATGATAGATTGTTCTAAATATCAGATGAGATAGCCGAGTCTCCATGTTGTCTGGAAACTTGTTTGTCTTCTTTTTGTCTCCTTAGCAAATGCCCAAATGTGGTGTTCTCAGAGCTAGGAAGCATTTCGAAAGGTATGTGTCCTTTCCGGTTTATCAACAAGCAGGACTCAAACAGACACATATAATGTTGTGTTTACGGTGCAGTAGTTATGAAGTAATAGGAATGTGTGATCAGATCTGTGGAAATGCAAGGCCACTCGTGTGCCACGACTAGGGTCTGTTCCAACTGGGGAATGGCGTGGGGCCCACCAAGTGCAGGAATGATCTCCAGACACCCCTGAAGAAATAGGGAACCTTCTCAGCAGTGGGTTCTGTTTAAGCTACACCGCCCTTGAACCCCTCCCCATGGGAGGGAAAAGGCCACTGGGTTTGGGGAAACTGTGCCTTATCCACAGGTCAGTGTGGGGAGGAGCCTGGGAGACCCAGAGAGGAGGGACTGGACAGGTGGTCAGGCATGGTCTGCTCGGGGCAGTCCCAGAAGAACATAGTGGGTTGCAGATTGGAGACTAAATTCTACAGAACGTCATTCTCCTACGTGCAACAGGTATAGTTTGTTTTCTAAAGCATGCCCTTTCAGAAAGTAGCAATTAATTTAAATCTGAACTCACAATGACAGATTTTCAAATTAATTTATAGACATTTTCACTTAGAAAAGGACCATGTCTTTCACTGATATTGGAAGTCTTTCTTTCTAGCGGGCCAAATAGACTGGTCAAGGAAAAGGAAAAGCCCACCTCAACGTGCTTTCTGCAGATTTTTATTGTACATTTTAGGGTGTTTCTTACCTTTTGTTTTGTAAGCGATAAATTGGCGTGTGGAGTCTCACAGGGGTATTCAGACTGCTTCCTCCAAACGCTTAAGTGTGAGCTTCCCAAAGTGAGGATTTGCGGGGAGAGCTGTCAGATTAGAAGCCACTGAAGTTTAAATTTACCCAATAAGAAGAGCCAGAAAACTAGAATTACAAGCGGAACTGCTTCCCTTTCTCCTTTTTTCCTGCTTTCAGCCTGTGTTTTAATTACAGGTGTGGTTGCAGGTGACTTAAGTCAGTATCAGGCACTCTGGTGGTCATCACTTAACTCCTCACAAGCCCCAGGAAAGTGTTCTAGTCTTTGGTTTATGGGAGTCACCTGAATGTCCAGGACTCACCCCTTGGAAGCAGTAGTGAGCGAGGTGTTCCTAGAAACTACCATTATGTTAGCCGGGATCCTAAAAACGGGCTCAGTCAGCCAAATACATCATCAGGCCCCAAACTGTGCCAGACCTTTTATGTCTCCAACCACAAACAAAAGCTGATGCATTGTTGTTTTCATTACAGTGGCATTTGAGGTATACTAGGGCTGTCCGGAAGGTATCCAGCCACGAAATGAGAAAAGTAGAGGCATTTATGACGGCTGGATTTTTTCCGGACAGCCCTCATATGTGTGAACAAGGTGATGCTAAGCACTTACTGCCCTGCCCAGTAGAGAGTAGTAAGAAACTGTTGTCCTGTCTAGCTGGGAAACCATCGTAATAAGAAACCTTTAAGTGTGCATAACTGTAAAAGGGAGCGTGTGGGTTCTGTGCTCCTGGAGGGCATACACTGGGTCTGTGATGCCAACAATCCATGAGAAACCGGGTGGCACACGCTTGGGGGTCATCGTGGGCAGACCAGTGCTCTGTGTCACACCACTGTTAGGGGAGGAACCAGTGTTGGCAGCTTTGGGGGCAGGACTCCAGGAAGATGTAAAGCGTCCTGTGCCGCGTTTGTAATTTTGTTATGTGAGCTCACTCACAAGGATGTGCTCCTGTGTTTCCTTTTAAAATAAATGGCAGGGAGAGATGGGTGGTGAGGTATCGTTCTGGGGGCCGGGCCATTCCTTTAGGAAGTCGGTGGGCAGCCTCCTGTGTAAGTGTCTGCTTCCGCTCCTGGTTAAAGGGAGTGGCCTGAGCTAGTTCTTCTAACGCTGCGACTTGTGAGTTCTACGGAAAGCACAGAAAACTACATATCCCGAGTGAAATAGATATCTTTACTGTTACACAGGTCACCATGTGCTGTCATTTTTCCTACATTTTTTTAGCTAGATGTGCCTTTTTTAGTAGAGTTCGCAACTGTCATTCCAAAATTATTGCAGCAGCTTCTCAGATAATGGCCTGACCCCTAGTCCCCGTGCTTTCCCATGCTAAGTGCTACAGCCAGATTCATCATCCTTAAAACTCACTTCATGTGTCTCCTGGCTCAGATATTTCCAACCATCACAAACTTGGAAGACAAACACCACGCTATTTCATTTCTTCAGTATCACTGATAGAAATGAAAAACAAACAACTTACAAAAAAAAAAAAAAAAAGAGGTCTTCCTTAAGCACCTGGTTTGACACTTAGGAATGATACTTAATCAGTCCTTGTCTGATATTCTCAGTAGCCTGAAACATTCCCAATTCAACTGGGAGACCCTCCGAAAAATGGAAAAAGAAAAAAAAAAATACCTACACATCAGTTTTATAGCCTTGTGGAGTATTTTTCCAGATGTGTAAATAATAGGACATGACATCATACTATTTAGTAAAATTTAATAATTTCTAGATTGTAACTGAAAACAAATTTTTAAAATCATGTATTTTGTTATATTGGCAGTGTTTTAAATTTTTTTCACATTTCAGCATATACTCTTATAATAATGATGAATGTATCTCTAGGATACATGTGACCTACACTGTCACCTCTCTGCACAGAATTGGCTGAGCTGGCTAATGAGTGTGGCCAGTGATGAACAGAGTGGCTGGGGGTCAGCTCCTCAGCTCCATTCATAAGAAAACTGGGTTTGTGTGCAATCATTTTGTGTTTGCCTTGACTTTGTGACGGCAAATCCATCATTATGGCCCCAATCCTCACATACCACATGGCAGCCGTGGCCGCCAAACAGATACACACATGTTCCCAGGAGCGGTGCAACTTTGGAACGTCGAAAGGATTTTGTTCGGAGTCTTGTGAGAGCTGGACATAGTGAAATGTGTGGCATGAAAAGTAGGAACAGGCAGTCCATTGCAAATAGCAACGTTGGCCTCATCACCAGTGAATACCTGTGAAAGCTCAGAGTTAGTCTTGTCACCACAACGGGAGGTGGCACTCACTGTGTAATATAGGAGCTCACACATCATTTTTCCCTGGTGGAGCTACTTTGTGGGAAACTTTATTATTAAAGTAACAGTTTGCTGTAGAACGAACTTTTTAATGGTCCAAGTCTACACACTCACGCGTCCTGTTCTCCTGTGAGGTGTCCCCATGTTCCAGGCGAGGAGACTGAGTGGAGCTGTGTACAAAAGCACAGCTCACACTTCCTGAACACTTAGTATGTTCCAGACCTTGCCCTGCCTTGTATTTGCTTGACAGTAAAGTACAAGATTTGAGTTTAGTACAAATAGCAACCAAGAGCCCAGTGCGCACATTGCATTGGTGAGAACATGAGCTCTGACTTCTTATCTGGAAGTAAACCAGAAATTCTAAACAATCCTTCAGCTCAAAACACACAGTGCTGCACCAGGAATGCATGCAAATGGCGCACGCTGCATGCACACGTTTGTGGAACTGTCCAAAAGTCATTAAGGATCACAGCCCTGCCGTCCACAGCACAGTAAAAGCTGTAAGTCAGATGTAGGCTGAGCTCCAAAGTGGGCCTTCTCCTTGGAGGAATCCATAATGACAGGAAAGTCCAGAAAGAGGAGGTGCAAAGGTCTGAACATTTGCATTCCCTA
Source organism: Lyroderma lyra (assembly GCA_004026885.1). Lineage (NCBI taxonomy): Eukaryota > Metazoa > Chordata > Mammalia > Chiroptera > Megadermatidae > Lyroderma > Lyroderma lyra. The sequence continues at coordinate 182,358 of PVJL010000811.1, forward strand.
AATTCATATGCTGACACCTAACCCCCAGTGTGGTGGTGTTAGGAGGTGGGGCTTCCGGGAGGTGATGAGGTCATGAGGGTGGAGCCCCAAGATGGGATTAGTGTCACAAAAGAGACCCAGAGAGCTCCTTGCTCCTCCCACCATGTGAGAACACAGGAAAAGATGGCCACCTATGATCTACAGCAGGAAACATGTCCACATAAGACACCAAATCCGCTGGCACCTTGATCTTGGACTTCTAGCCTCCAGAAGTGTAAGAAATAAATGTCTGTTATTAGTAAGATCCCCAAGCTGACTGAGACAGGAGGCAAAGCCTGAGGCCTACCAAAATGAGATTGTAAGGTAAATTCAACAACTGTATTTGCAGCGTGTAATGCACACTTTTTTGCTCTAATTTGTGAGGAAAAAATAAGGATGTGCATTATACATGGGTAGGACTAATTCCATATCTATATAAATGTTTTTCATTCTTTTATTTATCCATCTGCATGTGAACTAATACCCTAAAATACAATTATTGGGGGTTTTTAATATAAAAAAATTTTATACATAAAATTTCTTATACCATAATATGTTAAAAAATAAATGCTAAAAATTTTCTATAATACACAAAACAAGAACCTTAATATAAACAAATAAAAATTTGAATTAAAAAAATTAAAGTGAAAGACTTTTTTCCCTGAGAGTTTGAACCAAAAACGTGGGTGTGCATTATACACGGGAGTGCATCATACATGGCGAAATATGCTACATCAGTTATCAAAACATATTGAGTGAAGAACAGGCCGAACTTCTGTAACAAAGGGAATGGAGTGTATTCCTCTCTGTCCTAACAGTCCTGGGTGATGGGGCAGGGTTGGGGGACACTGAGCTCAGTGAGCACGTGAGACAGGGCTCCATGAGTCAAAGGGAGAAATGGAGAACAAGGACTGTGGACAGTTATCTCTTTCCACCGCAATATCGATGGACCAAACATTATGGTTAAAGTACACATATTTTAACTGAATGTAAAAACTGGCTAATCACTATTTATAAAGCATACATCCCAACTATGAGAATTTATAAAATTTGAGCATTGAAAAACTTTTTCTTGTTGACTGATACACATATATACTTATAATTTTATACACACACACACACACATAAGTATATGTGGTTATATGTGTGTACGTATTTTTTGCATTTACAGTTGACCCTTGAACAGTGTGATGTTAGTGGGTACTGACCTCCCCACCTCAGTAAAGTAGAAATCTGAGTATGACTTTCCAAACACTTGATAGCCTACTTTGAAAACCTCACCTATAATATAAAGCCAATTAACACATACTTTATATATTATATGTATTATATACTGTATTCTTAACAATAAAATAAGCTGGAGAAAAGAAAATGTTAAGTAAATCATAAGATGTACCTGCAAGTTTTTGCAAATAGACTCAAATCTTCAAACAATTTTCAATATATTATTTAAAAATACCCCAACAACACCACCTATCAGTGGACCCTCACAGTTCAAACTCATGTTGTTGGAGGATCAACTGTACTGGAAATGTACACACACACACACACACACACACACACACACACACACCACACTTAGTATATGAAGGATGGTGTCATATTATTTTATCCAGCAAAGAGACAAAGAGACTTAAAGGCAGACACTGTTACTAAAGTTAAAGAGGGTCATTATATTATACCATAAACATTTTAAGTTCCAAAGGAAGATGTAAGTAAGCTTAGGAGAACTTAATAATAAAGGAGCAAAAGCAAACATTGTCAAAGCTGCAGGAAGAAACTGATAGATTTCCACATAACCTTAGAATTTTATTAGAATGGGCTGGGCTCTCCTATCTAGCTATGTGGTATTTGGCTGCTACTTAAACTGTCCAATTCTTAGTGGGTACAATACAATAATAAATGCTTCCTAATGTTGCATTAAATAAACAGCCTGGGTAATATACTTAGCAAATTATCTAGTGTGCAGAAAACATGCCATAAAATTAAATGCTATTATTATTATTATGATGATGATGATGATGATGATGATGATGTTATTGACAAAAGTAGCAACACAATAAAGTAGCATTAAGGAAAACTAACTCTAATTGTGTTGTATAATAACAAACAGGAGACAGGAAACTCTAGAGGAAGGGCCAGGGATGGGTTGGGGAGGGAGTGGGTATCTAGAAGCTATTTTGAGGCATCCCAAATAGAAAATAATAACCTTTGCATTTCAGGTTGCTGCTATGACCACACAAAAATAGAGAAGGCAGGGAAGAAATGTGAAAAACAAACAAACCCTACAAAAAACTATTTGGTGGTGGAGTTTATTGCCTTGGAGGCAAAACACACTGCCAAAAAACACATATGTCCTAAGAAGAATAAGAATCCTGCAAATTCTTCAAGTTGTGTCTTTAAATGTTTAAATATTTACAGCTGTGGAATCCATTTATTTTCCTGCCTGAGTAATACACTGAGTGCACCTTACCACTTGGTACTGACACATTCTTAGGTCTGTGAAGACTTATAGAAAGGATGTGAGCACAGCATAGTCAGCAAAAGTAAAACTCACTGTGTCCACCAGAGCGCATTGCCTGTGGGGCCACAACGGTGTTAACTGTTTAGGACGTAAATGTTTGCTCCATCCACTGGCTTGCAAATTACCGCGTCAACATGGAATTCTTCACCGATGCCTTCAGTTACAGTGGCAGTGCAGCCACCGTGGTCTTGCTGACGTCTGCATTTGCTTGAAACATCTACGTGAGAACTGGGTTCAAAATGTGCTCAGCCATTACATGCCAATGGTCTGGCTTAGGGACCCATGTCACCGGTGTCAGTTAACTTCAGATGGCTTCTCAGGGTCTTTGAACAACTTCAGGAACGCAGAAGACCACTTCACCCTTGAAGTTTGTCAGCTGTAGTAGCCCCACCGCTTCACACACAGAAGGTGATTAACAGGCATTTTTCTAAAAGGCGTATTTGGTTGTTTAAAACAGAGCAATAAAAATTGCACAATCTAAAGGAAGGAACAGTTTGTATCACCCTGTTTATTACCAGTTAAATGCCAGAAGACTTTTAAAGTAAGAGCAACCAGTGTAAAGCAGGAAAAAAAACAAATAAAAGTTTTATGATCTTAAAATAGAGCTATTGCTCTCTCCCTTTCCACAGTTTTACACAACTTTCTATACCTTTTGGCACTAGAAACTACATTTAATGTTTGGCTCTGCACATGCCAGCAAGGCATCGTTTAAAATTATAGCTGTAAGGATAGAGGTGTTGTAAAACTGAGCAGGAAAACAGACAATTTCTATAGAGTCGAACAGTGGATGTTACATTCATTCCAATCAAGGAAAATTTATTCCAAAAGAAGAAGAGTGGAATTGAACATATGCTTCATTTTCCCTGGGTCATCTCAAACCTTTTAGATTAACCCTTTTTGAACACTTGAGTTTTCCAAATTATTATTAATAGCTGTTTCATTTATCACTGGCTCATTATTTTTAACTATTTGTTTATGTTTTGAGTGTTACTATAATGAAAGATAAAGGTACCAGGGGAAATAAAGGGGTTGCACTTATTTTATTTTTGGATAAAGACCCTGCCAAAGTGATCAAAGCAAGCACTGCTATTAACAATGGGAGAGCAGCTGGGTTTATCCATAACCTACATGTTATGACAGATGAGGGGAAAGAGGACGCTTAAGTTAGGCCTGTCCTAAAAATATGCTTGGAGAACATGAACCTCCAAAGAAAGAAAGAGAAAAACAAACAAACAAAAAAAAAAAAACAAAAACAAAAAAAACACTAAGAAAATAAGAAAATTCCTGGCTCAGAAGAAGGAATTGAGGAAGGAGAAGGAAGTGAAGAGGAAGGAGAAGCTTCTGCCCTTGACAGCCTCAGGCCACAGCTCCCCAGCAAACAAAACAAGAAAAAACAGAAAGGAAACCCAGTTCAGGGGGGTCCCTCAATGTCAGACCATTCCAGATGCCCAAAGAAAAGCACATATTTCAGTGATGAGGAAGAACACAGTCATTCAAATTATATTTATTGTGTAAATACCACTCATAATATTTTTTAATCTTGGAGCACCAAGCTTAAGTTGGGACTATAGATTACTTTTAGAATTTGAGCCTAAGAATAGTTAGTACCCAATAATTTTTTACTATAAAATAGTTCCTAGGAAATTGAAAAGAAGTTTTAAAATACCATGTTGCTATCTTGCCTTAGCAGAGTAATAAATAATCAAGATTTGCTAATAACCAAATATATGAGTATCATATAAGAACAAAGCACTCACCCTACGCAGGCACAAAGGTGTGGAAGCTAATGAATATGCATGATTTACTCTGAGCCCAACGTTAAACACCGTTCTTAGCACCCAGTTCCTCCCGGAAACCCCAGCTGCCTAGAGATTGAAAATATTCTGAGCTAAAACGTGGTGCAATACACACTGTCCCCGCAGATATCTAGAAAGATGTCATACACGAGCTTGGAATGAACTGGTCCCTTCAGTTCAGAAACATTGCTAATGCATTTAAAAAAAAAAAAAAAAAAAACCAAAAAACAGATACGGTTCTGTCCTCACACGGTGTGTAGACTCATGGAGAGCAGGCATAGAACAAGTAAAATCGCCAATGGACTTACAACCGTAAAGTGTGTTCGAGTGTGAAGGGGAAGGATGGGTGTGGGGGCAGGTGACTGCACGTGAGCCGTCTGAGGGCCCTCGCTGAGGACACGGCACGTGAGCGGAGCCGGGGACGGTGGGCAGGAGCGATGCCGGTTCCTGCGGGCTCTCCTGCGTCTCTCCTGTCCCAGGGCCTAGGGCTCTGTGACTTCCCGCATCCATGCTCCCCTGGCCTACTTTTAATTTACTTAATGACGTCCTGGACCCATTTTCACCGGAGGAGCCCCATAGTGAGATCACATTTTACTCAGGGAGAGAAATGGGCTTGCACAGAAAAAAGGGAAAAAGCCTTAGTCATTATTGCCTTGGCGCAAGCAAGTCCGAGGCTCGGTCCCGTTAAATAATATTCCCAGGGGGCATGCCTGCAAAAAAGCATGACGCATCATCACGGCGGGATGCTCTCCCACCGGGGTGGTCCCTGACCCTCCGGGGCCTCTTAGAAACTCAGACTCGGGGCCCCGCACCTCCGCCACACTCAGAACCATTTTAACAAGATGGCTCAGTGATTTACAGGCTCCATGAAATCAGAGGCCCTGTGGCTTAGTGATACGAAGGAATCTTTATTTCTCTGAATTCCTGGTGCTGAGCCGCACAAGTCCCCTGGACCGTGGTCATGGTTGTGTGGGGCCTGGACTGCTCAAACGTGAGCAGGACTGGTATTAGTCCCGTTTTTTATTTTCTGTATTTTTCTGGTGCTTTGACATCTTGGGTTCTTGTCGATCTGGGAGAGATGGCACATCCCCCACTCCAGAGTTGGCTGGTTCTTAAAGGTGACAAAAGACTCCCCTTCTAGCTAGCACACCTTTCTTATGCAAACCGACCAATATGGAGCCCCCCCACCCCCTTCCCTATGGGGCTCTTACACTCCAGGCCACTGTCCCCTGCGCTGAGCACCCAGGACAGGTATCAGATGACTTGGGGCAGCCCCTAAACCTTGGAGCTTGCTGTTCCAACTAGATGATCCTGAGCCTGCACAGCCCGCCTCACACAGACACCACGCAAAGGCTCTGGCCCACCTCCCCTCCCTGTGTGCCTCCAGGCCCACGGGCCCCCGTAGTGGGGCACACCCACTCCTCTCAGACCTGCGAGCAAACCGCTCTCTGCTCAGTGACAGTCGTCCCCTGGTCCGGTGCCCTCCCTATCCCTGAGTAATAATAAAACCTGCATTTAAAGCAGGCGTGCACCTGGGGTGCTCTCTCTCATGGCAATCGGCCAGCAGGAGCGTGGAATGGGGCAGGGCCCCCCACACCCCTAGGGAGAAGGTCCTGCAGGAGCCCCAGCAGTCACTGGGCATGCGTCTTGTCCCCACGTGGGTGTGGGGAGACTTTAAATTAGACAGCAGCTGACTAAAGGCAAGAAATCCGTCAGGGACTTGTGGAGGGGAAGGGGGCACCTGGAAAACAGTTATTTCAGAGCCTGGGATGGTTCCAGAAGAGAAAGCTCTGAGTCAGCCTTCCTTTGGTCAGCCAGAAGGCAACCCGCAGGTGTGAGGACTCTGAGGACCTCTGTGTGGCCTTGGCCCCTGCTGGATCTCATCAGCCGTCCCGACTAGGGCACAGAGCAGCGACAGCTTCTCCAGGCTCGCAAACTCATCCGACCCGCAGCCTGCAGGTCACAAGCAGCCAACCCAACACAAATTCGTAAACTTTCTCAAAACCTTACAAAAATAAAGCACAGACTGTTTTTAAGCTCATCAGCTATCGTTAGTGTGAGTGTATTTTATGTGTGGCCCAAGACAGTTCTTCCAGTGTGGCCCAGGAGAGCCAAACAGTGGTATAGACGTTTGAGGAGCCTATTCCTGATATGAAAACAAGTGCTTTCAAAGGCCTTTTGATGTTTGTGCATATAATGGTGAGCACACACATTTGACTTAGAAAAAGAAAAGCTAATGAAGAGTAAAGAAGTTTTAAATAGAGACATTTCACTGGAAAGGTCTGTCATCTGATCATAGGGCCGCACTCCCTAAACATGGTCAGAATAATGGCTGTTTTTGTTCCAGAGCCTGTGCTGGCCACTGTCATGTGATAGAACACATCAGCAGCCGGGGTCCCTGCCTCCGCTAGCCCATCAGCTGTTTTTACCCATTTTCTCTGTCCTCCGGGGATTTGGCTGAAATTGGGAGGCAGACTGCAGACTGAATTCTTTTTATTACATTATCATCTCCCAGGGCAATCTTTACTTCTAGGTTAGAAAATAGTGTGTCCTTTTCCTTAAAACTGTTAAATACATACGTACGTATATATATATATATATATATATATATATATATATATATATATATGAAGTCTGACAATTTAGTTCACGCACCACTGCACGCTTACGTTGGCTGCACTGTACAAACAACTCGGTGAGGTGTCCTAACCTTGGTGCATCTGTGTCTCACAGCTGTGTTCGTGTCGATGTGTGGCGGTGTCTTGCTGTGTGGCGTTCATTATTGATGCATGTTTTTGTGTGCTGTCGCGAGAATGTCAGAGCTTGAATTAGGGCAACGAGTAAACATTAAATTTCTTGTTAAACTTGGCAAGAGTGGAAGTGAAATTAGAAACAAGTTACTCCAAGTTTATGTGAATAATGCCATGAAGAAAATGGCAGTGTACAAATGGATTAAATGTTTTTCTGATGGGAAAGAAAGCGTCACTGATGAAGAGAGGTCAGGGTGGCCAATAATGAGCAGAACTGATGAAAACATTGCAAAAATTCATCGAATTGTGCATCAAAATTGTCAGCTGACTGTGAGAAGCACAGCAGACCAAGTAAACATCAATAGAGAAACAGGAAAATCTTAACCGAAAATCTTGGCATGAGAAAGGTGTGTGCAAACATGGTCTCAAAGGAGCTTACCAATGAACAAAAGCAAAGAAGAGTCCAAGTTTGCCAAGACCTTTTGGAGAGGCAAAATGACATTTTGGGCCGTGTTATCACTGGTGATGAAACATGGGTGTACCAATACGACCCTGAAACAAAGCATCAAGGCGCACAATGGAAGTCAGCCAATTCTCCATGACCAGAAAAGTTCCATCAGTCTAAATTGAGTCCAAACAATGTTGCTAAACTTTTTTTATATCAGAGGGATTGTTCATTATGAATTTGTACCAACTGGACAAACAGTCAAGTGAGTTTACTATTTGAAAGTGCTGAAAAGGCTGCGTGAAAAAAGTTAGATGCAAATGACCCGAACTTTTCACCAACAACTCACGGCTCTGGCATCACGACAACACACAGCTCACACGACACTGTCTGTGAGGGAGTTTGTAGCCAGTACACACACAACTGTATTGGAACACCCCCCTACTCACCTGATCTGGCCCCCAGTGACTTTTTTCTTTACTCAAAGATAAAAGAAATATTGAAAGGAAGGCATTTTGATGACATGCAGGACACCAAAGGTCATAGGATGACAGCTCTGATAGCCATTCCAGGAAAAGAGTTTCAAAATTGCATACATACAGCTATTTAGAGAATGGCTGTCACTAAGGAGATACAGATATTAAACATCCAAGAAAAATTACCTCCTTTTCCCCTTGTTGTTGCACTGAAAGGACTATCTCAGACTGGTATATCTGTCTGTTTATAAAGTCTCTCAAATTTAAAGTATACAAGAGCTGTCTGGAAAAATTCTACCTCTAAACGCCTCTTTCGTATCACATGACTGGATATTTTCTGGACAGCCCATATACAAGGTCAGACAATTAATGTCACGAACTCACCCTAGAAAAAGTGCTACATACTTCACTGTGCATGGTGGCAAGTTCGCAAACTTAATTGTCAGATTTTAGGGATGATGACAGCGCTGATGGTCCACCCAGTCTCACTGGGCTAAACTCAAGGTGTCAGTAGGCTGACCATATGTACCATTTGAAACGGACAGTACCATTGTTTTCCGTCCCTTTGAAAACAGTACGCCTTGTCAGCCTACCACTAATTTGACCTCTGGAAGCTTGGGTGATTGCATCCTATATTTCTGGATTGCAGTAACACAGGACAACGGCTTTTCTCCTACTTCCTTTGGTGGCCCGACCATGTGTATTTACATGACAGGACTGAGAAGTGGAGTGTAGCTAAAAGAGGCTGACCGGACTGGAATTCATGAGAGGCAAGAATGTCTTTCTAAGTCCCCCAGCTTAGGATGGAGAAAGACCCAGGTTCAAGTTCACACTCTGCTGTTGCCTACCTGCATGAATTTGAATGGAGCATTTCTCTTTCATGGGAATGAGGACTAATCAGAAGACCCACCTCACGGGTGGCAGTGAGGCTGACTAAGACGATGAAAGTGACAGTGCTGAGTGAGGAGGAAAACGTCATCATCAAACACTTACTCATGGGAAACTCAGAATGCCAGAGAGATCGGGACATTTGAGCACCATGAGCAAAACACACTGCTTCTAAGACAATACATCAACAATTATTTGGAGCACCTTTTTCTCATTGTGGCAGAAATGACCACAACCCAGAAGAGTCTTGCACATGTCCTTGTCTTCGGTGTTAATACATTCAGTGGTTTCAGTAGAACACAGACCCCCGAATATTCACATTTCCAGGTGTGATGATCAGCTTTCTGCTGCTGGGTGGTTTGTCCGCAGAGCTCTCTGCCCCACCTGCCTGGTGGCCCTGGGGCTCTTACAGCTGCTCCCGGCAAGTGTCTGCCCTGCAAAGGAAGGTCTCGTTAAGGAGGACTTGGGAGGGAGGGGTCTGGACAGAGGTGATGGGGCAGTAACATCAATGTTTATCCCCTTCTAGCCCCATCCACGCAGCTCGTAGAAAACAAACTCAGGGCCCTTCACGGAAAGATGGGCACCTGTCCTGCTCCATCCAGGCTTTGGCAGCAGCTCCGGGCAGGCTGTGGCCTGAGCACTATGGTTAGACACTGTGAGAAACCACTGTGACTGTGACATATGAATTGTGACCCCCATCTCTGGCCGGGGTCCCTGGCTCCCCTGGGTTATTTCACTGCAGAATTGGCCTGGTGGTAAACACCTCAGGACACGGGGACCTCCTGGAGCGAGAATGCTCCAGTGCAGTCATGTGATGGTGTTGGTTTGCTCTGTGCATCCGTCCCTCACCTGTGAACTGGGGAGGGTGACACGGGCCACAGGATGCCATGAGGATAAGTGACAAAACGCGCTGGTGCCCAGCCCAGTGGGGATGCAGTGGGGCTCAGTAGCTTAGGTTTCCTTTCTGCCTGGGCCACCTTCTTCCTGTACGTTCTTTCCTTCCTGTCATCCTTCACACTGCCACGACACTTAGGTCACTCTGCTGTGGCCTTGGAGACTTAGAGACTTGACTTGGTTTTCCTCCAGTATTTCCTGCCCTTATCCACCACTGCGTGTGTCAGTTGCCCTCCCACAACTGTGATCTTTGTCTGGATTCCACTCAAGTCACACACCCTGGCCCTGGGCATGAGCGGGACCTGCTCTGTCATGCATGCCCCTTTCTGACGACACACTCCTCCCCTCCCTGTCCATCTTCTTCGCCCTCCCGAAGCGGGTCCATCCTTCCATCGCCCCTTGTTCTGCTATAGCCCACGCACCCGCTCTGTCTCGCCCCTGTCCCTCCTGACCCGGACACAGAGTGATAGTGAAGACCCAGCTCACTGCTGCTGTCACCGTTTCTCTGCTGCTGTCACCGTTCTCCTCACACTCACTCAGCAAACACTGGCTGAGGGGCCAGGCTCTTCAAAGGGAGCTCCTTCTATTAATACTTCCTTCTCTCGCCTCCTTACATCCACTAACCTTGTTTCCTTCCCGTGGCTTCGTCGCTCTTGATATGCCCATATTTTATGAAGTCTGAGCAATATCGATCATAAAATGCACCATTCCGCATGGAATGAAAAAGCACTTTGAGAGAGTGCCATCCACTGTAAGATGCATTCTGCTTTCAGAGCTGGTAAAATATGGAAAAATATGCATCTTCTAAAAAGTAATGGCATGTGTGAGATCCGTGCCAAGATACTTCTAATCTCCCTTCCTATTAGGTCTCACATTTCTTGAAATAGACTCTGAGCTGTCCATTTCTGCCTTCCCGCTGCCCAGCCATTCCTTACTCCGCTACCGTGTGACTTCCTCTTCTCCTAAAACCCGCTCTCTGACAGGCCAGGAGTCCCGTCGGAACCGCCCCAGCAAAGGATGGTATTTTAGGTTACAGCTCGCGAGGCCACAGTCTTCTGCTTCTTATGACACTTTAGCTAATCTTTCTCAGTTTTCCAAACTACCTCAGTTTCTTTTACTGGCCACCTGTCTGGTTTTGTGCGTGGTCCCACCTGCGATTGCTCTCCTTCTATGGAGAGCCCCGATGGCAGGCATCCCCGACGGCCCTTACTGAGGTGGCCTCTCACATCCCCGTGGAAAGCCCAGCCATCAGGCCTCCATCTCCACCTCACCTGGCTGTCAGTGGCAGGGGCCACAGATGGTCATAGCTTCCTTCCCATCCTTTCTGTGCCATCGAGGCAGCACGCTCTGCTGGTTGTCCTCCTGGCTGGCATCTGTGGTCTTTCTTTGTGTCCCTCGTTCCTTCTCATCCTCCAACATCCCAGTGACTCTTACCGCACAGAGCGATCATTTCTCCAACTTTTACTCTACGAGGACGGGCCTGCCTCAGCGGACGGATGCCAATTCAGGCCTACTCCATCGCCAACAGACAATTTAATTTGCTTGACCCAAACGCTTCTGTTTTGCCTCTAACTCCTACTGGATGACCTCTTCGGTAATACTTGCATTTCCGTGGTCCCAGACTACTGTAAAATAATGTTGTCAGAGAGATTCTTCCCGTTCCTCCCGTAGGTCAAGTTCGACTCCCTTATTTGAACCATTGATCGTTCTATAATCAGTAGAACTTCATCAATGACACATAGAAATCCAAATGCCTTACAAGGAAAGTAAGTACTATAATTAGATTATAATTTATAAAGCACCAGAAGCAATTTTGATAGTAATGATTTTTTTAAAACGTAAAAACAATTTGAAATAAATTAAGGGGTTGGTCTTAAGACAGCATAAACTGGTGGTAAGGACCCTGGACTCTAAAACCTACTGTCCCAGTTTGAATCCCAGTTCTAGCCCTGCTGTCCGTGTGACTGTGAACAAGTTACTTTATCTTCCTGGGCTTCATTTGTTTCAGGTACAAAAGGGAGGTAATAAGAGTAAGTACCTTCTAGAATTTCTGTGAAACTGATGAGAACATGAACTGGCCTGTGGTACGTACTGCAAAATATAGCTAATTGGTATGAACTATTCTGAAGCAAAACTAACTACCCCTTTTTACACTCCAAATTATTTCCCAGAATCAATTCAGTAGGAAGTGGAATCATTTCCTTAAATGGCACTGGAATTCACTGAACCCCAAATGTGTGGTGAAAATAAGGCCAAGGTAACCAGCAGGAAATTCTAATGTCATTTGAGAGGATGCTCATCTTGGCTGACTCAGGCTGCTCTAACAAGTACCCCAGCCTGGGTGCCTCAGACAATCACATTTATTCCTCACAGTGTGGAGCTCCAAATCCAACATCAAGGGCCCAGAAGACTGAGTGTCTGTAAAAGCCCGCTGTCTGGTCCCCAGACGGCATCTTCGCACTGTGCCCTCCCCTGGAGGAGGGGGCAAGGGATTTCTCTGGCTCTCTTATACGGACACTGATCCCATCATGACGGCTCCACCCTCGTGACCTCATCACCTCCTAACTCCCTCACACTGGGGGGTTAGGTTTCAACATATGAATTTGTGGGGGGTCAGCTTTAGAACCTCAATGGATGTTGTCAGTCCAGGAGCTGCCACCAGAAGTCACAACCGAGAGTGTAGTTTAAGAGTATACATTGTCAAGAAATGCTGCTTGTGACAACCAGAGCTACAGGTAACTTCTAGAAGCCTCCACTGAGAGCAAATGCACTGTTAGGCTGGGGGATAGGCACAGAGAAAACACAAGTACAGTAAAAATCTATACAAAAGCTTTCTTTCTCTTAACGTATCCAGTTGGATGAGTTTTGACCATTGCCCACCTTCATGTAACCAAAGCCCAAGTGAGATAAGAGATAGTTTCCCTTCCCCCAGAAAGTTCCCTCACGTGCCCCTTCCGAATACTTCAAACCCAGGTTTGATCACCTTAGTTTCACCTTCATTTGGATTTCACTGAAGCAGAATCATAAAATATTGTATTTTTGTTGTTGTTGTTTGGGTTTTGGGGTATGTTGTTTTTCGGTTTGTTTGTTTGTTTGTTTTGTCTGTCTTCTTTCTTTTAAAATTACAGACTTGAGACTCACCAAGGTAGTTGCATGTACAAGTGGTTTTTTCATGCCGAGTCATGTCCCAGTGCACGGCTGTCACACGGGCTGCTTACCTGGTAACACAGTGACAGACATGGGGTGGTTTCAGTTTGGGGTCACAAGGCCTGAGCTCACCTCTACTCTCATCTGGAGAGCATCCAAGGCTGTCACTATTTCCAGGCAGGCACCTCGCCCACCCCAGGGGTGCGTGCAGGGAGTGGGAAGTAGCTCTTCTGGTAGAAAGTTTAAGCTACGACATAGAGTAGGCCCAGGGAAAGCCTTCCTGGCACAGGCACTGACTCCCCAAGTCCCGAGGCCAGACAAGCAAGAGGCACTTTCTAGAAACTGAAAGGAGTCACTAAGCCAGAGCTCTGTGTGCAGAGAGGGCCTGGAGACAGACAAAGCCTGAAACATAAAGGGGGAAGGTCATGGATGGCCAGACAGCAGAGGGCATGCTAAGGCCCTGGAATGTTCCTCTGGGGGAAATGAGAAGTAACCAACGTGTTTTCAGCAGGCAAATGACTTGATTGGGTTTTCCATCAGAAAATCGCTGCCTAACTGTAGTGTGACTTTGCTTCTATTTTCTCCAGGTGGTGAATAAGGGTATTTCATTTCGTTGGACTTTCCTCTCCCCTCCCTGCCCTCCCCCTCCTTTATTTAAGAGGACTTAGGAAGGACCTCTTGTCACCAACACACATTCTCTGGAGTGATGGCTGGTTACCAACCATTACAATAGACTCTCAGTTAATCAGCACCCACGGGAACTGGTGGATGCCAGAGAAACGTATTCATAAGTAGACTCTGCGTTAACCGGAACTCAAACAAAAATTGGCCAGTTGCTTGAGAGTGCTGGTGGCCTGAGTTCTTATTGATGAAGAGTCTCCTGTATTTCCTGAGCCCTCACTGCATTCTTGGGACCAGGCTAGCTCCTTGGTAGTTATATGTGTTAGAAAAATAGGTATTTATGCTTTTGGGATTTGAGTTGGATGTACCGTTTCCGAGATGTGACCAGTACTCGGACATAGTTAGTGTTTTTCCAGAAGACACAGACCCACAGGACCACGGGCCTGGAAGTGATACCAGGGCTCTTAATCTTTATCCAGATAGGTCTGAGGCTCAGGTCTCTTCTACAGCATTCCTAACAAGTGACTGTCCCAACCAACTGAAGTGTCCTTGAGAAGAGCCTGAAGCCTTCCTAGGGACTTTACTTTCATCCCCAGATCACCAAGGCCATTGTAGAAAGTCCTTCCTTGTAGCCAGAAAAACGTGTTTTTGTACAGCCTGTGCCATGACTTCCAAGTTCTGTTTTGGGACCCCGTGAACAAGTCTGACACATGATTGTCATGACTGCCTATCTGTCTGCTATCGGAGGACAGGGATTATGTCCTGCTAAAACTTCTCTTCTCTAGATCAAAAACTTAGACTTCCTCTAGCCACCTTGGTAGCAGCTTCTTGTCTCCTCCCTATCCTTTCTCCCAACAATCTTCAGAGTCAGGGTTCTTAGGAGACTGTGCTGTTCAGAAATGGACGTAAGACTGATGGGCCTCGGCAGTAGTATCACCTCCCTGATTCTTGCTTCTCTACTTCCAGAAGCACAGCCTGGCTGCTAGTGAGTGCTCTGGTATACACACCTCCAAGGTGACAAACTACCTTTCAAAGGGTTGTAGTAGAACCCAGACAGAGATCGGTGGTTATAACTACGGAGCAGTCACACTCTAGCTAGAATCTAGGAAGCGAGCTTCCGAGTTCAGACGGTAATTCAGCTGCTCGTGTATAGTAAAGGCAACTTCCTCACCCACCAGCCAACCTGAAAGACCTGCCCCTACCAACAAGCCAGAGCAAGCCGGAATGGGGCTGTTTGCAGAACTCGCTGCACATGGAAATCTTCCATATTTTCCAGTATGGCAGCCACTAGCCACGTGTGTCTCCAGAACACTGGAAATGAGACTAATTCAGTTCTGAGAAACTGAATTCTAGATTTTATTTAATATGAATGAACTTCAATTTAAATGCCCCATATGGCTAGTGGTTACTGTATTAGACAGTGAAGGCACATAAAACCACTTACGTTGGCAGCACTGTACAAACATCTCAGTAAGGTTTCCTAACCTTGGGGTGTGTACATTTCTGTACATTTAACTAAAAAAAGGTCACTGGTCAAGAATGACGTTTTCTCAATAAGAAGCCATCTTTCTGTACAAAAAAAAAGTGATGGTGAACAAACTTATATGATAAACCTTTAAAAGACCTAAGAATAGCTATAGAAACTGTAATATTATATGCATATATACATTTTTTTCCATCTCAGAAGTTGAACACAATTTTCCCCCACAGAACTTAAGCACTGTAAGAGAGGATGGTTATTTCTTATTTGCCAAGATCCAGTCTTCCATGTTTCACTCTTCATCTAGTTTTCTAATTTCCTCTCTAGACAATGGGTACAGCTGAGGATCATCTGGTATTGTCACCACCAGAGTACAAGAAATATTGGTTGATATTTTCATTTTGCTACTTAAGTGAATCATGGAATCAGAAGAGATTTGAGAGACTGAAGCTAAGTCCATAATTTAGAGATAAGGCAGCCAAAGTCCATCATAGTGTAATGATTTACTAAGGTCTTAGAAGGAGTTTGTGACTACTCTGAGTTAAATCAATAGCTCATATGCTGAGTTTATGCTTTTATGACAGAGTTGATTTGTTTATCTTTTTGCTCTGATTCTTATATAATTTGTGATTGATATTTTTCTTCCTGGTTCAGTTTTATTTCCTTCATCTCTAAAAGAAAAAAGAAATTACGTTGAAGCAAAATGCCCCATAGTTAGTGATAATAAACTTTCTGCAAAAACAGGAAACTTTTAACATGGCAAAGATGAAATAAATGAAGTACATAAAATAAGTTATGATTTGAGTTGCATAGATCTCTCATCTGCTCATTACTTATAAACTTCAGAGCTGATACCCTTCTGTACTGATGTAGAGTTAGCAACAATCATTGCTAAGATAACATCTGTGATTTGTTGGGCACTGACTCTGTTTACGTCTATGTATTAGTCAGCTCAGGTGCCGTAACAAAGCACCACAGACTGGGTGACTTAAACAACAGACATTTATTGTCTCACAGTTATGGAATCCAAAAGTGTGCAACCAAGGTGACCAGCATTAATTTCTCCTGAGACCTCTCTCCTTGGCGTGCATATGGCCGTCTTCTCCCTGAGTTCTCACAGGGTCATCCCTCCGTGTGTGTCTGTGTCCTGATCTCCTCTTCTAACAGGACACTAGTCAGATTGCATATAGCTTACCCTGATTACCTCATTTTAACTAAATCTCTTTAAAGGCCCTGTCTGCAAATATACTCACGTTCTGAGGTATTGGGGGTTACAGCTTCAACATATGAATTTGGGAGGGGCACTATATTAATATCTTATGCATAATTTTGACAGGATAGCAGTAAGGTACACAATACTACCTATATCTGACAGAAATTTAAGTTTAGAGAGGTGACGTGTTCAAGAGTACAGAATGCTATGGGATGGAACTGGGCTTGGAGATCACGTTGGTCCAGTTTTCAAACCCTTACTTTCTCCACCAATATCAGACAGATCACCAGGAGACGAGTGTGTCCTCAGTACCTGATGGAGCAGAAAAGAGAGAGAGGTTAAATCTTAGGACTGGTGCGGTGGATTCTATCCAACCTTCTTTACCAAGAACCCATGTTTTTAGGAGCATCTCTGTGCTCCCTACAACTTCAAGGTCACATTTCCCTCTAGTAAAATTACATCCCTGGAAAGTTTGTACTTACTCCTGTATTCTAGATATATGTGTAGTCTTAATAATGAATTCCTGAAGTGTGTGTGGTGGAAGTGTTTGTGTGTATTGCGGGTGTGTAACTGTGTCTGTGTGGGCTGTTACTCATGGTGCTTTAAGGGACATCTAATGACCAGGCTTCACCCTGTCCTGTTTCGCAGCCTTTAGCATCTTAACTGGTGATTACTACATAGAAAGAGGCCTCGAGATTGAAGCCAGATGCGTAGCATGACTTGGACCAAGCACTATGGTCTATTCTTGCCAAATCATGCACCTCTCTGGTCCTCTGCATCCTAATTTTTCCATTAAGGAAACTGTATGATGCAATTTCTATCTTGAAAATCTAATGTGTTTGCATTTCCAACATTTCATTTCCACTTAAGTAATAAAAAGGAGAAAAAGGCAGAAATCTTGCTTTAGAAAATTAAACAAAGAATTAAGACTAGAAAAATGATATCTTAAGAGTTTATAATTAGAAGTTTCATTACCCATTTCTAGTAGGTGTCTTATACTGTTTCTAGAAAACAGGTTAAAATAAATTGTCATGGATCAGTGATGCTAATTTTCATTTTGGATTTTATATCTCCACTAAAGCTTCAGTTTAGGTGGAATCTCTTTACACATCTTTAGTTTAAAATAAGAGTTTTCAAAATAAGAGTCTCCAGGTGCTTCTTTATTATAGGAAATTTGGAAACTATAGAAAAAATGTACAAAACAAAGCAAAATTCACCCCGATTCTCAATGCACAGAGATGAATACCAGGCACATTGTGATGTATGTGATTTGAATGGAAACATAAAGTCTGGTTATGTGCTTCGTCATTTAGTTTTCTATTGTTCTCGGTAAGGCCGTCATTCTAAGGGTTTTCCCACCCCAAACCCTGGGTCACGTGGACTACACATTTAAGAATAGTAGTAATCAGGCCAATATTAACATGCCCTCATACCTACATTACTTTACGTAGAGGGGAATGAAAAGGACTTTTTAGATGTTAAGCAGCAACAGTCCTTTGTACATTGTTAATATTGTTACTATTTAGGGAAAACATGTGCAGAATCTCAACATTTGTGATATGCCTTAAAAATCAGCATGTGTGCCCTGTGCAGGCACATGACTGAAAGTGCAGAAAACTTTGAAAGTGCACTATTTACAAAGTAGGGGTGCTGAGCAAAGCACAGAGGAAAGACAGCAACCAGACGTCCAGGTCTGTCACTGACCCTGAGATCTTGATTTTAGAAGCTACAAATGTCGTTTGCCATTGACATCCAGATGAGAAACTGGCATGGAGGGACAGCTGACAAACTGGCTATGCCTTCAGTGTAGCCAGTTCTGAGATCCCGTGTTAGTTTATCTTTACAGGAATTCACAACAATATTCTTGCGGCCAGGAGCCCAGAGAGAAGCACCAGGGCTTTGAAATAAGAGTGGGAATGATGGGTAGGGTGTTGTTTTTGAAGAACTCTGTCCTGGCAAACTCACCCTGCCAATGGGCATTCTCAGAGCAGAGCGTTGTATAGAGCTGTATCTTGGATGTTTTGGGTGTACTTTGGCATCATAGCGGAGTGACAGCAAACTGGCTTAAGTGAAAAGACTTCCTTGTCCTTGTGCTTCTGCCAGTGTAGGGATGTGCCACCGTCACCATTCCGTCATCATCCACTCTGGGCTTTTCCTGGGTGCTGCACTGATCCTTTCTGCAGCTTTTGTAAGTGCCAGCCAGGAAGGCATTCTGCAAGGTCTATGGGCAATGACAAGATTTTAAGGTAACAAAAGAAATTTTTCCTAGGGCCCATGAGTTTCACCAATTGCTTACAATGTGACTATTCTGTACTTTATCATCACCAAACATTTGGTTGTTTCATTAAACAATACAACAAAAAATGTACTCTTGAATTTCTTTAGTATTGGTTGATTTACTTTCCCTAATTAATTGGCCAGCCACTTAGCTCATTTGTTGACTATTTAATGCAATAAGAAGTAAAGATTTGTACACATTAGGGAATTTAGGGCTTGTGTTTTTCAATGTCAATCCTTCTTTCCTGTTATACACTGAAGGAAGGAAAGGACAGAAGAATCCATTGGCTTGAAGAAGAAATTCTGTTAATTAAAATGTGTCTTATTAACCCTACGTCCTTGATGGGAACACCAGCTTGGATGTGTCTTAAGAAGTAACACAGTTTCTTCCACCAGAACAGAAGAGATCTTTGATCTTTATACATTACAACACTAGGTTGACCAGCATTTTCACATATGCAATTAGGTTGAGAAGTAGTCCTAAATAGGTAATCCAGCACTCAAAATTTTATTAAACCATCTTATCCATGACATAAATTCACTGGTATAATATAATGTTTTTGTAACTTAATGGGTGGAGCATTCAGATGCAATGTTATGAAAATGCATGATGGCAAATGATGTAAATAAGAACCTGCTAGATGATGCCTTGGCCAGCTGCTGAAGGATCTTACCATCTAACGATGTACCAGAATTGTTAAAGCTATGAAACTTCTCTTCATATTTATCCAGTGAAAATCAAACAGGTAGCAGGACTCTATATCAACATAACGTACTTGCCCTGGGCAGGTCGCCTCACAAATTTGTGGGATGGTAATGTATCATCATTCTCGGGCACAGACAGTAGGAGGGTCTGAATTTGGAGGTGTCTTTGCATCTATATGGGGCTGAGTGCCCTTTAGCCCAGGATCCAAAAACACAGGGCTTGTAGGGCCCTATTCTTATGTAGACCTAGGAAATTAAGTCCCTGTGGGCCACTAGGCTCTCAGAGGGCCTCTCCCTTCCTCCCCTGCCACCAGGGCTGACCTGGTGTCACTGTCTGTCACTGTGTTCCTGGCTTATTTTCCATAGGAAGCAAGTTAGAAATGTCATTAAAATTTTGTGCTATTGTCCAGATAACTGGGGGTTAAATAAACCTTTCGGTATAGGAGTTTTTCCTATAAGAAAATATAAAGAAACTGATTAAAGATGAACTATTAAAACATCACGCAATGCTAAATGGGGAACTATGTGTTCCACGTTAGTCACAGAACTGTTAGCTGTGTAGATCATTTTACTGGGGGTGACCTGTGCTGAACATTGTCATCTACAACATTCATTCAGGTGACCAGTCGGGAGGTCTTCTAACACAGTCACTAGTATATAGAGGTTAAGTTTCTCCCAAAACTGAAGTTGGGCCTACTGGATAGAATACGCCCAGCACACATATACACATAGTATGAGTAAAGTAGTGTGTGGCCTTCCTCAAAGACAGCCTAGAAGTCTACCGTAAGTGATCACTATATAGTAGGTTAAGGTAATCCATATGAAGTTAGAAATACAGGCACTATTTCATTCCATAAAAACTTCATGTTTAAATAAATAGAATCAATTTAAAGTCACTCCTACCTCCCTCTCACAGTGTAAGGATACCAGTTCAGTTCAACAAACATTTTGGAGCACTTTTCATGTTCCTTGCGATGTACATCTATTCACCTGAATGACAACTTTTTGCAACTCTGTGGATCGTGCCTTAGCTGAATGTTGCACGAGACCAGCCACGTGTTTATGGCTGGAACTTGATCACCATGGTGGAGGGAATGGAGATATCGGCCAGAAGTCTAGCTGGAGTGGGATCAGGGTACATTTGTTGGGAGACACTAGGGGACTAATTTGCACATGTCTCCAGTTTGACTCTTTATATAATCTTTTACAATTTATTAATTCTTTCTAAGCCTCAGTTTTCACATTTTTTTCAGAAGTGGTACGTCTCCAATGGGTTCTTGTAGGAGTGAAATAAGATGACATACGTGGCGTGTTTAGCGTGGTTCCTGGCACAAGGCAAGGACTCTTGAGCATGCGTCTCTTCTTATCAGGCCAGAGAGTTGCTTGTAAGTGTATTGCAAGGTATTTTTGTGCTTGTGAAGCTATTGTTATAATACATAAAAATTATGGCAGTATATAAAAAAGCAGCACTCTTCCGGTGCATTTCCCAACTCCCACAAAGGAAAATGTAATGATTTTTTTTTATTGCTGACATGTAGGAAACATATTGATTTTTCTATATTTATTTTGTAACTGTCCATCTTACTGAACTCTCTCATCACCTTTTCTGTCATTGGTAAATGCATGGTTTCTTTACTTTTGAATGTCTCTGAAATCAGGCATGGTTTGTAATCAATGTCAGGAAGTACCGTGCTCTCTATGGCTGTCATCCGAGGTGATAAGTCCTAATGAAGCTGTCATTGTCGGTAGATGGTTTTCATCTGGGTAAAGAGGACATCAGTTCATTTGGCTGTCACATGAGCTATTTGCATTGATAGCACTGGATGGAGTTGAAAGTTAAATTTGAGTTAGAAGTTGTCAGTTGTCTGAGAAATGACTGCACATGATAAAATATTGAAACAAACATGTATTGTATGTGCTCACAAGACTTCTATGCGCCAATTTAATGTAGTACTAACTTTTTAATGTCTCCAATGGGTCATCCAATTTTTAAGTTCAAAGAGGTTGTTCTAATAGATTCATCCATCATGAGAGATTATAGCTAGGTACTCAGTATGTGTGTGAAGTTTCCATGTCTGTCTTCCAAGGAAAGGTTCATTGACTTTCATCCTTACATCAGTCAATTAAGAGAAAACTAAGTAAAGTTAAAATTTTGACCAAACTAAAAGTGTAGACAAACTCCAATCTCCTCTGTAATCCTTGAAATTTTAGTGTCAAGCCTAAAAATTATGAGTTCAGGTTGCCAAAACCAATGAGCCTCCATGAAGACATATGCATAACTGTCAATGACCAATCATCATTCAGTAGAATCTCTAGACTAGGAAATGAAGATCACTTAAACACAAATATTGATTATATCTTACAGAGGAAGGCAGTGTGTAATTGCAGAAATAAAAACATTGTTATCGCCTCCTAGAAAAAAGTATGTAAGATTATTTAATTTTCATTATGTTTTATTTTTTCTGTCAATTGCTATTACTAAAGTGATTTTTGAATGTTCGAACTGATTATGTTTTAGAACCAAAGAACTGCAGTAGTTTTAATAGTTTTCTTTTTTATTTTCTTCATTCTGTAGATGGATTGCCCCATCATCAGCAAAAAAAGGTCAGCCCTGCAGATAATTAAAAATACGAACTCTAGAGTCAGAATGCTTTCATTCAAATCCTTTCTCCATTATTCATTATTATGTGACCATGAGCAGTTTAGGCATTGTTTTCATTCAGATCTTAGCCCCTGTTAACTGGTGTTAATAATACCTACATCCTGGATTACTGAGCAAGAAAGCACGGAACTCTATGCAATGTAATAGTCACATCGTTTGCACTTAGTATTGGTTGGTGGCTTTAAATATTCTCATCTACCCTGGTCTTTCAGGGCTCTTTCAGTCTCAGAACATGCAGACTGACTATCCTCTATTAAAAGATCGCTAACAGTTCTCATAGTATCTATATAATCTAAGAAATATAGTTTTCTGTCTTTGTGGTATTGATATTGCTTGCGAAATTCAAAGTGTGGCCACCACACGTAGGGACACACAATTTTGAGTATATCTTTCTTCTCTCCATTGTTAAATGCCTCTGCTTTTCTCAAAACAGAGTCACTGGCAAAGCTTTCACACTCTGCCCGGGGCAGAGATCCGTGTATGCCCTGCCCCTCAGAAACACTCTCATTACTGAGTGACCTAAGTAAAAACTGGCTGAGTCAAATACTCATATCATTCTTTCTTTTCAATGTTTGCTATAAATATTTTATATTATGCCTTTTTATGAGCTTATATCTAAAGTATGAAACAGAAATAGCTTTCAGGTTTGAAAGAACATGTTACAAATATTCTTCAAAGTCACATTAATATGCCAATCCTCTGTAGACTTTCACCAGCGTTTTTGAACTCAGGTTTAAAAGAAATTGCATTTGTCTGAGTTTTCCAAAATTAGGTTATCTTGTCTGTTTATGACCATGAGTTCCTGTCATATAATATGATTACATCGGCTTTATCAGGAGTGACACATTGGATGATTTATATGATATGTCAGCCAGCAAGATACAAAGGCCAATAATTTCCTCTAATTAAGTTGAAAAGAATTTTGAAAGTGGATTTTAAATAAATAGTATGAGGTTTCTATTTGAAGTTATTTTTAAATATCATTCCAAGACATTACAGAGGCTGAAACAATCAAAGAAGCAGAATGCTAACAAGGGTTTCCTAACTGATTAAAAAAATAAAGACTGCACATTGATCCTTACGGCATCTCCTGACAGTGCCGTGTGAGTGGACGTTAGCTGAAACTGCTCCATAGATTTTCCTGGGTCTTCCATTGCTTGGTCATGCCACATTTCTTCTAATCCTTGAATCATTTGCAACCCGACCCTGAATTCGCCTTTCTGTTCCACACAAATTCTTCACACCTTTCACAGCCAAGAAAAAAGCAATGTTATTGCCGAGAAAACTTCCCTAACCATCGTGGCTTCCACTGATCCTTATCTTTTTCATAAATCCCTGCCCTGGGGACCATGCTTCTGTGTCTCAACATCTCCAAGTCATTGTGACCCCCGCCCCCCCACTCCGGTACCGGACAGCTAACCGTACTCGGTAGTGGGTGTCCCGTGATTGTGTTCGACTTCCTGCCATAGTAATATGGACCTCCTTGCCTGACGTATTTTGCAGTCTGTTCCTTGACATTTTCTCAGTCTTTCTATCTTTTGACCTGGTGCCTTATTTCATGTGACAGTTTATTTTTCCACGGATCTGACCTAGAGAGTCAACACAGCAAGGGGAGAAAATCACAAGGGTTTCAGAATGTAGACACACAGGCCTGGGTTTCAATCTCAGATCATCCTTTCAGTTCCTGAGGAATTTTGAACACGCTGCTTACCCTTTCTGATGATCATTTTCTTAATCTCTGAAAGGGCACCCATAGGACTTACCTCACAGGCCAAAGCCTGTCTGCTTCTGCTCACTCCAGTAATGCCAGCATCGTGCACTTAGTGCATTTCCAGATGCATTTCAAATACCTTTTGATTAAAATATGGGCTGGGGTATGAGTTTTACTCCCATCCTTGACAATAATTCAGATTTGTCACTGGGCCACAGTGCCTCCAGGTGACCTGGGTTAACATTTTGCCCAGTTTTATACACTGCCCTAATCCTTTACCGACAGCCTGCCTTCCTGGTGGGCTTACTACTCCTACCAGAATTCATTCATCACTACTCAGCTTTCTTATATCACTCTTCCATTTCTTTTCTGTGCATTCACTTGTTTGTTTGTTTGTTTGTTTTCCAATTGGGTAATGATTTCTTGGTGGCCAGCATCCATCATACCTTTTATTGCTTAAACTAAGCATTCACATTGGCAATGCCACAGTGTTGAGTGCATAGTAGATATTCTTTGTTTATTGACTAAATAGAGTGATGTACAGATATATCGCAGGAAAAAATATTTCTATTTGTGTTGATCATAATGATGAAGAGGAAAAGAGAGTTGTTGAATTGATGTTTCAGTGTTATATGTTTCATAAGACTGAGCTTCATGAGTTCAGGCTCTGGGCTTTTTTCATCACTGTGTATCAAGGTCCCAAAGTTTCAGGGGCTTTAGCACACCGTATGCCATAAAAGATGAAAGAATGGTTTTATAGATATTGAGAGTTGGTCACCCTTTTGATGCATAATATCCTTCTTGATATCAGCATATTTATCAACAAATGCTTTGTAAGAAGTCATTCTACTGTTAGATGGGCATCATGTCTCAAAAAGTAGTTTCCAGTTAAGTTAAGAGCCTGGCTGTCAGGAGCCCACAGTTCACATTTGTTAGGTAATTTGTGGACCTGTTATAATTCTCTGTGTCTGTGGAAGTGAGTGGGCCATACAAGCAAGTCTTTTCTAAGTTGGTTTTAATACCAGAAAATTCTTTGAAACCGAAGTTAATTTATATCTATTTCTTACCTCCCCAACTCACATACCAGGAGCTTGGTAAATCTCATCAGGTAACTGATACATGCAATAAAAGAACTTTTAAAGAGGACACTAAGCCAGACAACATCTTTAATAAGACCACACATTTTTACCAAAATTGGAATGAGTTGATACAAACTTGGGACTGTCCCATGTGCAGATGTTCAAGGATGCCTGAAGCTCTTGACTTAGGATAAAAATAAAGTCAAACTCATTCTTAAGAGAAAGATACTTTTTTCTTTAAAAAGTGTGATTTCTGCATTACATCAAGAAAGAACTGATTTTAATAATCAACCAGTTCGTTTATTTTAACTCATTGAAACACCAGAGGTACAATGTCTAACCTGATTTGGTTGAGATGAGATTCGGAAATACGTTATCTTGCTGACTTTGGACCTGCTCATGCAGCAGGAAGGACCCAATGGTGGAGCAGGGAGAACCCTTCTTGGGTTTCATCTGTGGAAGACCAGAACATTCTGCCATGGCTGATGCTCTTCCTACAGGATGTCATTGTTTACCTTTAAGAAGATGTAAGTTCAGGCATCCAGAAAGCATTCTGCACAATCTGTTCCAAGAGCACTGCATGGGACATATAGGAAATGTTTATTTCACTTAGTTAGCTTTCATGATCCTTATTAGCAGCCATAGAAAAGTAAAGATTTGGTCATCAATTAAATCCAAAGACTCCATTTACCAAATTTTCATTCTTTCCTTTAATGAAATTAGTTTGTAGGGCTTTTACAGTTTATAAATAAAGTTAAAAATATATTCAGGTCTGTTGTCTTGGAGATGGATGGCCACCTAATCACTTGTCTGTCAGATATAAGTAGGGCTGTTAATAATGTAGAGACAGCTACTGAAGGATCCAAATATGGTGTTTCCTTGAGAGGAAATTGCAATTCTAACCTCCAAATCCATTTGGAATCAATTACCTGACATTGCAAGTCTTATGAAATACATTACCCTTTAGTTAGGAGATGTAAGTTAATATTCTTCAAAATATTTATTCAAAGAGGGCAGATGGAGCTTAGAGATAGTAGCACTAAGTGACTATGACACATGTTCCAACTTGGGACTAGCCTATCATATATATGAGACAGGGGAGAACCCCAGTTTCCTCCTGACTGGCATATGCATTTCCATGTAACATTGGAGTCGGGGCAAGAGTGAGAAGAGCAAAAACTTATAAACTGTTGTAAGAAGATGAGCCTCCTTCTTATCCTACATTTAATGTATTATATTGATATGTATTTGGAGATGCTTTACTTTTTTCTCACCCCTCCAATGAGTCCAGAAAGAGAATACAATAAGAGAACCAGTGTTAGAATAAATTTAAAAACGGATTTTCTAGATAGAGAATCTAATTTCTTAAAAATCCATATGTAGGTGTGACTGAGTCTGTATTTCAGATAACTTTACTCTTCTTACTATGAACCAACACGGCAATACAACATACACTTCCCCAAATCTAAATCAGAGATGTTATACTACCAACGATTACTCTTTCAACTAAAATATGTTCATAAATTTTAATAGTTAATATGCATTTATTATGCACCATTCTTTCTATAATAGATACAACAGTAATACAGAGCTATTTTTTTTTAAATAAAACTTCAAGTTGATGTGAACACCAGGGAATGGTACCCAAAACATTATTTAGTGCTATGAAGCATATTTAGATTTCTGAGAAAAGAGAGATCATTATGGATTTGTTGTCACAGCAAAGGTTTCATGCAGAAGTGGAGCTGGAATTATACCCAGAAGATAGGATTGACCTGAAACAGATTGAAAGGATGGTGGAAAATTTTGTACTAAATCAGTAATACTTAAGTTATATATTCCTTCCTGAAGGCTTGACTCATCAACATCTGAATAAACATTTGATTTATTTAGTTGTCAGAAGAACAGAGTTGGCTTGTTTCCTTTCTGAACTTTTTCATCTGGATAATTTTCAGATAATGGATGACTCAAGACTTGACTGGTGAGAAAATAAGCAATAAAATGCACGTTCATTTTCATAAACTCCAAAAGATAGCATTGAATGACACCTTGGGACTTTGTTTTTCAGTTAGGGAAAATGTTGTTGAGATTTTAAACCATGTGAACATGAATATGATTCCACAGTGTGGCTGACATATCATCCATGTTGTTAGTTTAATGAGACTTCAATTTGTAGCATCTGTGTGATGACAGTTTCACTCATCTAGGCCACAACTGTTCTCACCATTTAGTACATCCTCAAGGCTGGGAAACTGCTTCTCCAGAGAGCATCTGTGAGCTGGACCACAAAGAATTTTGGCATAAGAGACAAAGCCTTACTTCCCTTTAACTGTCCCTTTCTAGTGGAGTTTCTGGGGCAAAGGAAACACCATGCCAGAAGAATCCTTGCAGATTTTCATGTAAATCTTAAATATACAATATCTGTGTTTGGTGAAAGAGACAAAACCACCCTGTTAGCATATGCCCCTGAGAAGTCTTAAGTTGAGCAACCTTTCGCCAGCACTGCCAGAGAAACATGCTCAGGAAGTCAAAGTGGCCTCTGACATAAAATCTCTTTTGTCCTTGGAATATTTAGAGGATATTCACCCATGACTGACTGTTTTCATTTTTTAATCAGTTATTGAGTCGGCAACAAGAGTTAACTTGACTGGCTAACGCAGACACTTTCAAAAACATTAGGGAAGCAACATAGCTTAATACGAATGTTAGCTTTGAGGTTTAGACGTGGTTGAAATATGCTCTTGTTTATCAGATATGCAACCTTAAAAAAATCACTTAAACTTTCTGGCACTCATTTTTCTCATCTGAAAAATGGGGCAATGATACTATCTTGCTTATAAGATTGTCTTGGAAATCATGTGTAATATTGGCACCTCATGCCCACAAGAAGGCCTTTGTTTAACCAATTATTGGTTTTTCTCCAACAACAGTAGAAAGGGCACAGGTGTGTTTCTATTCAAACATAATCAAGGCCTCTTTCCCTTCCTTTCTCACTGTGTCTGGAAAATAAGTCTGATGGGACACATGTCTGTTGCTCCTAAGGAGAAGACACCAGGCATGTAAGGGATGCATGTGGCTGTGTGACACTCCTACTGCTGGCTACACTCACACATGATAGTTTGGCTGGAGTCCTAGTGATAAAGTTTAACTGTAGCTCATCAGTGACCATAGACTCTAAGTTACCTCCTAATTCTACAAGAGTCTCTGCTAAGCAGGGGTTTTGGCTCAGCATGTTTCCCACTGATAACTTGTATCAGATTTCTGTCATAGAGGAATACACTAGAAAAAGACCTATTTTGTTCTCCTTGCTCCTGGTTTCATCAGTTCTGTTTCAATATCGTTACAATGACAATATTCTTAAATTTACCCAAGAAGGGAACATAATTTTCACTTGCATAATTTTCATGTTCATACGTAATGGATATGATATTTATATACGTGTTCATGTGCTTGGGAACTTACTGACTAGCATGTTCACGGAAAAGCAGAAATTTTAAAGATGTCCACTGGAAAAAAAGTGTATGTCTTGGTCAGGGTGCATATTGAATCATCTTTGCATATCATTCCTCTGCTATAAGCTGAAATCATGTGGTTAGTATTTTCCAGTAAATTGCATTATACATAATTTAGTTTAGGAAAATAAAATGCAATTAGCACGCCAATCAAAGCAGGGATCTTAGGATACTAACTCACATCCTCTGTATAATTTTCTCTGTTTGTTTGAGTCAATATTTACCTCTCAGCTCTTGTCTTGGGAATTTTGGGCAACTATAACAGAAAACCACAGGCTGGGGAGGTTTAAACAATAAGAACTTATTTCTCACAGATATAGAGACTGAAGGCCAAGATCAAGGCCCAGCAGATTTGGTGTCTGGTGAGAACCCACTTCCTGGTTCATAGACACTGTCTTTTCCTCTGTCCTCACATGGAAGAGAGCAAAGAACAAAGCAAGCTCTAACATGCCTTTCCTTAAAAGGACGCTAATCCCACATGGAGGTTCCACCCTTAACATCTAATTTCCTCACAAAGGCCCCAACTCCTAACAACATCACACCAGGAGGTCGGGTTTCACATATGCATTTTGGAAGGACACAAACAGTCAGTACATAACAGCTCTCTGCATTCTTTATATTTTCCATAATGTATAATTAGTACCTCATTCTCTGATCATTTATGCTCAGTTTTCAATAGTTCATGGCATACTATTTATATACTAATTATCCATTTGTTTATGCTGTATACAAATGGATCAACTCCCTCCCAATTTATCAGGGCTGTTTGGAATAAATCCAGCCATAAATGCCTCTGTTTTTCATATTACATAGCACATATATAATAAATATAATTTTCTATAATACTGTAGACTCCCAGTTAACCAGCACCCATGGGGATTAGTAGATGCAGGATAAAAATAATTTTCTCTAAATGGAGATTGAAAATATATCAAAAATTTTTGATGACATAATTGATCATTAATTTAAAAGCCAAGTTTTGTTGTTGTTTGTTTGTGTTTGTTTGTTTTTGTTATCTGTACAACATGATTTGTTTTTTTTTTTCCCTGTATTTGTCCCTGCTTTGATTGGGGGAAAACCATCACTTTTCATTGTAAGGATCCTCTTAACATAATTACTTTAATCTCAAAAAGCTTTTCTAATTTGTTGTTTCTAATCTGCTGTTAAGTCAAATCTACATAACAGATAATAATATCTACCTTATGAGATTGTCTTAAAAAGTATACATAATATTTGCACAGAATGCCAGAAGAAGGCTTTTGTTTAAACAATGATTTGTTGGTAGGTACCATAAGTTTATTTCAAAAGGAATTTGTTATCTTTTAAAGCCAACTGGCTTATTAGTCTTTTTGTGTGTGTGTCTATTATACTTATACAGGCAAGAGGAAAACTTGCTACTAAGTTAAAAATTAATATACACATATTTCTAGTGGAAATGGAGCACTGAAGGTGGATAGTATATCTCTCTGACTTTCATAGTATTTGTTTGAGAAATAAAGGCAAGATTATTGAGTAAAATGTAAGAAGTAATTGTACTTACTAGCTAAAAGTTAGCACATTAAAAATCAAAAGAATCTGAATAAAGTCTATGCTTTCATTATAAAGAAACAGAAATCAAAGAGATTACTTTGTGTAAACCATTTGTTTTGCTAATGAGCCAGGGAAAAGGATTAATTAGAGACTTAAACTAATTAAGAAGTAAAAATAATTAAAAGTCACAGGAAAGCAAATATTTAAATTAGTGACCAAAGGGGAAAAAGTGCACAGAAACTATTGTTCTCATTTATTGTTGGTGTCACTGTAAATTGGGATAACTCCTTTGGAAAACCATTTGAGCCATAAAAATGAATACCTCCTTTGACTCAGTAACCCTTTTTCTGGGAAATGACCCCCAAAAAATCATTTAAATGAAGAACTACATGAAGGGATAAAATTCATTGTATCATGTTTTCCAAGTATAAAGCCTGAAAAAATGGTAAGTATGCAAAATGAGAAAATAGTTAAATAAAGGATAGGTCAGGTGCTGTGTGGAATATTATGCTGTCATGAAAAATAGTGGAAGGTCTTCAGTACAGAATACCTGTGCAAAGGTTGTGACTTTCTTGACATTCAAGTTAGCAAACGGAGCACATGTGATTGTTTCTTCGCTTTCCTAGTAAGGAAACAATATATTCATAAAAGATTCAAGAGGCAGAATGGAGAGCCAACTGCCAATCAGAATATTTTATAAATATCTAGAACATGGAAAACATGTAGAATCATTTATAAATAAATCAGAGCTAGAACTATGGCCTGGAACATACATGGGAAATAGCATTAGAGGAGAAACAAGCCACTGCCTTTGAGAATGTCTCAGAGAAACCCTAATTATGTTGCATAAAAGTACAAGAAGTGAGAGTGGGCAGAGGGGCAGAGAGCAATGTCATCGATTGCAGAAGTGTCAATGGAAGAGCTGTGGGAACCATTACAGACAGATACATACCTACTCACACACACACACACACACACACAACCTTTCTGGAGTGGCACCCTTCTCAAGGTTACATGTGATACACAGTCGATCATGGGAAGGGTTAGGGTTGCCACTAGTGTTGACGCCAGAGAGTCAGGATGGAGATGAGAGGGCCCAACTTTCCCACCTGCTTCCCACATGTGGGTCCTCTGCTGAAACTTCTCAGTCACCAAAGCTCACCTGAGTGAGCAGAGGTTACAGTCAGCCTATTTGATCAAGGGGTAGATTGGCATAGGAGTAGCGTCCCATGGTTGTGGATGAAATTCTGAGCAGCCTTTTGTAATTACTTCAGTCCTTCATTCATAAACATGAGCAGAAAATCAAGGGTGATCACACACCAGAACACCAGTAGTGCCCCCCCGCTGCAAATTTCCAGGATGGTTAAACATTGCCACTGATAATGAAAATAATATCAAAAATTAAGGGAAGAGAAGAAACTTAAAATAATCTCCACTTACCAGTCTCCTAAGAATGATTCAGGGGTTCCCTGGTGGTGTAGTGGGTGGGCTTTGGCACTCTTAACACCGCGGCCTGGGTTCGATTCCCAACCAGGGAACCACCCCCACCCCCCAAAAATAGAAAGATTCAAGAAGATAGCACTTCTATGAAATAAGAGCAGACTGCAATTCAAAGGGATTTAAAACTACGAAATAATTCTTGTAGTTGTTTTTTTTTTAATCTGAAACAATAATTGTTACAGTTCTTGAGGAACTTTCTGCTGGTGGGTTTCTTGGCAAGTTGTGATTCTGTATCTATGTCAGCAGTTTGCCCTGTGACCTCAGTGTTCTGATGGTTCTAAAAGTTGCTGATTTTCAGTTTGTTGAGTTTTTTTTTCCTTGTGGTGCAGCTGAGAATGACAATGTCTAAGCTGCCTACACACTGGCCCAGAAACATTTTCTGTTCAAATTTTTGGACTTTTTAATAGAATGTATTTCAGAAATCAAAAAATAAAATTTCATTGAAAGGATTGAAGAAATAGATAATGACATTTCAGATTACAGACAAAAAAAAAGATAAAGAAATGGGAAATGGGAGAGAAGTGTATAGAAGGTCAATCAATGAGTCAATATGAAATCTATTTCAAAAAGGAGAGAACCTTGGAAATGGAGCTAACAAAATAGAGTAGAATTTACTAGAACTGAAGAAAGTTGTGGGTTTTTAGATTAAGTTGTGCTGAGTAGACAATGGAAAAACACTAAACAGAGTCTAAGCTTCTTGAATTTTGAGCACACCAAATATAAAGGGTAGATCTTAAAGCTTCCAGAAGAAATAGAAGGTGAATTTTCATTATTCAGAAAAAAAACAATGTCATGAGTTTCTGATTTCATTAGCAGCAATGAGGCTATTCTAGAAGTTGGTGAACACT
Source organism: Lyroderma lyra (assembly GCA_004026885.1). Taxonomy (NCBI): domain Eukaryota; kingdom Metazoa; phylum Chordata; class Mammalia; order Chiroptera; family Megadermatidae; genus Lyroderma; species Lyroderma lyra. Next base: position 214,434 of record PVJL010000811.1, read on the forward strand.
TGTATCAAAGTTCTGAGGGTAAATCATTCTGAATCTAGAATTCTGTCATCATAGTGTCAGTCAGTTGAGAGGATTAAGAGGCCATGAATTGCTCCGGGGATGGTAAATGAAACTGCCTATAGCAACTACTAAAAAAAATTAACCTGGTCAAGGCCCAACACAGTAAGAATGGGAGGGACCTGAATGACCCTGGGGAATGTATAGGCCCCACCTAAAGGTACATGAGGTTGAGAAAACACTGTGAAAACCAAATCAAACAAATTAGATTTGCTTGCATGCCACAGATAACTTCCAGTTTCTACCATCTGTAGAGCAACCCTGAACAAATCAACCCCCAAACAAACAAACCAGAATACTGAAAATAAAGAGGAAATGGGACTCAAGAAATCATGGGACTAACCTAAGAATGAAAGACAAAAATAATCTTAGGGTCCAGTGGTATAAGTAGGCTTAGAAAGCAAATGGGTCATGTTATGGATATCAAAAAGCTCCGTAGAAATATTGTGAAGTGGAACCCCTGAAATAAGTAGTATGAACTTATAGATAAAACAAAGGCATGTATGTATTGCTTTTTTTTTCTTTTTTTTTTCAAGGAGAAGGGTGGGAGGGAAGGAAAGAAATTAACGTACTGCAAATTCCAGGTACAATAAAATCCACCTAAGAAAGTCAGATCCAAATGTCAAAGTAAGATGTGACATGGTCTTTAGGTCATTATGAAACTAAAAGACTTCCTGATTTCGTTCGTAGCTTTCTTTTGAAAGTGTCACAGATTTGGGAGTTAGCAAAATGGTGGAATCCCGGAGCTTGGTGGCTGAGAGAGGATGTGTTGTACTTGAGGATGCTGGTGTGGGGATGTAGCTGGGGAAAGTTGAATTTTAATTCTGGGTTGACAGGTAAAATGGAGTCATTATGTGTCGGTGTGGGATTTGGAAGTAGAGAAGCTCATGAAGACACTGGGGCTCTGTGCTCAGTGGAACTGGCAGTATTAAGAGAAGTGACATGGGAAAGATACCCCCAATGATATTTGTGTTAAAGCAGTTGATGTACATTTATATTACACCCAATACAGGCAGATGACATTTTTTCCAGATAAATATGTCATAGGCCTTGGTAGGGTGATAGAATTAGGAGGTGTTTTCCTGTTTTCCTAACTTTCTATTCTGTGGTTATATAATTTCATAATTAAAGTGACTGTATAATTAAAAATGGAACAGATTCTTCTAGACTTTAAAGTAATTGACCAATGTTAATGATCACATTTACAGCAGCCACACCTGTTGTATCATGTGGTTGCCAAGAAGCATCTTAAAAATATGAAAATATATCCGCGATCCCATTTAGGAAGAAGTGTCTCTGAGAGTATGCAAAGTAATGACTCACTGAGTTTTATGATGATGAGATGGGGCTTGGCTGGAGGTGGGCTGAGTCCCAGGAAGGTCTTCAGGGCCCAAACCCCTCCCCCCCATGCCTCGTAAACCACCGGAACTATGCCGCCAGTCCTTGGGCAAATCATGTAATCCTCCCTCCCTCCCTCCCTCCCTCCTTCCTTCCTTCCTTCCTTCCTTTTTTTAATACTGAAAATGTTTTGGAGCATATATTTTAATAAAATTCACTCCTGGTCCTCCACAAGGTGAGGAAATGAACCTGAGCTATGCTCTGGCAGATTTCTAAGAGGAGATATTTTTTTTTAATATAGCCTCACAATAAAATAAGAAAATATTGGCCCAGTAGGAAGGTATGAGGATATTGAGACTTGTGATCGAATTCTGTGTGTTCTACTATACTCAGTTTTAGTGAGTATTTTCCTATTATCAATTAGTCTGAAAGAATGATTTTTCTCTGTGTTGAAATGAGAATGAAACTACTGAGAAGTAAATCTGCAGGAAATGGAATAAGTACTGTGTAGATATTTTCATCTCTTCTGGCAGAGTTACAGAAGCAAAAGGATTGAATTTAGTTTGCAGATGTCATCAAATGCATTTCTAGTGCTCCATCTTAATTTGCATCACCCAGACCTCGCCTTGGTTCCAATATTTCAGTTGGCTCCCTTTCACCCTCAACAGTCCTCCTTCCCGTCTTTTGCTTTCCATTTGCATTTAATATTGCTGCTGAACTTGATTTCCCATAACCTTAATGGCTGTGGATGAAAAGGAAGTAAATATTTGCATTAGTGTGGGAACTTGTAGAAGAAATAGTTGCAGTGCCCAACTGATGCGCCATTTCCTGGCTGGGAGGGTGTGGGTCTTAAAGCGTCCCTATGTTTAAAATGCGTGAAGTAAGCACATGCAGAATTTGCAAAGGGATTACATTTTGTCATGAGTTCTATGCTAAAGGTCATTTCAGTCAAAGACTGCTAAAAATAGACCTAAAGAACACTATCTTTCAACTTTTTAGTAAGTCATTTTAGTAAGTCATTTCATTGTGTGGAAAGGAAGCCCGAGCCCATCAGACTATCCTGAGAAAGCTGATCCACACGTACAAAGAAGCTTTGGCTCACTCACATTAACACTCATGTTAATATAAAGTATCAACACTCTGGGAAACTCCATTTTCTCTGGATTTACTACTTGGAAAAAATGAATACCAAAAATAGCACCTCATTAAAAAAAAAAAAAAAAAAAACTTAGACTAGAAATACACTGAGGGACAAGGGACTGAGTGCATTCATCTGCAAATAAAAGTGAACTACTTATGACTCCCAACCTTCTGGAGGAATAATTAACTAGAAGAAATAATAAATGAATATAGGTACATTTCAAATCAAGTAATAACAAAATTCCTGAAAGCAGCACTTTCTTTATTTCATTTGTTGCTAATTAAAGCAACTAAAATCACAAATCCACCTTGTGTGTCAAGCATCATCCCACAGACTTCCTGGATGCTCCCCTGTGGTTATCTTTGGGTCATCTGAGGTACCTCACAGAGCAACCAAACGGCCTGATTAGAAACACGGTCTAATGTTTTCCTAATCTTTGTATCTCAGGTGCACTCTTGTGAAGAAACCTCAGGATAAATGTCAGGAATAAATCATTGGGCAAATCAGTGAAGAATTTTAAAATGTTCTGTCTATACATTTATTTCTTTCTTCTGTTTTCAGTAAATATAGTTATGGCTTTTACACTGTGATTTACTTTTGTACAGTATGATGTGTCTTAGAATTTGTAGCATATAACAAGAAAAAAGATGCAGAGTATAAAAACAATTCTATTTCTGAAACACCTTTTGTTGTAAATACATACCCATTTTTCCGACAGGGTCAAAGGATGTATGTTCATTAGTAATATCCCAAAGTTCTGTTTTGTTACCAAATATGATGGGCTTGAAGAACCTCCATTCTAACTTAGTTGATTGTACAATGTTTTCCAAATCAACACATTCTATTAATTCAACTCAGATTTTATGACTTTATGTACTAAATATGTCTGAACAGGTTCTGAATGAAAAATGTGATCATCGATTAACAGATAGGAAAAAGGAATGAGAAAAGTGTAGTTTTGCTTGATAAAGTTTCATTTAACTATATCAATATTAGATTTTACACGAAAAGGAAAGCTAAATTTAGGGCATCTATTACATGCAAGCATCCATGAGTCATTTCCCCTCCATGAAAGCAACCCAAACCCTAACTTCCTATCTTAGGGTACAATCTGCACAAACCAGCAGGTTTCAGATCTCAATTCTGCAAGTTTGAGTTCCTCAAACAAACAAAAAATCTCAGTTTAAGTTTGTACTTTCAGTGGAATTTTAAATAATTCCAAGAATGAAAATCGCTAACCCCAAGCATCAGATATCAGTAGAACAGTTTCACTTTCAACAATGAAATTAGACCTCAGTTAAAATTTGCCGATACTGTGAAAGGAAAAGTAAGGAAGAATCTGCATCTTAGCAAAATAAAACAACTTGCACTGAACCCAGAAAACACACACACACACACACACACACACACACACACTAACCTTGTAATGACAGATGCTGTTCCACTTCCATTTTATGGTAGCATTAATAATCTAGTACTTTCTTAAACACAGTAGCCCATTTTATGTTCAAAAGTGAAAGGAAAACAAATCGTCACCTAGTTCACTGCTTTTAAAACTCCAGCATCTGTCATTCACTCCAGGCTTAATAACATTGTTCGCTCTGGAATCCTGTGTCTTCTAGTGAAGGTTTTGATCTTGTTCAGGTGTAACCGCCACGGGGTCTTACTTCTGTAGCCTAACCATTAGGTGTGTCACACTATGGGCTCATGGCTGGAGCAAACAGATGATGGCCTCGGGCACATGACTTCACCAACTCTTTCAAGGCCATTTACAAGGAGACTTCCAGAGAATGACTTTGAAAATCAACCATAGCTATAATCCCAGTTTGTGTGATCATAGCTAAATAATAGTTACGCCAGTGGGATAAATTTGGGGACTATGTGGATAGATGTGAGTTTGATATTTTCAGCTAATTAATAAGGGCACATACATAGCTCGAGCACCTAGTATAGTCCCTAGGAAAGGTAGAAAACAAAGCTAATAGTCTGTATCCCTCCTTTGAAGAGTTTAATAATTAATTACACAAAAAAGCATATAAATCATTTTAAATGAAACGAGAATCTTTTTAAAAAATGTTTTAAATATGGTGTGTGAACATCATTTGGTAAAGTTTCAAAATACTGTATGTGATTCATTCCGAGTCTGAAAGGACTTGATGGGGAAATATAATAATCCTTACTTGGTCAAGTGAAATATGTAGCATTTGCAAGCAGAACATATCCCAATTAAAATAGAATTCTTTAAGGGTCACGCATACTCTAAAAGCTAAAATATTTATTTAACCATCAGGTAGAATCAATCTAAGTTTTCTAGCACTCTATCCAATCCTTAGAGATGCTATTAACTTGGGAACTTTTAAAGTTAAATAAAAACGACACGTGTTTGTGTGTGCAGGTATTTGTGTATGTATGCAGCATGGTTGGTGGTGTGTTTTCCTCTAGTGTCACACACAGGCAGAGCTGTTTTTCACACAGTTGTGACTTTCCCACGTGAGTATCTCAAAACATGGGAGGAGAACAGGATGTAGGGTTTAGGCAAGCCGGGATCCCTGGAGGTGTAGATCCTCTCCATGAGAAAGAGGATGGTTGAAACAGAAACAAACAAAGGAAAAGAGATCAGGAAGGTAGAAGAAAAACTTAAACGCACCTCCTAGGCACTGTAATACGCAAGTGTGGAGTAACCAAAGGGGATTACGTCACCACTCATAAAAGGAAGCCCAGAAAAGAGCGCGTTGGGCATCAGAGCCCTGCATTTCCTGTGTCATCGCGCGCAGGCAGGTCCTCGGTGGCCCACCTCCTCCGCAGGTCTTGGCGGCCATCTTGCTCAGGAACCCTGTGGGCAAAAACACCCTCATTCTACTGCTCCACGACATCCCAGGCCCTGTATTTACTCACCTTTAGGGGAGCGTGGGGGAGCCTTATTGTTACACAGAGCAATACAGCTGTTGTTGCTCTGGGGAGGCCTCAGTGACCTGAACCAGGAAACCTGGCCTCTCCTCACCAGATGGATGGATTGAGGCTGTTTTCCTCTGGCCTGTGAATGCAAAGTCAAGGCACCATTTTTAAAGTAACCATGTCCCTTTATCATTACAGTATCACTTAGAACTATCTAACGTGTTGTAATTAACTGTTCAGTTGTCCACTTCCCTCATTAGAAAGCAAGGTCTCTGAAGTCAGGTGCCATGGTTTACGTGGTTTTACTCACGAGTGTTTCCCTGAAATGAAACCCATTCTGACTCTACCTCCTGTCATTTCATAAAAGTTAATTCCAGACAGGTTACTGATCTAAATGCTAAAGGAATATAATAAAGCCTTTAAAAGAAAACACGAGGATATTTTCCTGACCTTAGTGTGAGTAAAGTGTTCTTAAAAAGAAGACCAAAAACATTGAGTATAAAGGAAAACATTAATAAGGTGGGCTTTATTATAATTAAGAACTTTCATCCAAAGATAGCATTAACAGAGTGAAAGAGCAAACCACAGACTGGAAGAAGGGATCGCCAATCCATACGGTACCAAGGACTCAGGTCCAGAATCTATGAAGATGTGCTACAAATCAGTTAAAAAAGGACAGACAATCCCACTGACATACAGCCCAGTGAACATCCCCTTCACAAAAGACGCTACACAAGCAGCCCATAAACATGAAAAAGAGCCCATCACATAAGTCACAGAGAAATGCAACTTTAAATCCAATGAGAGCCCACATCCCATTAGCCCACCAGACCTGCTAGAACACAGATTGGCCAGCCATGGCGGGCAGTACAAAGGACAAGGAACAGCTGACCCTCGGCCACTGCTAGTGGCAGTATCCATGTGTGCAGTGCTCGTGGCTCCCTCCTCAAATGGGGAATACACATACTCCGAGGCTAAATGACCAATGCATCTAAAGAGAAGGAATAAATAAAAACAGTGGCATACTATAAAAATGGGATAGCTTCCTAACAATTTTAAAATGCAAAAACTCATCTCAAGGCTTAAAATCATGATGCCTTTGATGAGGGAGTACCTATGGGGGGGGAGAGGGCATGGAAGAATCTGGAGTGATAGTAGTAATTTTTCTTTTCCTGATCTGGGTGGTGGTGACACAGATGCATTTATTTGCTTTTGTGAAAACCTTTCACTTTGGACCCTTCAGTTGTGCACATCCTTACAATGTGTTTACTTTTTAGTATGTGAGCTGTACTGCAGTAAAATTCACCAAATCTGTCTGCTTCTGTGCAATGGTAATTTAAATACTAGAATTATTTTCTAAATAAAGAAATGACAATACCATGAGCAGCCAATTGCATCAGATGTTATGAACTGGGCCACCTCTGTCTGTGAACAAGGGTGCCTCACCTGTTCTCCATCACTCTGGATGGTTGGAGAGAGACTTCCGGTGTCATGACAAGTACCACTCTAAATATTTCTGCACTGGCATAGCTCCATGTCTTGAGGTATTTTATGATTTTCCTTTATTCATGGTCGTAATAAATACTGACATTAAAAGACTATTGCGATGGTGAAGCTCTAACATCTGGGGCTGGCTGTGTGCTCCAATGGGCCCTTGACCTTGTAATATTTACTAGTCACAGCACACCTTAGTCATTAATTTGCCAAGTCCTTGGAGCTATCTCAACTATGAAAAATGCTATATGAGCCAAAATTCTCTTCTCTTCTCTATTAATCATATTTGATTAATATCATTTGAGCTATCATTAAATAATTTTAATGCAGGTGTGCGGATTAAAGCTACTCTAGCGCTTTCCTGACATAAACATTGACAAATTATGTGCAAGCTTAAGTTTGCACAAGTGATTAATCTGCGATTCTGCCATTGAAATTAATTATTACCTCATATTTACATGACTGGTTGAGATATATCTAACCATTAACACACTGCCACTGGCCCAAAATCATTTTTAAATCCAATATTATATATTTAATGTACAGCAAGGACAAAGAAAAAGAGAGTATCAAATCAGAATTCTAATTTTACATAAATCGGATTCAAGTTAGCTAGCTAATTCTTGATTTCTTAATTGCTAGGTTATTAAACTGTTTTATTTATTTTGTCCCTAATAGGGTAGTATCATTCCTATAATTAAGTGGACCAGTATATACTTTCCCCAAATTTAGCTGTAAATATCAGCCTGATTTACTTACCCAAATATGTTCAGAAGCTCCAATCTTCTCTCAGAAGCTCTTACAGGAGTGAATATGGAGGTGGATTTTTAGAAGGTCGCATATGCTTAGTGGGACAAATCCGAGGAGCAGAGGGCTAGTCTATATGTCCTTGCTGCTGAGAATGTTCACCTGGACCATTTCAGACAGGTGCATACTTATTGTGCTCTCCAGGGAGAGAGACTGTGTAACTTACATACCTTTTGTGATGTTCAGCCAGCTCCAGTTGTTTGAGAATATGAGAGCATGACTGTAGCCAGAGCAGCAGGAACTTCTGTTCATTAGGTGCCTGTTTCGTTCTGAGCATTGTTTCAGGTTCTTCACATATGCGGCCTTATAAAGACATTTATTATAATTTCCTTACTACAGTTAACAAAACAGAGGCCTAAATTGTCTGAGGCCAGCACTGAAATATTGTAACTATCAAATATTTTTAAATAACAATGATTAATATGTTAAAGGCTCTAGAAGAAAAGGTGGACAGTGTACATTAAGAGATTGGGAATTTCAGCAGAGAAATGGAAACAATGAGAAAGAGTCAAATAGAATGCCAAACAAAAAATACAAATTCCATAACATAGATGAAGAACGCACTGAACAAATTCATCAGTAGAATCAATACAGCTACGTAAAAGTAATAGTTTTTCTAGTTACTTTGTTCATGATACATTGTACAGTACACATTTTATTTTTATGACATAGAATATGCACATCTTTTCTTTATAGCTTCTGAGATGCCAATCTTTGTTTTGTGAGATTGTCCAATCCTTAGATTATACCTATGATCACCTAGAGTTGTGCAGATTGCTCCAAGACACAGATGGCTCTAATGAGACAGCACCAAAAAGTACATGTAGCTTACCTTGTCATCTGTAATTACCAGGTGCCATCTGCAGAGCTGTGGTTGGGGAGAGTGTATGTGGACTCCTTGGCCACTCTACATCTGTCCAGGGCATGGAGACCAGAGACCCCCTGTTGTTATTGTCACAGGAGTCAGGGGAGCCCTACCAGGAAATGGGGAACTGAGGGGCCAGGGCCACTTGGGTTTGTCTCTCCCCACTTAGGTTTTCCTCCAAAACCGTGTCATCTCATTGCTTTAATTCAAGTATTTCATCACTGGGACTTTATTTTTATATATCAGCAAAATTGTGTTCAGTTTATCTTTTTCTAGATATGTAGCTATTTTTGCCAGATCCATTTGTTAAAAACTCTCCTTTTCCCACTAAATAGAAATACTACCCATATTATGTATTAGCCTCTCACATTTTTCATTTATCTATTTAAATATCTCTATGCTAATGAGATTAATTTTATTTTAATGGTTTTATAGTTTTTTTCTGATATCTAGTAAGTCAAATCACTCCCCTCCTAGTCTTCATATTCAAAATTATTCTTGGCTATTTTTGACATTTATTGTCTCATAAATTTTAAAGTCATCTAATTCAAATAGAATTTGATATAATAATTAAGAATATATAATACATTTGAAAATGTGACATTTTATATATCAAAGACTTCTCTTTCTAGGATATTGTATGTCCTTTCATTTGTTCATATAATATGTTATTTTGCTCATTTAGATATGTCTCTTAATGCAGGTTAGGTTTCCATCTTCTTAAGCCATACCTAATACCTCATGCTTTTCTAATTATTGTGAGAATTTTTTTCTCATCTCTCCCTAAATTTTTATTATGAAACTAAAAAACCCTAATGGCTTTTTATATTTATCTTATATCTATGTACCTTACCAAATTTTTCTCTTCCAATTGTTTAGAAAGAGTCTTTTAGGTTTTCTAGTTATAAAATCATCAAACAAGGAGATGTTTTTATCTTTTAAAAACTTCACACCACTTGTTAAACTCTTTATCTAATTACAATGATTAGATCTTCGAAGACAATATTTAATTATAATGGTAATAGTAAGGATACATGTCTAATTTCTAATTTTAATTAAAATAGGTTTAACACTTTACTATTCAGAATAATTCCAGTTGTCTTGTAGGAAGAGTTTCTACTCTTTTTTAAAACTTAAAAGTATTACACACACACACAAAAAGAATGAATTCTTGCCATCCACAGCAACCTGATTGGACCTAGAGAGCATCATGCTGAGTGTAGTAAGTCAGGCAGAGAAAAGCAAATGTCATATGATTCCACTTAATATGTGAAATCTAAAGAACAAAATAAACGAACAAACAAAACAGAAACAGACCCATAGACACGGAGAACATTTTGATGGTTGTCAGATGGGAGGGAGTTGAAGGGGTGGGTGAAAAGGGGGAAGAGATTAAGAAGAACACATTTATTGTTACAAAACAGTCGCAGGGATGTACAGCACAGCATGGGGCACACAGTCAATAACACTTCAATAACTACGTATGGTGTCAGATGGGAACCAGATTTATCAGGGAGATGACTTCCTAAGTTATAGAAATGTCTCATCACTATGTTGTACACCTGAAACTAATATAATATTGTTTGTTAAATGTAATTCAAAAAATTTTTTAAATTATTTTAAAAAGAAAAACAAAACAAAAACAAAAAGAATGAAACCCTTAAGGGCTCCAGCAAAGGCAAAAGGGAAAACAATAACAATAATAGTAATAATAAGTGAAAAACAAGTTTTAAAGAGGAATGGCTGAAGAGAAATTTTATTAAACATCTTTTTAACATGTATATTAATTTTCTTCCTCATGTTTGCGGGATGGGTCCTGTGTAACTGAGCAGTGAGTCCTCGTGCTGCCTCCTGCACGTCCACTCGCACCCAGCCGAACGTGGGCAGAGGAGGAGAAACACACCTGCAGTGAATGGTCACAGCTGCCCACCCACCGGTCACAGCCCTGTCACTCTCCTCTTCGGCACGCTCCTCCCCACCCTCCCCCATCCTCACACCAGGTTGAGCACATTCCTTTCTGTCTCCAAGGAAAGGGAAGCAGTTCGGAGAGGATGTCCACAGACTCCCCCAGAACACATATGCACACACACATGCACATGCATACAAACACACACACGTGCGTGTGCACACACACACACATGCACAGACACGCACATGCACACATGAACATGCATATACACATGCACACATGTGCACACAGAGACACACATCACACACATGCACGCACACACGCACACATGCACAGACACACACATACACACATGCATACACATGCACATATGTGCACACAGAGAGACAAACATCACACACATGCACACATGCACACACATGCGCACACATGCACATACTCGTACACATGACCTACTAGCCTCTCCACGTTCTCTCCTGTCCCTCTTAGCTAAGCTGCCTCTCCTCTCCCCTGTGTATTAGCTCCCTATTCTCCAACCCATTCGGGGACAGAGCTCCAGGAATGCTTCTCTCTTCTAATTAATGAGTCTTCCTCATCAATTGCAAACATGCTCCTGTTTCCCTAATCATTAAAAAGCAAAACAAACAGCCCTCTCTTCATCCTGTTTTTCCAGTCCCATTATTGCCTCATTTTCTTTATTTCCCACGGTAAACCTCCTCTGACTTGTCTGTCTTTCCTTTCTTCATGTTAGGGTGCCCTCCCTTAAGGCTCCAGTGAAACGCTGAATTTGGGGATGCCTCCCAGCACTACTCCCCTGTCTATTTAAACTGTCTCATTCAACGTCACACACAGCTTTAAGAAACAAATATAGCTCGAGACTCCCAGGCCTTTATTTCCAACCAGGAACTCTCCTTGCCAGGTCAGGTCTCATGTATCCAACCTTCTGTTGGTTCTGTCTGGAAGTCTAAAAAGCACCTCACACTTGACGTGTTGGAAATTTTGCTTTTGACCTCTCCCCACCATCACCCAGAAGTCTTTTAAACTCCCTGTACGGTTGTTTCTTTACCTGGGCTTCTCAAGCCACAGTCCTCGGAAGCCACCTCACCCCTTCTTTGTTTCCCCCACATCACAAATTCAATCCATCCAAACATCCTTTTGGTTCCACCTGAAAACTATATCCAGGGTCCCAGCATTTTTCATCATGCTCACTGTCACCACCCTGATCTAGGGCCCCATGAGCTCCTGCCTGGGTTACTATTGCAAAGGCTTCCTACCTCAACCCTTGTTGTCCTTGAACTCGGTCTGGTGCAGCAGCCAGAGTGATGTGGCAAAAAAAAGGAGATCAGAAGACGGCAGCTCTGCGTTGGAAGCCCTCAGGGACTTCAGAGCCGTCGTCGTTGCCTGGGGCGCCCTGCAGGACCTGGGCCCCTCTACCCCCAACACACCTTTGGTACTGTCCTCTAAATTTATTGTGACCCAGCTCCACCTCTCTGTGCTGTTCCTCGGGCTCTGCCCTCTGCCTGGAGTGGTCTCCCACCCACCTCCTCAGCCCCACGCGAAGCTCTCTGCTCCGTTTCCTTCTTTGCCCGAGAGGCCCCTTCTCTGATAAATCCAAACAGATCCCCCTCGACAGCCAGTTCCCCCCGACCAACCTCTGTCTACATTCTCTGCTTAATTTTTCTCCATGGCACGTTAGGTATATATTATCAATTTATTTTGTTGGCATGGATAATGTTAGGTGTCCAACAACAACAAAAATGTTTAATAAATAAGAAAAATAATGCCAGAATGTAACTCCTAATATTTTAATAATTTTTTTCAGCTGCATTCATAAATCAGACCCATCTTTTTTCCTTTATTCTGCCTTTATCGGATCTTTAAAAGAATCACGTTGCCTTTGTAAAGTGAATCGGAGAGGCTTTTCATCTTTTTCTAAGGCCTGGAATAATTTAACTTTGAAAAGCCCTCTTTCTTTAAGGTTTTATAAAATTCATGTTACATAAACCTCAGCTGGGAGTCCATCTGTTCTCGGTGCCTTTTTCAATGGCAGATCTTGAAGTGTCTTTTTCTAAACACTCTTCTGGTAGCTGGTGTATTTAAGTTTTCCTTTCCTTCCTTCTTGGGTAAGTTTTGGCAATACCCATTTTCCTGGGAAATCATTCATTTCCCCCAGACCTTCCCCTGTCTTCTCGGACGTTCCCATGCGTACACTGGTGACTGCCTTCATCACTGCTCTGTCTATGGTTGGTCCTCGTTTCTCTCTCCTCATTAGGTGTTATTTTTGCCTTCCCTTTTTCTCTTTTAAACAAGCTCAGGAAGCATTCATATTAACATCATTAAACCGACTGACATCAGATTTGAATCGACTTCTGCTGCCTTTTTATTTTTCTTTCATTTTAGCTTCTGTTCTGAGTTTCCATTTCCCATTTGTTTTATGTTTAAATTACTTTTTATATTCTTAGGATGAGCACAACTTCCTTTATCCTTTTGCTTTCTTTGAAAATAATGATGGTGTTTCATATCAGTGCCTTCCCCTTGGGGGCCGGCGTTCAGTTTGTCCCAGAGGTTTAGCTGCGAAGAATGTCCCTCTTCGTTACTTTTTACGTAGCTGCCATTTGACATTTGACTTTTCTCTGATCCCAGAGTTAAGTTGTCTAGAAATGTACTTCTTAATTTCCAAGGGACTCTGGTTTGGGGGCCCCTTCACATTATTTGTTATTTCTGATCTTATTAGTTTATGTTCACAGACTTATTTCAATAAAACTTTCATTTTAAAACATGTTCTTGAGCATTCTTTTTGGCCAAGAAAGTGATTGATTTTGTTCATATTCCATGAGCATGTGAATAAAAAGGTTCTGTATTCAAGAAATGTAAGATTCCGTGTGTGCCAATTATATCCCACTTACTCGTTTTATTATTTATTTTTAAATCATATTTATTTATTGTATTATTTGCTTCTGTTATGGAATGCTTTTTTTTTTTTTTTTGTCTCTTAAATCTTCCCAAATCACAGGGGCAGATTAAAATATCCCCTGAAGTTGTCTGGCTAACACTCTAGGTTTTCCTTTCTTAAGCCTCTACAGTTTGGTCCACCCGATTAACAGAATGTCCCTCTTTTTTACTGGTTTGTGCTATTAATTTTAAATTTGACATTCTCCCAAATTGCCATTCTAGCTATTGTTTTTGTTTGCATGCTTAAAATATCTATTTGATGCCCACTCCGAGCTCTCTATTATGAGCTACTGTATTTTTCCATGTATAATGTGCACTTTTTGACCCAAATTTGTGAGGAAAAAATAAGAATGTGCATTATCCACAGGTAGTACTAATTCTGTATCTGTATAAATTGTTTTAATTCTTTTGTTTATGCCGATGAGTTAAAATGTAACTCTAGAAATCAGTAACGATATCTGTATGCAAAATAATACCCTAGAATACAATAATTGGGTTTTTATAATATAAAAAAATTTTACACATAAAAATTTTTGTACCTCATATCTGTTCTTATGTTTTGTAATTATGTTACATAAAATTCCTTGTACCATAATATGTATAAAAATAAATGCTCAAATCCCTTCATAATACCAAAAACAAAACCCCCACAAACCAAGTAACTAAGTGTAAACAAATAAAATTTTGATTTAAAAATTTAGAACAAAAGATTTTTTTTCCTGAGCATTTGGGCCAAAAACATGGGTATGAGTTATACACGGGAGCACATGATACCTGGCAAAACACGGGATCTGCTCTTGGGCATCAGGACTTCCCCAAGAGTTCTTTCAAGTAAGGAGGATGGACAACATGCTTTCCAAATGATGGCATTCCTTCATATTCATGTCACCCCCCTTTTATTTAGAATGATGATTGACATTTCTCATATGTTATCTCAAGATGTGATTCCAGTATCTTCTAAAGGAGTCTCTGATCTATATAGACTAAGAATGTTTCAGTGTTGTCTCCTGTTTATTTCTCCATTTGCTTCTCTATTTCTGAAAATGTATAATATTATTTTTCTCTTCATCCGAGACCTATCTGGGAAACTTTTCAGAAGTCCATTAATTTCTTCTTTTCCTTCTAGTATTCCCAGCATTCTCATAGTCTTCTCTTGGGCTTGATTTTCTGATCTCTTATCTTCTGCCCACAATTTCCAACTCTCTATAGTTTTGCTCTGTGTTTGAAGATATTTCTTAGATTTGGTTTTCCAGGTTTCTAATTTGGTATTCAGTGGTAACCATATGTTTCCACTCACCTAGAAACTATTTTAGATTTAGCTCTTAGCTCTTTTCTGTTGGTGCTGTCATCTGGGGTTTGGTTTCTCTATGAGGACACACTCTTTAAGGTGACTGTTCCTCCTTTGTCAGACTGTGGGGTGTTTCACTTTGCTTGTTCACTATGACTTAGATCTGGTAGTCAGAGCATCACAAGCATTGGCAGAGCTGAAACTGGAGAAAGGCAAGTGGACCCCTCCTTCCCCAGGCCACTAGTGCAGGAGCGGGCTCTGTGTAAGCCACCTGCTGGGATGCCTGGATGAGACCTCCTTCCAACTCACCTGTCCTCATCCTCTGACACTCAGGAACATCATGTCCTCACCTGCCGAAGTCCAGGGCGATGAGGCATGCCCAGGCAGAGCCTACGGGACCTCCTCCCCAGGGGTCTCCATACCAGTCCCAGGACTCACTGCTTTGTGTTCCTGATGTCTGAGGTGTCCAGTGTTGATGATGTCCGATGACTGTCCAGACCACAGAGGGAGAACACATGCCAATTTCTCTGGTGTCCCTTCCTAAGAGGACATCAGTCCTAGTGGATCAGGCCCCCACCCTATGACCCCACTGCTTTAAAGGTCACATCTCCAAATACAGTCATATTTGGGGTTAGGGCATCCACATGTGAATTTGGGAAGAACACAGTTCCGTCCATAACAGGCATCTGCTATTTACTGAACGCTTATTTTGCTCCCAGTACTGAACCTAAGGCTGCATATAAATCACCTCATTTAATTTTCAGAAAACACTATAAAATAATGAGAAAACTTTAGCCAAGAGAAGTGAAATTATTGAAGCAGAAGTACACAACTAGCAAATGACTGGCCGTGGCTGCAACTCTAGTTCTGTCCTCAAACTGTCCTGCTGTCTTTATCTCGGTTATAAGGAATACAGTTTAATAAGGAAACAAAAATATTTAAAACCCATCTGTGGGCTAGGTCCCAATCGAAATGCCACCGAGATCTGTTGTGAATATTAATATTTAACAAACCAACTCTAAAGTTCACACGCAAAGGCAAGAGACCCAGAGTAGTCAACACAATATTGAAGAGGCGGAGTCACCTTGGTGACTTTATCTGTAGACATCCTTTGAGACTTGGGTTAAGTGCCAGATGCCTGGGTTCACTCCAGCCCTAAACCACCTTTACCCAATGACCTGCTGCAAGTTTGCAGTGCTCCCAGGTAGCACAAATCAGGCTGCAGATCTCACACAGATCACTCCAGGGTTCCAATGTCTCAGGAAAGATTGCTGTTCTCCTCCACTCAGAGCCAAGTTTCCTCAGACCTCCTGGGTCCTGGGGAAATCTGCAAACAGTTCACTCTCATTCCCAGGGTCCTAATTTTAGGTAAACAGCTGCTTTGAAGGCTCTTCCCCTCGGTGGTGAGGAAGCAGGTAGTATCACTAGCCACACGGAGACCTGACTTCAGGTGCAGCACCCCTCGCTAACCTCAGGGCACTCTGTTTCTCATCCAGAAACCCCGGTCGCACTACTGTTGGGCCTCAGGTTTTTATCTTCCTAACTTGCTCTGTTCGATACATTTAAAAATAAAATTGAAATATTTTATTCCTCATTTTACTTACATTTCATAGCAGGACTCATCAGGGACCCCGTCTGTCTTTATTACATAATTAACCAGCTAACCCAAGAATCTTAGGGGCATGGCCACACCCTCCCTCTCTAAACTTGTCTGATTCACCTTTGACACGGACGCTCTTGTCAGCCTGCTTGCTTCAGTGCTTCCTCTCTGTCATTCCGGTGGGCTTTTTCCCTCAGGCTGTCATCCTGACCTGGAGTCCACCCCGCCCAGCAGACAGTGTAAGTGCACCAAGCAGCTTGCCTTGCGCCTCCGCCAGCACAGCCCTGCCCAGCTTCGTTGTTCTTCGGCCTGGGCAAGGCCTCTGCACCGTCAGAGCTCCACCAAACCCTCATCTCTGAACACCATTGAATGATCCTGGCTTTGACTTGAGATGACATGTTCCTTCTCATTTAATTTCAGGAGCAGATCACACATTTTCCTAAGGGTTCCATTACACACAGAACAGAACCGTTGGTTTGTCTTTGATTCGTACCACCTCCCTTTTGGGGACTGCCACCCCAATTCCAGGTTCACGAATTTGTTCAATGACTACATCACCAAGTCCCTTAATTCCCAGAAGGGTTAACTAGAAAATTAGTCCTCAACTTGAAATTTCAATTATATACATAAAATCTACATACCCTCCTAATTAATAAGCACTTATTCGGCTGAAACTAGTCTTAAATTTAATAATTTTATTAGTATCCTAAAATTGCAGCAGCCAAGATTAATTGTGTTAATAATTAGAAAATTGAGCATTAACTTGTTTCAACAGAGTTGCCTTCATACTATTATATTTCACTTCATTTTGCCAGAGCAGTGTATGTGCAGATAGAAAATGGTTCATCTGTGGCCCAAATTATGATGCTCGAAAAAGAATGTAAGGTTTTTGTGAAGATATTAGAATCACCCTGACCAGTCTCAGAGTAGTACTAACCAACATTACGGAAATATCAAGCATTTCTTGTTAGAGCTTTTCCGTCAGCTGAAGTGAAACACATGCAGGTGAAGGGGACTTGCACTGTAGATTAAGCTGTCTGTCACTCGTGTATTATCATTTAGGATTCACACCGAGGTGAATCATTTGGTGGAGGCAGCAAACACACAGGTGGAAGGAATATAAAATAAGGGCCCAAAGTTCATTTAAGTATCAGCCACCACTCTGCATGGACAGAGTGGAAATAGAGCTTGCTGTCACGTGACATCAGGAACATGCATCTGTGTTGGAATCTTCACTCTGCGCAGGGACGGGGTGGTGGACAGAAGTAGCTTCTGAAAGGCCAAAGAGAGTTCAAGAATAGTAAAGGGGAGGGGGGTCAGGGGCGCCCTGAGGATTTCCCTACTGAGCTGCTGTGGCTTCTACTCCCCTCTGCCCCCATTACTGGAGCTCGGAGGAACACTGCCTACCAAACCCCAAGAGCTTTCCTGTGGAAGTGTCTGCACCCCAGTCTTGAGCAGTCAGAACCCAAGTTGAGTTTTTGTATGTTTAATCTAAAAGAGAGAAACATTATATTCACACTTAATTAACACATTTGGAAAACATTGATCAGAATGTCGCGTTTTCTAAAAAGTCTTTTCAATTAATGTCCCAATCACTGTATTATTAATTCACGTGGTCTCCATAAAATTAATCAGTCTCCTTGAAGCTTTAAAAATGTCAGTTCGATTACTTTACAAACAATTAAAATGGGTTACAATTTTATATCCGTCTTTGAACCATATATGGATTGAGGAATGTTCTCAAGTCCTCATCCTTTAAAAATGCAACAGGTGATTATCATGTACCCTCAAATGTAATTATAGGTGCTAATCTCCATAAAACCCTACAAGTTAGTGTCACATATTAGCAGTTAATCATATCATTTAAAAGGGTCCACAGTGCATTTTCCTGAACTCTCTCTTGCGGCACCGATGAGGAACGCACAGAGCAAGGGAGAGGGGTGCACATGCGCACTGGGGAGGGGCACACTGACACGCATAGCACCCCAAAAAGACAGCACGCTCTGATCCCGGAGCCTGGCCTAGGAGTCTGGGGTCCCACCCACCCAGGTGGTGCTGGGAACCACTGCCCAGAGGGGGGTCCCAGCAGAGTCAGCTCACACGACCGTCTCGCAGCCCAAGTGGCTCTCGTCCTTTGCCACCCCACCACCCCAGCCCTGAACTGCTAACAGCTAAAATGGTAGGAGCAGTTGCTCAGTGGGTTCCCTTAGCCCGGAGAGCCCTGGCAACCGACGCGCTGATCCCACGCTCCGTGACAGAACCCTCCATTGATCCCGGGAGTTGTATGTACATCAGTCCACCTGAGAATTCTCTGGAAGAACTCTTCTGTGTCTATTTTGCACTTACTGCCTTGTGTTGCCTCTGTTGAACCGTGAGGCCTGGGGTGAAAGCTTGCTGTTGAGCCTCCTCCTCCACCCTCATCTCTGATTCGTTGTGAAGGTTCTGCCCAATGTACAGCTCTTACTTGTTCAAAGGGAGGTTTGCTACTCAAAAACAAGGAAAGGAGCAGCTTTGATGGGTAAGAAGACCAAAGCTGAAATGTTGCAATTCAAGGAAACCCGAGCGACTTCAATCCCTGTTGTAAAGTCACAGTTTACAAACAGAACTATGCAGAGGGCGTCAGGACAGCAGGTGGGAAGAGGGCGGTATAGCACCTGTGAACCCCCGTCACACACCGGCACCACGCCGAAGGCGCACCTGAATGACGCTTCATGTAATTTTCACCCCCTAAAAAGAGAGGTTTTGGGGTTTTTTATGATTTATGAATGAACATCTCAGGCATAAGTATGCTAATAGGTTTTTCCAAAATCAGTGAGAAGCCATAATTTAGAGTCACAGCCTTAAGATTCCTAAGGCCGCTTTGATTCCTTAAGAAAGAGAAGCAGCAGCAACTGCTCGCTAATGTGCTGAGTGTTTACATTTCATTGTGTTAATCAAACTCGGAAGCGTCCATGTGAGTGGGCGTATGGGCAGGCCAAGGAGAGAAGAGAACCAGGAGTCAGAGGGGAAGCTCTCAGGGAGGAGTGACCTTCCACTCTGGCCCTGCGGAAACAGAGTTTTAATAGTTAGCGAAGCAAGCACTGCGATTCTAGAACCACCACTGTGGGAGGAGCAGGGGCCATTCAGGGCGCCATTGTGTACAGCAAGCCTTCTTCTCAGATGGTCGCCTAAAGTCCTCACTGTGTTGCTGAGTAAAGGTGACACAGTCAACGTGTTTGGATGAGTCTGATGTCCTGTTTTTGGAGATGTGTCATTAGACCTCAGGAGAAAAAGAGAGAGGGAGACAGAGAGAGAGAGACTGGGGTGGGGGAAGACATGGACAGAGAGAGGGGGACAGACATGGGGGAAAAGCATGTTTATGCAGGAAGTATAAGAATTCATTTCCTCCCATCTGACACTCCATAATAATTAGGAAGTGGCCTGCAGGAGTTCGCCATCACGCCACAGGTCACATGTGTAAACAAGGGGGGCAGCCAGCAGGGACATCAGGCTGAAAGCACTCACTCCCCTAACAGCTGAGGGTACGTTAGGGACCAGTCTTATCCAGTGTCCCCAACTGCTGCTGGTGGATGACACTCCTGGGCCGCTTTCTAATAGCAGTATACCTCAGGCTTCTGTATCAATTCAGATGGACCTAGCTTTCTGCTAGAAGGCTTGTTCTACTAAAAATAGCACTCCTGGTTTCCTTTGTCCCTGCGCTGGCTTGGGAGAGAGACAACCGTGAGATTTGATTGTACCATGTGTGTATGCTGCCTGTCTCGTTTTTGAGGCTTCTTATTGTGCTCATGAGGTTATTAGCCCCATTTTCAAGGTGGAAGGACTGTTGTCACAGGGAATAATCACTTGGTGACAGAAGGAACAATGCTCAGAAGTGGCAGGGCAAGAATTCAAGTCCCGGTGTGTGGGGAGTCCGACCCTTGCGTGTGTGTAGATGTGCAGAACGAGATAAGGATGCATCGGTTCTGTCCTCGTTCTGGGCATGGCCTTGGCCGGTGGGGTTCCAATCCACTGTCGGGTTCGAGAACTTCTCAGGGTACTCAAAGGCACAGGGTCTGATTTCAGAGGCAAACCCTGGTCACTCTATGGATCTTAATGTGGTCTTAAGCTCACCTACCCTCCACAGAAGGACCGGAAAGGAGGGCCCCTTGGAAGGACCGAGTGACAACAACCTCAGCTGGCCTCTGACCAGCATCCTCTGTGCCTGCAGACATGGCGTGGGCATCAGAACTAAGTGTTCACTTGGACTCTGGCCCAGCAGGAATGTCTGAGGGTGACATGGAACAAGAAGACAGGAGGGCGACATTGAGGGTGACAGTTGGGCCTGAGCGCAGAGTCCTGATTGTTGTGTTGGAGCTTCAGAAGCAGAAAGCGCAAAGGAGGAGGGACAGGAAACCAACCTGCAGCCAACCAGACGCTGTGGTGGCCACGGTGAAAGGCCCCTGCGGGACAGGGCCATGGCACGATCTCACTGCCCGCCTTCCACGGCAGCGCCGGCGGGCCGCAGAGGAGGGCGCACAGCTGGCGTGGCCACTTCCCCGTGTCCGGAGGAGGGACTGCAAGAGCCGCGGGCGAGAGGACACGCGTGGGGGCTGAGCATTCGGTCCCCGAAGAACCACCAGATAAAAGTCAATGGGGAACTGAAATTTTGAGGGAAAAGAAAAGACACTTATAAAAAAAGGCCTCATGAATTTTCTATCGGAAATACTTTCATGAAGAAGCCGGACGGTGGCGGGGAAGAGAACTGGGTCCTTTGTGATCCGGAAGTCACTGGGATGTGCGTGTGTGTGAGCCAAGGCACCTGAGGCCACGGGAACCGGCTGAGCCGTCGTGGGCGGTCAGCTCGCCCAGAGGCGTGGCGCCCGGTGCAGGTCACCCGTGCGGTCTGGGGCAGCGCAGGCAGAGGAGATGCGCCCGGGGAGGAGAGGTGAATGCAGGCTGGCACAGGAGCAAGCCCCCTGCCACACGGGCGGGGCCGCGTTTCAGCAACGCTGGCCAAGCGCAATGAATCCCGTAAAAAACAAAAAACCCTCAGCGTCTTCGCATGTTAACTGCGTGATTATGCTTGCCTCGGGAGGCACGTTGTTTTCCTTTTTTAGGGAGCATTTGCCCCAGCTCGATGGCAAATTATTTTGACTTTGCAAACCAAGCGTCTCCAGGTCTACTGTGCAAACAGCTGTCCTGAGACGTCAAGCAGAGCTGGGCTCGAAATAAGGGGATTCTGTGAAAAGATGTCACAGCACCGCACATTTCGTTGAAGGCAGTTTCTTGGAGCCACTCTTATTTAATCCCGTCTGATCCATTCATCCGTTTAATGTTAAAGAACGGATGTAGAATTTCAGACAGGATGAGCCCACGAGAGGCATTCTGCTGTCACGCTCTGCAGAAACGAGGTAGGACGTGAACTGATCTAAGCGGGTTGTTGTCACCCGTTTCACGTGGACAGCCAAGAACTTGGCCGTCAGGACTGCCGCAGAGAGCGTTTTCTCACACAGTGAAGCACTTTCCAAAAATCCACTGGGCTCGATGAATGCCTCTCCAATGTGTGCCTGAGAGTTTTTTAAAGAAATTTAGAAGGTCTCTATACCCTGCCTATTTTGAGGTAAAAAGAATGGTTTGTTTTGAGATTTTAAAAATAGATTAAAATAATAATTTGATGATTCTAATTAACTAAAGTGCAGTTAACTGCTTTACTGGTGAAAAAAATGTGTGCTTTGTTTTGGAAATAGGATTTGTGGTATTTAAATTTTAGAAAGAAAAAATGGCATTCACCAAAATCTCACAGAAATATGAAATAAATCCCAGAAATCTGAAGAACACATTGCAGTTTTTGCATTCTTATGCTGAGAAGACTACTGGAGATGACAGTACTTGTGTTATAAAACATTCGTGTATTATACAGAAGATAAAACTCTATAATATGTTCATGTTTCGTGCTAAATATACACAGTGAATCCTGCATTGTAAAATTTCAAGTAGAAATAGAGTCAACCTTGATTCAGAAGTATTCAGTGCTTTGAGTAAATTTAAAAATAATTTAGAAAAAAATGAAAAATTCAATTTATTCTGAACAAATTAAAAACAGGACAACATACAATACACACTGTCATTTGACAATAGAAGTAAGAGTTTAAACATTGGGGAATTTATTTACAATTTTTCTTGAAGGAATCTGGAGTGTGTCTGAAATACATTTTACAAGTTCAAAAGTGGCACCAATTTGATACAAGTTATGTGAGAAGGAAAAAGCCCACTCTACTAATACTGTGCCTCTTCCTGACTTTTTATGCATATGTAGGTGACATCTAATTCTGCATTAATTTCTGAAACATAATCAGTGATATTGTATTATATTGTCAAAGAGCAGTCACACAAAAAGCTAACACGCCCACCTCGATGACATATGGGAGCTAAATAACTCAGGAGTAGGGCCAGAGCTAAGTCAGCTACAGAACTGCTTTTTCTTTAAGTGTTATTCTCAACACTACCTGTCATTTGTAAGGAAAACATCACTGCACATGTGCACATCATTCAAATCATATCAGATTGTTATACCTTCATAGCTCGGTTTTATCAACATTTCTTTTTGACATTTTCTACAGATATATCTGTATCTATATCTATTTGTATCTATAACTATATTGATGCACAGATCTATCAATCAATCTATCATCTATTTGTCTATCCATCTAATGTATCTATCTATGTATCATCTATCTATCTATTATCTGTGATCTATCATCTATCATCTATTTAATCTATATATGTATCATCTATGTGTCTATCATCTATCAACTATCTATCTACTTCCTATCTACACCTATACCTATTTTATACCTATACCTATATTTAAAATGATCTTCATTGTAGTATAATTTAGACTGACAAAATGAGAAATTGTATTATAAATATGTCAAAAAATTGGATTAATTAAGGAATTTATAGTGCACTAATAGTAATAATCAGTGATATATTATGTAGCCATTGTTTTCAAAGAAAATAACATGGAAAATAATGGTATAGTATTCAATAAGAACAAAAGTAAAGTAGAAAACCAAACTGTGATCCAATATAAAATTTTCTTTAAAATTTGTCCATGTGTATACCTGTATGTTTTTAGAAATAGATATAAACATTTCGAAAAGTATATCTCAATACGTAACTCGGAGTTAATTTTAAGTGATGCTGTCCAAAGAAATTCAGTTGCTTCTGCTTTTTCTTTGAACTCTTCTTTTGAATTTTCCCGAATTTGTAAAAGCTACAATGTTACCTTCTGGGCACGCTGAACAAATGGTTGCTCAAGTGGCATGTAAGAAGTTTTTATGAAGCTCAATAGATTTTGCAGGTTACTGGTTATGAAAATGTTGCAGAATCACCATGGGCATTTCTATCGTAATTTCGTTTAGAAAATGTTTGCAATTTGAATCATTTGTGTTTTGTTTTTGAGATTTTTGTATTAACCCCTAAAACCCACCAGGAAGCAACATTTTAATAATTCAAACATTTTACTTTATACTTTTTATTTAGAAAGGAGCAACTTGGGAGTTCCCTGGTGGTGTAGGGGCTAGGCTTCGGCGCTGTCAACGCTGCGGCCTGGGTTCGATTCCCAGCCAGGGAGCTACCCACATAAAAATAAATAAATAAAAAGGGGCAACTTGTCATACTGAAATTTTTTGCCATGGTCTTAATGCCTATGCATATAGTATGCATAGATTTGTCCCTTTTCCAGATCATGAACATATTAATAATACATTACATATAAAATATACAAGGGCTGTCCAGAAAAAATCCAGCCATAAATGCCTCTGTTTTTCATATTATATGGCTGGATACTTTCCAGACAGCCCTCATATAATAGACTATTAAAATAATATATTAAGTAATATGTTTGTTTGGTTTCTTTCTTATTCTTGCTCTGTCACTCACTAAATAAATGACTTATGATGACATGCCATCTTTGTACTCACAAATATGTAGGGAGGAAATGCTCTATGGTCCAAGTTAACCAGTGAATTCGAGAAAATTCCACAGTATCCAAGACGCTGCTACCACCGTCCCCCCCCCCCGCAATCACACCCGATTAGGTTTTTCCAGATCGTATGGTCACGGAATTGCAGAATGGTTGTTAAGTTTCTGATTATACTGTAAAAAATTCCAAATGCAATTCCAAGAAAACCTGTGACAAGATTGACAGCGGCCACAGAGCTGAACCTGAGTTTGGGAAACGGGAGTTTTGCAAATAAAACCATTTCTCTCGTGTCACCCGATACGAACTGTGTGTGCTGCAGTAACAGACTGAACCAAGTTCCCGCTTTGGTTACTCAGCCTAGAAAGTCTTTTTTCTGTAGACGTGGTTGTGCTCTGCTTCGCGGAGCGGAGACGCTGCGATTACACTGCCCACAAGTGACAAGGCTGCTGGTGGCCTGTTCGCAATGACCCCAGGTTTGCTTTCTTCCGGTACACGTGACCCTGGACTGAAGCAAGCAGTCTCTAACTCAGAATCCCAGGTTCTTTCCGAGGTGACACTTTGCCTCCTAAGGGCACACCCTTGAAGGTCTGTTTGCCAAACCTTGTGTTCAGCTTAAACCCAGGAACCGCGTCTGTGCACGCACAGAGTCCCCCTAACGTAGGGAGTCGGTGCGACTCTACGTGTTCAGCTTTGTTTTGCTTTGCTGTCTAATCAGTGCATGAATAGGCTAGAACTTTCAAACTCCTACCTTAAGCCACAATCACTAGATGATACTCACACTGACATCTTGGAAAAAAAATAATAATAAAGAAGGGAGTTTGCCTCCAGCTTAGCAAAAAAAAATAATAATAATTAAAAACAAGGTGTATTTTATTACATTTGGATGCCATTCTCTGGCAGGAAGCTCACGGCAGCTATACTGTCTAGAAAGAGGCCAAAATGCTGCTGAGGCCGAATGCCACTCAGAGTAATCCCTAAGGAGACTCATTTATTTATCTTTCCTAATCGTTCCTCATTTCTCAATCCAACACTGCTGGAAGGAAGTCCTAATCCTACAATCAAACCACACTCTGTCCCCAGTGAGGGAAGAGGAACTCTCCATTGTGCCTGCTTGTGCATGTGTTACTACGCCCCCAACCCAGTCAGGGAACTACCCAGAAGGGAGCGCGGCTTCCAGGCCAAATGGATGGCATGTGGGATTCTGGGAAAAAAGCCGGATTGAACCTCTTCCTACTTCCTCTTGTGGAATTGCTGATAGGGCTTTGAGCAAAGAAACAAATCTGAAA
Source organism: Lyroderma lyra (assembly GCA_004026885.1). Classification (NCBI taxonomy): domain Eukaryota; kingdom Metazoa; phylum Chordata; class Mammalia; order Chiroptera; family Megadermatidae; genus Lyroderma; species Lyroderma lyra. The sequence continues at coordinate 240,032 of PVJL010000811.1, forward strand.
GTGTGTTGCCTCCCAGCGTCTTGAGTATCTCAGCCAACAGAAGGGCATTTGTTTAGGACACGTCTCCGTGGAGTTTCCCCCTGGTGGTCTTCCCCAAGGCCTCCCCTCAATGCTCACCTGCCCATTGCCCTTGACGGTCAATGTTTCCTTTAAAAATAGGCCTTGCATTTTAGTTCTCTTAGATTTTTTTTTTTTTAATGGAGAGAATAGAATTTCCTCTTTCATGATGGCACCATAGGACTCTGAGTCTAGAAAGCTGCACAAATAAACTTTGAAGATCTCCCCACAGTGGCCACACGCCGCTCTGGGCCCCCAGCGCTGTGTGCGTCTCTTTGTTATAGAGACACAGCATGTGACCAGAGATGAAAACACGTCTCCACTAAGTCAGAGGAAACCAAAAAGGTCTGGTCACAATGGCATTATTCCCTGTTTGCTTTCTTGGGGGGGGGGGGGGGGGGGGGGAGATTATGGTTCCATTTAACCAAATACCCGTTAGCAGATGTGATCTGGCCATGCCCCCAAGAGCCATTGTGATACTGAAAAGACCAAACAAAAGATGAAAACAGTGGCTGTGACATGTTCTCCCAGAAATAAAGCAAGGGGACTTCCGAGATCTTCAGCTGTCAGCTATTTAGACAGTGAAATGATCACGCAGCAGATAGGAATTTATTTAGCGAACCACGGGTCCAACTTCCAGTTTAAAACTAGGTTAGGATGGATTTTCCGTGTTTACCACGCCCGGGATGTACCAGAGGGGATGGGTAACTTCAGTAATACGCCTCAATGCCAGACCACGTCTGCCAGCCTAGTCGTTACGTAAGAACTGGCCTTTCCGTCAACCATGTTTTGGTTCAAGGACAGCCCAGCAAAGTTGGCTTCTTTATTTCCTTATTTCATTTGTCCTGATGATCCAGACAGTGTTCTTATAACCAGGATTCTTCTCTTCTGTGTCTTCGTTTGCCTCTGAAACTTGGCATTCGTTAATGGAACCTTGCCTTCTGTGACAGGATCACCTCCTTATTGATTATCCTGCTTCCTCTATTTATGGTGTATCCTCGCGGTATCACGGCAAATGACTTGATCAGAGAAACCTCATTTCTAACTCTGGATGGTCCAAGGCGTTGAGGATAAATAGTCCCTGGCTTCCCCAAGTGGGAGGGAGAAAGGTTTGGGGGTTTCGGTGAAATGAAAAGTTGCCTGGATGAGGGCTCGGGGGACAAGCGGACAGGGAGTATTTGTGCTGGAGTTTGAACCGTGTCCTCCGGTTCATTTATCTTGTGAAGACTTTTAAAAGTCTTTGTCACGCTCGTAAAAAATTAAGCTTTCCTTCGCAGTATTCGATGAGGGTGTCTCTGAGGCGCCTCAAGTCTCAAGGTTTCGCTGACCCAGTCTCGCGGCTCTCATCGGGCACTCTCCGGACGGACCCACGGAGCCAGCTCTCTCCAATCTGATTCGGGAGGCATTTTGGGGAATTGGTGTAAACGGAACCCTGCGGCAGGCCCTGTGACGTTACAAAAATGACTCAGACTTTTCTGGAAGAGCACTGTTGCACGTTAGCATGTATATGTGAATAATTACAAATCAGGTATGCCTCACGACAGCAGGCGACTTGAGCAGGAGCGCGGGGAAGCGAGGGGCTCGTTCTGCCCGGCCGCGGAGGGCAGGGGTGGTGGGGGGGAGGGCGAGGGAGAGCGCGCGAGTGGAGGAGGAAGGGTGGGACCAGGACGCTGGTGTGCGGGGAGGACACAGCTCGGGGGAGGAGCTGTGGCTCAGGGGCACCGAGCGTCTGACACGTTGGGTGCGCACAGGCTGTCACAGGAGCGCCCGGCTGGGGAAGGCGCCGGGCGCACCCTGGGGACGGCCACGGAAAGCTGTGACATACACTTAGGTTCTGTGGGACTCGCGCACCGGAGGGCGGGCACTTAGAGCCGGAAGTCCTAGGAACGTGGTCATCATTTCACGGGGGAACACAAGGACCTGAGGAGTCCTTGCCTTTTCCTGGGGGTCCAGAAGACTTGGGGTACCCCAGCACTGCTGTGGCTGGCTGCCGTGTTTACTGCAGTGGCACCCCTCTTGTGCCTGTGTTGTCGTGCTCACCCCATCTGGGTTCCACGGCTCCAGGCGGGGGGCGTGGGGGTACGGGGGTACAGGATATACGCCCCGGTGTTTTCATTTGTCCATTCGTTCCACAACATGCTCCGCTAGGCATTAGCACGTCAGTGACAGAAAATCAGGGCCCTTCCTTCACAGAGCTTGCCGTCCCCGGGGAGGCAGGGCAGCACTGAGCCAGCCGTAGCCCTGAACGTGCCACGGCGCTGGGGACGTCGGCGGCCTCGCCCGTCTTCCCAGCTGCTGCTAATGTCCACATTGTGGGAAGGGGCCCAGGTGCCCTAACGCAGTGCCTCTCCAACTTCAGTGTCCCAGAGGGACCCCGGGGTCTTGTTAGCAGGCAGACCCTGGCCCATCGTGGCCGGGCTGGGGCCTGAGACTAACCCAGAGTCCTGGCACTGAGGTGCTCAGAGAGGACACCCGAGGATGGGCTACATGGACAGCACAGGGCCGGATCGCTGAGGGACACCTCCTGGGACAGAGCACAGGGCGTGCGCACAGAGGGAAGGAGCCGGTCCACGGAAGGAGCGGGGAGGACAGCGTCACCTCAGGGCCCACAGAGTGGGTGTCCTAGACGTGGGTCCAAGGCGGCCCAGCCCCAGAGTGTTCTGTGACCCCAGCACGGTTCTGACGCCCCACAATCGAGCACGCTTCCCTCCCCCGTTGTGAGTCCTCTCTGCTGTTCCACTAAGCTGGGGCCAAAGGGCGTTTGACCCGTGTTCACTTTTTGGAGACGTTGTACCCCGCTCCCGAGATCACCACGTCCCTTTCCTACCTCGTGTCTGAACAGGGACCGCTGGTGGCCGCAGCCGTGATGGCAGGCTTTGCGGTGCCGCAGGGTCCGGATTGAGCTCCAGCGAACGAGCTCTGCCTTTGAGTGTGTGTGACGGAGGAGCAGGCGTTCGTCGTCATCACCTGCCGTGTTCGGCCTCCCCCCAGATCCGAGGGCTGTCCGGAGAGTACCCAGCCACGTGCTGTGAAACGCAGAGGCGCTTCTGGCTGGGTTTTTGCTGCACAGCCCCTTGCACTTCACATGCCAATGCAGACAGGGACGGGTCAGAACGGACAACTGGGGGGGCGGGGGGGGGGGTTGGAAGGGAGTCAGAAAGCTCGTTAGCGCCCCGGAGGAGAGGCGCTGGGTTGAAGAGGGCCGCGCCGGTGAATGAGCCAGCCGTTGTTTCCCCAGGGTCTATCTGGGGCCACATCCAAACCCAATTTAATGATGAACCTGCCTTCAGGTGATGTCTGTGCCTTCTAAGGAGCCCTGATCCCATGAGACGGTTCCGCTTTCGGAAGACGCATGCCCGGCCCGCCCCCACCTACTCACACAGGTAACCGGCAAGGCAAGCCCAGCCCTTTCCCGACTGGTGAGGACGCTGGGGGCGAGACAAATGATAAAATTCACTCGTGATCATGTAGCAGGTGTGTGGTTAGAAGTGGAATCCAGAACCATTTTGACAGCTTCTAGAAATATGTCTGCCTTGCACGCCTGCCCGGCTCACCCGGGCTATGTGGGACCTACTGCCTATCTTAGTAGCGTCTGCTCTGGAGACTCCAGGGGGCATTTACGACTGTGCCCGAGGCTGGCATTGGCCTTGGCCTCGATTTCCAGAGGGAAAGGGCAAGGAAAGCTAGGACTCACTGCACCGTTTGCCACCCGACACCCGACCGCCTCCCGTCCAGGAGGACCGTCCACACCGCGGGACGTCCCCCACCCTCGGGATGGTCCTTCGCTGCACCCATGTGGGAATCAGACCCATTCCTCCACACCCAGGCTGTGCGCCACCGTAACGGCCAACACCCATGCGAGGGGGACCCAAAAAACCAGAATTATCTTTCTTTGACGTGAGAGGGATTGTGCACTCGGAATTTGTTCCTCCTGGTTAAATGGTCAACCAAAGTTTCTATCTGGAAGTTTCCAGGAGATTGTGTCATAATTTGCAGAAGGAACATCCTGAGTTGTCACAAACAGGTGACTGGTTCTTTCACCGTGACCACGCACCCGCCCACACTGTGCTAAGGGGTCAGCACTTTCTGACCACAAACGGCACGACCCCCATGCCCCACTCTCCCTAGTCACCTGATCTCGCCCCGGGCAACTTTTTCTTGTTCCCCTGCACGAAGGAAGGGAAACGTTTTTCCATTGTGCGCGCGGCGGAACGAAAACTGGCAGAAGCACTAGAAGGCGGCACAATGGACGAGCCCAGACACTGCTCTGAGCAGCGGAGAAAGCGTCTCGGTACGTGCGTTGCTTCAGACGGAGAGCACTTTGAAGGTGACGGAAGTTTAAACACGCAAGAAGAGATACACCACGTTTTATAAATAAATTCGGGGAGTTGGGGCCCGCCTCCTACATGTCAGTCGGCGCGTCTTAGGACAGAGCTTTTCTGGAATACACGCCAAGGCTGTCTGTGCAGAGGTTTCTCGGCCTTCAGGATTGCAGAGCGGAGAGACGGCAAATGCAGCCGATCCCACCAGCACACTCGCACCCCGGGGAGCGCAAGGGCAACGTTCTCATCTGGGGGCTAATTTTTAATCTCTTAATAAAAACAAAGCAACCAGTGTCAACCAAGAAAGGAACACATTCATAAAGCCGCCGAAACGAGGCCTTTTCACACCTTCAAAGCACACCAGAATGAACACCCCTTTAATGATCGTCGTGCTCGTGCAAGGCCGGCTGCGAAAGGAGCAATGCAGAGAAATGGGGCCACGCGCCCGGGGCTACCCGGGGGCTGTCATCCAAGTCTCAGCCTTTCAAAGTCCCCGGCACAGGTGCGTCTGTTCTTCCTGAGCAGGGGACAAAACGAAAGCCCATAAAAGGCGGTTACAGCATGAATAGCTGATGTTCCACACATTTGCCATAAACTCACACATAAAATCCATCACCCGTAAAGAGGTTGTATTGGAATAAGCCTTCTGACAGTGAAGTATTCTCCTGGGGTGATGCCATAAAGCACGGCCTCGACACTCCGGGGTTTCAACAGCACGTGAAATGCAATGACCTGCCTCAAGTGAGGGCACGGGACTGTGGTCATTCACACACGTGGATACCTCAGTACCATCGCAGGAAGGTGGCCAACAGCCCCGTTTTCTAAGGCCCGTAGGTGCGGGTGAGTCCCTGCCTGGCAGCCACACGATGCCTGGCAGCCCTTCTGTTACCGGCACTGACAGTGGCAACGTTAAGCAGTCCCCCAAGTGCACTCTGAAGCAGAGCATGGGGGCATTGCTTTGTCGGCGTTGGCCAGCTGCGTAGCTCAGGGGAAGCCGCGTGGTTCATGAAACCGCGGAGGTGACACCTCGGTGGGAACATGACAGTTTATTGGTTTACTAGGTGGGGGTCTCTAGGGACGCCCACATACAGCCCATCCCCGCCTGCCCCCACCCCCACACACACTGCCCGCAGTCCCCAGCTCGTGACAGCACGGTGCCAGGTGCCTCCTGCTGGCTTGGCCCCCGGCCAGAACGAAAGCCCTCGGGCCGCATCTTTTAGGGTTTGAAATCTCTCACGGCTGTGCCGGCCGTTTCATTGCACGTTTCTAAAAGGGAGAATTCTAATAAAACCAATTGGGTGAGGACCCCACCCCCCTGCTTTTATATCCAGATGACTAGAGCGGGGCTGTCATTTTGAAGCAGCCACAATCTGTTCTGCCTCACTCTCCCTGCCCAAACCATCCCACCCCCTCCATTGGCACGGCACCCACGCTGCCAGGGGCTGCCGCTCTGGGACCTCGGGGAGAAAGTTGGGACAGTGCCCACAGGGCCAGAATTCTGACTCCTCGAGTAGAAAAGAAAAGTGAATGCTGCCTCCATCTGCTCAGGCCACTCGAACAGAAGGTCGCAGGGCTTATAAACCACAGGCATTTACTCCTCACAGTCTGGAGACATCCGAGATGGAGGCGTGGGCAGACTCAGTGTCTCCTGAGTGAGGCCCCTCCCCCTGGTTCTCAGCTGTGTCCTCACAGGGCAGGAGGGCCGAGGGGGCTCTCTGGGTCTCTCTTTTATAAGGACACTAATCCCATCTTGGGGGCTCCACCTTCCTGACCTTATCCTCACGTCCTAACTCGGTCACGCCGCATGGCACTTTCAGGGACAGGCGTGCTTGGTCAGCCGTGGGTCTGAGCATCGTTTGCTGAATGATGAGCGAACAAGACGCGTCCTCTGCCACCTGTTACCCAGGCCACGCTGAACGGTGGAGGAGCCCATAGCAGGGCAGCCTGACATCTCCATCCTGTGGGTAACAATGCCCTGTCCTGTGCTGAGAGTGAAGATAGAAACTGCAAGCTCTTTGAGTGGTCAGGGGTGAAACTGACCCCAAAAGGCATCTTTAAGGCAATTTAAACCAAATTCTGACAATGTTCTCAGTTGCTTTTCTCTAGACTATGTCCTTCCCCACCACCACCACCACCACCACCAAATTGATGTTGACACCACAGCGGTGGTGATGTCAGGAGATGGGGCCTCAGGGAGGTGATGAGGTCATGAGGGTGGAGCCTCATGATGGGATGAGTGACCTCATAAAGGAGGCCCCAGAGAGCTCCCCTGCCTGTTCCTCCGGGTGAGAACACAGTGAGAAGATGCCGTCTGGGAACCAGGAAGCCGGTTCGCAGCAGCGTCTGTGGGGCCTTGACCCTGGCCGTCCAGCCTCTGGCCTGGGAACACCCCTCATCATGGAGCTTTGTTACTGCGGCCCGAGCAGCCTGCACCATCCATATAAAGGCCTCAACTTGTGTGGAAAGCACCTCAGCCACTTCCACGCTCGTGCATGGAGCCTGCACGGCCATGCCCCTGCATGCACGAGCCATGCAGGTCCAGGCCAGCCTGGCACCCTTGTCTGGTCAGGGCACATGCACAGTCTGGAGCCGACGTTTTCTCTGGCCCATGTTCAGATGTCATCCGGAGTAACTTAGTGACATGCTGACGGTGCTGTTACTGCCTGAGCCTCCCTGGCATGGCACTCAAACAGCAGCAGAACCCCGGAGTCACAGCACAAGGAAACACTTGGCGTTTCTTGGAAATCAGAGCCAACTGCTAATCAAATGAGTTAATAGTCACCAAAAGTTTTTAAGAGCTAATACTTGCACCACAGTTTTCTCCTGTCATGTAGTCTGCAGGTGCGTTTTATTATGGCCCATGCGACGCGGGGAGGCTCCCTAGCCTGGGAGATATGTGCAGGGCTTGCACCCGTCTTGAAGAGGCCCACCTCTGTATCCCGCTGTGTTGGAACAGGACAAATTCAGTCAACCTGGCTTACATAAGCGAGCCCCAAATGAAGCCATATGGTGACTTCTTAAAACTTTTTCCTCTGGACATTTGTCCCACCAGCTGTGCATCATGACTTGTATGAGTCACAAGTACTGGCTTTTTCTTTAGACTCACTAATGAACTCCTTGCACTTAAAAGGCGTTTGGTAACCAGGTATTGTTTTTCTCTTTCCCTTCTCCATTCTGATGGTTCCCACACCTATCGATACTTACAGATGAATCCTTGCTGCCACATAAAGAGCATGACTTGTTCAAGCACTGGTGACGAAACATGGTGTACCAATATGACCCTGAAAGCATCGAAGTGCACCATGCAAGTCAGCCAATTCTCCATGACCAAAAAAGTTCTGTCCAAATCAAGAGTCAAAACGATGTTGCTAACCTTTTTTGCTATCAGAGGGATTGCTCATTATGAGTTTGTGCCAACTGGACAGTCAACCAAGTGTACTATTTGGAAGTGCTGAAAAGGCTGCCTGAAAAAGTTAGACAGAAACGACCTGAACTTTTCACCATCAACTCACGGCTCCTGCATCACTGCAATACACCAGCTCACATGACACTGTCTGTGAGGGAGGTTGTAGCCAGTACACAAATAGCTGTATTGGAACACCCTCCCTGCTCACCTGGTCTGGTCCCCAATGACTCTTTTCCTTACCCAACAATAAAGGAAATATTTGAAGGAAGACATTTTGATGACATTCAGGACATCAAGATGGTCATACAACAGCTCCGATGGTCATTCCAGAAAAAGAGTTCCAAAATCGCTTTGAAGGGTGGGCTAGGCGCTGGCATCAGTGCATAACTTCCAAGGGGAGTGCTTTGAAGGTGACCGTAGAGAGGACTTAGCAATGAGGTATATAGCACTTTTTCTAGGATGAGTTCTCGAACTTAATTGTCAGCCCGTGTATATTTCAGCCTGTTACCTTTTTTGGTGAACTAAGTGCACACTAATTATGACCTTATTTTTTCCAGACCCCTCCTTTCCCCAGAACAGAGTGAATCAGCTTACAGCCATTTCCAAAGGAAATATCACCATTGATAGAACCTTTTTTTTTCTTTTTGCTGGGCAGAAATGCTCAAGGGCATATTTTCAAAATATTTGTTTATCACCAGGTGTATCTAGGCTTAAATAATTCTTCATTTTAATAAGAGTTTAAGATATGCTTGCATAAGTACTATGAAGGCAGTATATATGTGATACAGCATTTAATACTGAATGGCGCATAGTTTTAATTTCACTGTTAGGAAAGCGAAGCTTTACCTGTAATGAATCTCAATGGAGACGGCCTTGGAAAAATATAAAGCTGCTTCTCAAACTTTGCCTGGCGTCAGTGTTTCAATCCCCTAAGGAAGGTGTTCAGTGCTCATCATATGAGGCACCATGTTGCCCATCGATAAAGCCGACGTGTGATAGATGGCAAGTTCCAAACGGTTATTAACAACTAACACCCGTGTAACTGTGTTCTGTGAATTTGCATAGTAGCCCTCTTTTCATTGAAAAAAAAGATGACTTATTTCTTCACTACTCCTTGAGTTGCCTTGCTAAACTTTCATTTAAAATTCTGAATTCCAGCTGGAGGACACTCAAGGAAATGAGCCTTCAAGATGAATACAATTGAAACATGAAGACTGAATTACACTATAAATTGTTGCACATTACCAGGCTGCCTGACAATGCAAAAAATTACGGCACAAAGAAATATAGAAGATTACCACAAGGCAGGAGGAGCATACTCTTCGCGAATCTGCACTGCTCCTTGTACTTAAAATGCCCACATTTAGACCTTGAGAACTATACACATCTTGATATAAAGTGATGAGCTTTTGATCCTAACTTAGGATTGGCTTATATTGCATTGAGAAAATATGACTTCATTTGGATGTGACTATAACTAAAACAACACAGTCCGGTAAAATTATAATCAGAGACCTCTCATACTGGATGGGAGAACTCTTTGCTACAAGAAATCTATTGCTTTTTCAGTTAAGGATATTGAAGAGGGGTGATGAACACATAATACAACACATACATGATATATTGTAAAATTGTACACCTGGAACCTATGTAATTTTTACAAATCAATGTTACCCAAATAAATATAACAGTAAAAAGGAAAAAAAAGAATATTAAAGAGATCTTTCAAATTTTTGCTTAGAACACAAAATTAACACTTCTTCAGAGGGTGGAGGTAAGGAGGGAAAGACATTTCCAGAACAGGAGGTGTCTGAACGTGACTTGTAGCATAGGTGGTGGGCTCGCTAGGTGAACAGGAAGAGGACAGGCGTTCCAGGTAAGAGAGAGTATCTTGTGGGAGGGAGCAGAGGCAGGACGCAGCCTGCTGAGTTCCAGGAACTAAAAGGAATGTGTTTACAGCAGAGCACAGGATGTGAGGGAATTCCGAGGTAAAGCTGTACATACCGAGTGGTGGCCAGTCAGATCACACTTTTAAGTAATTTAGGTGGAGGTGGCATAGGTCGTGTCCACACTTACCTATTTCTATGCATACATGCTGTTTAATACCACAGCAACCCAAAGTCAGAGCCCATACTGATGGCCATTGACAGATCTGATAATAATTTTCAGAAGAATAAAGACAAGTACTTGATCCCCTTCCTTTGTGAAGGTTTGCTAATATTGATGTGTACACTAGTGACTAGGTATTACTTTGGGATAAAGAGAGCTTCCCCCAGTTTCTCCCTTGCATTGATGCCTGTCCAGGTAGACTAAGATGACTGTATTGACATAACCAGGACATGAGTTCCTAGGCTATTTGTTCTGAAATTTTAACCATTCGCACAATGAAGTTATGGGTCAGTTATTCTAAGTAGCTTTATCAACTCTGACCAGGAACTTAGCCACTTGGTTATTTTGACATACATTTTGCAACCAACTGATACTGGAAGGTAGAAGTTGTTAAAATTAAGTGCCTACACTCCACTCCTGTGTTCTTTATTGTGCTTTTTGTTTGTTTTGTAAAACTGAGGATGACTCTCAGTCACGTCACTATCTCCATTAGAATTAGATTACTCTGTAGAGGAAATATAATGACTGATCGAGTACCTATATCTCTGGCTCTCTTAACTTTCTGGGTCTAAATCGCTTCTTTCATATTATGAACTAAAATAAAGGTTTGATCCCAATTTTGGAAAATATGCTCTGTGGAACATTCTTGTGGATAAATACTACTTTTAAAAAGTCCTATTGTTAATCACTTAGGAAACATGGGGTTAAACAAATTTAAACCATTTCCCTTACAGCAGAGTTCTTCATGTGTTAATTTACATCATGAATCTTTTAAAGGGAGAGGGAAACTTCATTGTTTCTCTAAGTTATTTGACCGAGGAACAAGGTTTTTCAAATTTTATTCACATCTCTTGGGAACAATGATTCGTGTAATACAAGCTTTGGAAAAATAACTGCTTTAAGGTTATAATAGTTTGTGCAGTCATACACCTTTTAAACGGGAGGAAAAGATAGAGATGGTTTAATTAATCCTAGTTCCTTATTTTAAAGCCCAAGATGATTAGATACATGGATTGTAATCCTGGATTTTCCATATCAGTGTGGTCTTTGGCAGATTATTTAACTTCTGCGAACTCAACTTTTCTCCCCTGCACAGCTTTGATAAGGACATTGTGAAAATTAAATAAAGGGAAGCATAACGTGCTCAGAGCAGTTCCGAGAGTGCACACATCATTGTCAAACGCTAGTTCCTCTTCCTCCACATTGTCTCCACCGTGTCAGGGCCAAGGAGCAGGTCCACAGCTCCTCACTGAGCCTCTATCTGCTGGACTTCACTTCCCCCCGGAGTAAGCTCACAGTTTACATTGTCGAATTCTGCATGTGCTTTTCTTTTCTGCCACCTCTTCATGGAAGATGAAAGGCCCAGGCCCATCTCACAAAGAGGCTGGCACATTGTGCCACGAGTGGCCACCCTCTGGAGAAAAATGTCTTGCTTGCTAACTGGCTGCCGTTTCTTTCCATGACAAGGTCAATGTTCCTCTAAAGGGGTGCGATGCACCCTTTCCCCCCTGAGTTAAAGCACTGTAGGACTTGGGAAGCGTTTCAGATGCCTTTAGTTATTAACAGCTGTGGCGGGGGGCGGGGGGGGCAGTGGGGGAATGTCCTTCTGCTCTCTCAGGTTCGGTGGCTGGCCTAACGATTAAATTGACTTTGGCAGATTAATAGAAGAAAAGCATACGAATTTATCTAATATTTTCATGTGCACACGGGGGTCTTCAGAAGGAAAATGAACCCCACAAAAAGCCACAGGACCAAAAGCTTCTCTACCTTTCACACCAAGGATGACTAATTGTGGGGCTGTGATGACGCTCAGGCTACGTAAGGGCAGTGCACTGTGGGACAGGGGACTAATGAAAGGTGAGGGTCATTATCGTGGGCGTGTGCGTGCAGGTCCATCCTGGCAGGGAGGCCTGCTCCTCCTGGCCCGGTGGGGGTATGGGGGTGGGGATGGGCACCTCTCTAATGGAAACCTGGTGACCTGCTGTTGGGTTACCATGCCAGTTCTGCACATTCTGGGGTGACGTGATCTGAACCCTTTACACCCATTGTCAGTGTATATCTGCTCCATATACTGGGGTGAAGGGAGATAGTTAGGGAATCGTGGCCTATTTGGGGGTAGAAACTGCCGTCCAGGGGTGGGGTGGTGGAGCACTCCTCTTAGAGAGACTGTGCTGGTAGATGCAGAGCTTTAAGAAGCAGTGACATGAACCTAAAAAATAAGACCATAAAATGATCCAATAGAATAAAGATCTGGACATGTGCTATTAACTGTATAGCATGTTAGACAGTTTAAAAAGCAGGAAATACCTTTGCCTTGAGTTGGTAGAAGGAGACTGATTAAATGATGAATGCCGTACAATGTAAAGAGAAACGTCTAAAAGCACTCCCAAAAGCGACATTATTTTTGAATTTTTGGTTAAGAAATGATGTAATGATGTCTTAGGAGAGCCACAGATGTTTGTAGAATGTAACTAGAGTCAGATGAGCTCATGGTTTCTGATACAGGCATAGTCCCAACCACAGTCTGTGATTGATAGTCTAATGATAAAGCTTCGTGAAAACACATACACAACAACAAAAGCCCAAGGATGTCATTGTCACACACACTATGTAGTCATTGGGGTTTGGGCTGTGGGCTATGGAACGCTGTCCAAGTCAGCTCAGGCTGCCTGAGCAAAACACCAAGGACTGGGGTCTGGAGATGATAGACAGCCAAGAAGCAGAGGGAGAGGTCATGGATGGAACATGATTAAAAGCAGGACACCAGGAATCGGGGGACAATTGCTAAAGGCAGGCAGACTGATCAGGCATCAGGGAGGGGGCTGAGAAATCTGATCAGATGTCAGGGTGAAGGCTTCTTGCTAAGCCTAGTCTTATTGGGCTAAACCCAAGGCCTGAGGTCCAGGTCACCCTCTGATGCTGAAAAAGCTGAAAGGTCCCCAGCACCCGAGTCCTTGCTAAAACTCCTGGGCAGAGGGGGCGCCCACCCCGACCCCAACCGCTTTAGGGACATCCGTGGTTTGGTTTGGTCTGGTGTTGCTGACTTCCAATCTTTTACCTGAAGTCGAGTTTAGATCGCTCTGCAGAGGCTCAGCTGCGCCCCGGCACTGACCCATTTTCCCTGGGAGCCTCCTGCCTCCTCCCCGCCGACCCCCGCCTTTGCGCCTGGGTCCCGCTCCTGGGCCTCTTATCTGACCGGAAAGTCTTGTCGATTTTTAAAGGCTATAACCTTTCAACAGCCTTTTCTGCTGTCTTCTGCACGCTTTCTAATCTCCCATCCGATTTCCCTGGAAATCTGATGCTTGATTTGGACCCACTTCAATCCGCTCCCCTTGTACAAGCAGTCGCTGAGTGATTGCTCCACATTTCAGCCTGCCCTGAGCTTAGCGTTCTCTTGATTCCTTAAAAAAAGAAATTCTAGAAAGCAGATGCAAGGTAAATTGTTAACTGCTGTGGGCTAACATTTTTTTTTCTTTAATCCTTTTGACTTGCAGTAGAAAATTGCTTCCTAGTAAGAAATTTCCAAAATAGTTACATTTTTAAAAAAAAAAAAACGTTTTTAAAAATACATTTGTTGCAGAAAGGGCACTGAAAAATCTAAAATCATCAGGAGGAAAACTCCCCGTGGTTTTAAAGATATTGTGACTAAAGAAACCTGCCTGAAGGGGTCATTTTGTTTCGTTTTGTTTGTTTGTTTCGTTTTGTTTTTTGTTTTGTGTCAGTAGCTCTCACGCACTGTGATGGCTCCTGAAGATCAGGTGAAAAGGCAGTGAGCTCTCTGCTCCTGTCTGGTCCCTCCCAGGGCCGGAGGCTGCGTGATTAACCCCTGAGAGCTCATCCAGTGCTCTGACCACTCTGCAAACCCCCACTGTGCACAAGAGAAAACAGAGGCTATGAAGTGGGACCCAAGATGTTCCTGGTCACCCAACAGACAGATGAGGTGCCACCGTCCGGGGAGAGAGTACCCCTGGGGGCAGCTGCCAACGCTTCATCCCCTCTGTACTGGGAGGCACTGAGTTACCGTAGGATTCTAGAAATGGGGATTTGGGGGTGGGTGGTTCTTGAAAACTCCCCAGTCCTGAGGTTTTCACACTGTGCCCTGCAGAGCCTCAGGCCTCGGCTTATCTACACACAGAGTGGCTTCCACACAAACGGAAGGAAAGGCATCTGCAGCACAAATTCACCCGAAAGCTCCTGACCCCACCGTAGACTTGACAGATGGGGAAACTGAAGTTCACACCCGCTCTGGGATGGCTTCCGGTCACACAGCCAGCCAGCTGGAGGGGTAGACTTCTGGTCCGGTGCACGAGAATGGTCCATAGTTGATTAAAATAACATATTTGAGATCAGTTTAGTTTCCATCAGTGACTCTTCTGGGTTGTTGAGCTTCTATTTAAAAATAAATAAATAAATAAAGTGAAATGTGCGGAGCATGTCTCCAGGAGCAAAACCCCCTGGGGACAGCCCTGGACCCTTCGAGATGCAAGGGCACCGCTCAGGGTCTGGTCCGCTCCACAGAAGCGGTCACTGGGGGCTCCCGGTGGGCAGCTGGTAGACCTTCTGCCACTGCAGTGCTGAGCACCATTAGTTCCCAGGCTGCGGGAGCTGGCAGGCAAAAATAAAACCCAAAACTCATTAATAAAATAACTGGAACCAAATGCAAAGTCAAGTTCTATTCTGACCTATTTAGAAAAAAAAAACTTCTTGTAGTTTCAGTGAATCAAGGAGAGGAACTAAGGAGAGGTGAACTCTAGTTTGCATGAGGATTTTAGAATAAAACCAAGGGCTTTAATGGGCCCCAGATGGGATGAGGGAGCGGGGGGCATATTGCGGAGCCCAGGAGGTGAGAGCCCCGCGTTCCACAAGGGAAGTGTTTCACTTCAAGCGTTGAGCCGCGGGAAGCACAGCTGCAGACCTTTGAGGCCCGCTCTCCCAGCCCTGCTCCCTCCGCTTCTATCTGCTGCAAAGCGCTTTGAGCCCTGTTGGCGTCATTTCAAGTCGAGGGGCGGGTAGGTCCGACTCTCAGGCCGCTTCCTTGACTCGGCATCAGAGACCAGCGAAGAGGCAAGGCCGCAGAGTGGGACTGCGCCAGGGTCTCCCCCGAGGGCCAGTCAGGGAGGGGTGGTCCCTGGGGCCAGACACCTGAACCAAAGTTTCCAACCACCTTCATTTGCAATACTATAGCTCAGAAGGAGCAAATCTAACCTCTCAACTGCATTCAGCCTTTAAAAATCCCAGGAAAGGCTCAAACGGGTGAGACCTATGTGTGTGGCCACACCCTTAGACCGAGAGAAAATGGCATTAGAAGACGAAGACCACAGTGTCCCTTAGAACACGTTGGGCACAGTGCATGCGCAAAGAAAAAATTTTAATTGCCCACTACATTCCTCGAATCCAAAAGAAGCTGAACTAATTCTGAAATTACTCATCTTCAGAAATGCTTTAAAATAGTTCCTTCATGTCCTGGAGAATTTAGTATTCCGACACACTAAATTAAGGTGCAGCGAACTGACACCTTAAGAGACGATACAGATTCGGAGAGGCTCCCAGAAATCATGAACCAACAGAAAACAACTCTTGCCCACTTGCCCACAAACATCCAGAGAATTTTAGGGAAATTCTTAGACACCCCAGGCCTCGGTGGGCAAACCTTTGGATCCAGCCATGTAACCTTCTGGTTATTTTGATGTAGCTGGTTTTTCCCAGACAGCCTTCTTAGCTGTAGGAAAGGAGGTAGGTAGCTAGACAGACAGAGCACAACACAGAAACATGTAACTGCCAGAGCCAGAAGGGTGTGAGACTGTCACCTACACTGCCGTCACCCATATGAGAACTCACCTTTCCTTGCATGTGTCACGTAGATTTACATTCCTGGGCCTGACCATGGCACTTTCTCGCCCCAGACGCCCTTCTACTCGCTTTACATTTTATAATCTTCTCATGCTTCAAGACACAGCTCAGGAAAGTCTCTCCCTCTGCACCTGCAAGAGAAATTATTTATGTTCCTTCTGTCCCTTGAATACTCTGCAAATATTTCTGTTATAACAATGATCATATCTTAAATATTCATTCATAATGATAAATTCAGTTTCATATTTTAAAAGATCTACTGAGTAATGATCTTAATTGAACAATTTCCTAGGTAAAGCATAAATCTGTGATCCATTTGCACAGTTTCCCAGGGCACTAAGCTCACCACACAGCCTCTGTTATACGTTACATACAAATGTTCCTGAGGAAACCTCAAGTGACCTGGATAACTTGTTTTAAAGTCATCTGGTGACCATTCATTAAATAGTCATTATGTGGTGCTGCATTTTCTGTATTTTGGGACGTCCAGGAAGGCACTGGCTGCTTTGTTTACATTTTACCTTCAGAAACCCTGGCTCATGCATGTTTGATGCGGAACACGAAAACCCGAAGACCATTTGTGTATCTGCAAGCTCAGCTTGACCTATTTAAAGAAGGAAACTGCATGGGAAAGGCTTTTTTTGTGGCTGTCATAGGTTTGTGTTTCCTAAGCCAGATATTCCCAAATGTGGGGAGACGCTTCTCCCAAGCGTCATGGTGACCCTGCCAGGTGACAGGCACCCACGGGCCTCCCTCCCCATCTCTGCAAGAGTGCCACTCTCACATTTGTTTGGACGGGGGCTATAAACGCCTTGCTGTGCAGAAGTCCTCCTTGGTCTCGCTGACATAGGTTGCCATTGCCTTCCTGAGGAAGACCTTTGTCCCATATCCCCTGTGAGCTATGGAGAGAGAGTTCATCTGCAAGTTCAAATCAGGGAGAGGAGAGACAAGAGAAACCCAAAGACAAAACAACTCAGCCCAAGATTACACAAGTTACGTGCAGCTGAGCAGGTGGAAGTTACTCGGAGGGAACGGCCTGTGCCCGTTAACGAGGGGTCTGAACCCTCAGAGGAGGCCGGAAGCCGCAGAATATTCCAGGACTCCACCCCGAGTAGGGCCGTGCCCGGGGACCATGGCGCATGGCACAGTCTCTCCGGAGCACTCCCGCTTTTGGGCGTGTTTACAAATAAGCTCGTCCACTCGCACTGCACGGTCGGGACTGACCACCGTCAGGCTGGACCCTGGGAAGGGAGGACTCAGAAATGGCTTTTCTCCACTGCCCTATTTCGTACCCACATTTGCTCGTGTCCTTGAGAAGCAGGAGAGGGTGCTGGCTTACCTGAGCAGCGTGCATGCTTGTGCAAGCGTCTGCGTAGGGGGGGAGCCTCCTGTGGTCCCCGGCGATGGGGACGCCTGAATCCCCCAGGCGACAGGCAGCCACCATCTGCACAGCATGTGGAGTTAGGCCGACTGGGAGTGGCTCCCGAAACGGCTCTGCCGAGGCCATGGGCCCGTTGCGCCCACCTGTCAGCCAAGCAGATGAGTGCGGGGCCCCCGAAGCAGCCAGGTGGCCATGTTATTTAGAGGAAATAAGCACAGGACGTAGCTCTGCAAGTTTGAAACGAGCCGATCCTCCACCGGTACGTGGCACGACCCGGCTCGCTTTCACCGAGTGCGTACCCTGCTCCGGGCCGGCTACAAGCTCCTTTTGTCTCCCAGCCCCTCAGCTGCTCCACAGCCTGTGTTAGCTTCTTAGGGCTGCCAGACAAAGCGCCCCACACTCAGCGGCAGAAATGTATTTTCTCGCCGTCCTGAGGCCCGAAGGCCAAGCCCAAGGTGTCAGAGGGCTGGTTCCTGCTGAGGCTACAGGGTAGGCTGACCACACATCCCGTTTTAAACAAGACAAAAGACACTGGCACTGTCCCGTTTCAAACGTGCCTAAGGTCAGCCGAGTCTCACTGCGTTGAATTCGAGGTGTCAGTAGGCTCACACGTACCGTTTGAAACAGGACAGCATCGCCTTGTTTTCTGGCCCATTTAAAATGGGCCGTCTGGGCAGCCAACTGTGGGGGAACCTGTCCATGCCTTCCCCAGCTTCTGGTGTCGCGGGCAGTCCTTGGCTCTGGACACATCACCCCAGTCTTGGCCTTCGTCTTCGCCTGATGTTCTTCCCTGTGTACATGTCTATGTTCAAATGTCCCCTCTTTATAAGGACACCTGTCTGACCTCATTCTAACTTGATTGCCTCTGTAAGGACACTAGCTCCAAATAAGGTCACATTCCGAGGGATTTCAACAGTTGAATTGAGGAGGGGGGTTGGAGGATTCAGCTCATAACAAACCTTATGAAGTAAATTCTAAAACTATCCCGTCTGCAGATGTGGAAACTGAGGCACAGAGAAGTTACGCGACTTTCTCAGGTTAACAGGTAACGAAGTGGCACAGCCCGTCTACCAATCCAGCTACTCCGGGCCGAATTTGCACACTTAGCACTATTCTCTTCCGACTCCTTGTATGGCTTAGGGATTAGGATTTTAGGAAATTGGCCCAAAGAGAGAATTGGCCCAAATAAATTTCTAATTATTTGAAATCAAAGTTAGAGAAAGTAAATTGAGGGTGTTGGAAGATTTTGTGCTAAATGACAAACTTTGGTCTCGTTTAATGTAATTTTTATGTTCTCACACTACCTCATAGCAACTACTTTCAAATAGTAACATTTCAATACAGATTCCTATTCTGGGGCTGTGTACGACTTGAGATTTCTTATATAATTGAAAACTGTGTTAATAATAATGCTATGGTCTCTATCCCCCCTCCCTTCCCTTCTTCCTCCCTCCCTAGGATATCTTAAAATATAAGTCTAGTCAATTTCATATATTCTAGTTATGAGGCTGAGACATAATTAACATATGCATGGATTTGCAAACTGTTTCCCTAATTCATTTGTGCCAACATGAGGAAAACACAAGGCAACAAAATGGGAGAAACACGAGACTTTTTTAAGGAGGAGCCGTGCACGAGAAGCTGTGGCCCCGCGTGCCTTTGGGCAATTTGTGTTCAAAACGCTTAGCGACATCCCTCTGCTGGGCCTGCCCTTCCCAAGGAGGAGGGAGGGCACGCCGATTGGCCTTGGGCTTGGCATTGCTGTCGTTCATGCCGGAATCCACGGTGGGTCAAGGAGAAGGGGACTTCCTGCCAGTCCTGGGCGTGATTTCCATTTGTCCCCTCTCCTGAAACCTCCTTATCTATTACCGCATTTCAAGCTTCCTCTGAAAGGACACGGAGCTGTGTCTGGGGTGCAGGCACACTAGGTCTTACCAGTCACCCAGGAGACCTACCGTTGGCCCTCTTCCGTCTTCCCTCTGAAATGGGGGAGCCCACTGTTGGGTTGCATGTGAGAGCCACTGGCCCCATGTCTGCCACATACCAGACACAGACAACAAAGTGGTTCCGAGGGACACGATCAGCGGTCCCAGAGGTCGGTGGCCAGGAGAGGCATTTTCCCAGCTCCCGGCCCAAGGAAAGCGTCTGCTGTCAGATCTCAGTGTGACCGTCACTGCCCTGGGCTGGACGCCTTCATGCTTTCAGCCTCTGAGGGGAAATGAAGGCTTTCCCCCATGAACTGTGCCACCCATTCATACCCCTGCAATGCAGAGGCGGACACTGAGGTGACAGACTCAGGGCACCTCCATCCGGGCCCTGAGCCTCTGCTTGCTGGTTCTCCGCTCTGAGAACCTGTCAGTAGTGTTCGTGTAAGCGATCCTGAACTAAAAAGGACAGATCAGCCTCAGCAGCACCCCCAAGTTGGTTGGACACCCCATGTGTCCGTGTCACGAGCTCGCCCAGTCACTTCCCTATTTCACAATGAAAATGATCATCTTCCAAACATTAAATATTCAATATATATATACATTGAATATATATATTCAAATATATATATATATAAATATATATATTGCCAAAGTTTAGAATTAGAAGCTGTGTGGAGACGCAGGTCCGTAGTGTCCTGGCCCCTGTGATGAGTGTGCGAACGCTGGCATGCAGAATGTCGTCCTTGATGCTTCGTACCCCAGGATGCCCGTGAGGGAAGTCTGTCTGTCTGCCCGTACTCTGCAGCAGGCCAACAAGAAGTCCCCGATTCCGTCTCTACGGTCGCCTTTGAGAACGCCTTCGAGAGAAACGCGTGCCTGCGCGCCTGGGTGCCTGACCCGCACAGACGGCCGCAGTTCACGGTGACGCGGGCCCCAGCAGTGACACCAAGGGCCATCCTGCAGGTGGCCGGAGCCCTCTGCTCTGCGTTGCCAGTTCAGCATTCTCCTTGCCATGAGCTCCCTGGGTCACGCTCATCTCAGTGGCCTGGAAACACCCTGGCCGCGGGAGGTCGGTCCCTTGTCACTGCGCGCCATCATTACCAGTTTTCCAGGTCATTATCTTCTGACCGTTGACCTGTGAGCCTGTGCAACCGAGATGGATGGGAGCTTTGTTAACCAATAGCAGGTGATTTATTTACAGTGTCTTCTGGGTCAAGAGGGAAGCGATCGTTTCCTCGTTGACCTTTGGATTTTTGAGAATCCGATTTGAGCCTGATGATTTGTTTGCGCAGTTGGGGCCTCGAGCTGACGGTTTCGCTGGGTTCGTGCTGAATGCGTTCGTGAGCCAGAGGATGGTGGCCCTGCCCCGAGGCCGACGTGGGGTTCGGGGTCAGTGTCAGGCCCGCCCAACGGCCGAAGGAGCGTGAGGACTTAAAGTGTGTCGTCCTCCTTAGGGGCAGCACGGTGTCGCCTGGGCTTTCTCCTGGTGGGTGTTCCATCAGCAAGAGGCGGGCAGTCCCTCGAAGGTCCCCACGTAGACCTGGTGCCGGAAGTGAGGTTTGAAGCGCTAGAGAAGGTCCGGCTGCTGGCACCAGGGCTTCCCTTCTCGTTGCTTCGTGCAGCTCACATTTTAGGGCCGGGAGGTCCTGCACGCATGGCGTCCAGGTCCGGCCAGGCCCCCCAGACCGAGGACCTGGCTTCGGAGGGACAGAACTTGTTCGCCCTTTGGCAGGGAGGTGCCTGAGCAGTAACTGCGCTTCTGTCCCGGCCCGACTTCAAGCTCAAGGCCATGGTCTACTTGCTTCTCAAACAGGCTTTATTGCTTCGCATCTTGTGCAGAGATTAAAATGGAATTTTCTCAGCTACGAAAGGGCAACAGCTTTGTCATTTTAATCTCGATAAGCCCCAAAGGGACTGGCAACGATGAGTGAAGCCTCCAGTCCCCCCTTTACTTTGTTCTCAAAAACTCTTCCTCCCTCTCACTCATTGAGAATATTACTTCCTGTATCGATCCATTCTTCCCCAAAACAATACAGAAGCAATTGAGTCTTGATCATGGGGCTACTAGTATAAGAATTCGTTAATATTTGTGAAGCTCTGAAGAGAAATTGCTCCATTTAAGTGCTAAGCACGCCTCTGGAATTATGCACGGCTCCTCTTCCTAGGTTTTCAGTTTATAGGTGTCTGCTGGGGCTGCGTACGCCAGGACTCTCCAACGCCTCCCTCGTCCCGTGGCAGCCCCTGTTAGCACAGAGACGTTCATGCTTGTCGGCTGGAGGTATTAAAAGTCAACTCTAATTCCATCTTTCACGCGAGCAGAGTTCTAGCTTCTCGAAGAAGAGCTCAGTGCTTTCCCGAGAGAATTTCTTCAAAGGAAATGGATTCAAACCTGCCTTTCTGACCAAATCAGAAAAGACATGTGAGCTCTTGCCCCTCTTGGTCCTGTTGAATAACTTAATGAAAGTTTACACCAATTAGCCTGTGGGTAAGATATTGCCTGTTCGGAAGCTTCTATAGCTCTGAGGTCTCAAAATAGCAGTACCCATCACTGGTTCTAAAATAAAATACAGGATGGGACTGTGTCCATGGACTGCAAGGTGTCAATTTTGGTGAGAAGGAGACACGTAATGACGTCACTTATCGTCATTCAAACAGAGTTGTTTTAGAGAGGTGCGGGCAAAGCAGGGCAGCAAATTTGGGTCATCACTCATGTTTATTTCCTTCTTTATCCGTTCATTAACCCATCCAAGAAGCTATTATTGAGTACTTACTTTGTATCTTGCACTACATGAGTTCCTACAAACAGAAGGAGGAATAAGTGTCCAGAATTAAGGAGCCAGCGTTCTGGTTTGGGGAGACAGACGTGCAGTGGCCCCGTGAAACAGGATCACATGTGGACCATGGCGGGCAACAGAAGAGTTAGAAGAAAGAGATTTAAAAATAAAAGGGAAGGAGGAAGGGAAGGAGCGGGGAAAGGAGGAGGACTTCCCGGTGGACTACAGTGATAATGCTTGTGTCAGACAGGACGTCAGAAGGGCCTCTAGCTTGGTAACGAGCATGCTGTGCAGGATTTGAATGTGTGAGATGTCCAAGGGGGACGTTCTTCCAGAATCACCAGACTGGCACTAAAATATCGACACCCAGGCGCACGGTCAGGGTCAGCGATCTGGGTCGAGTGGGGATCGAGGCCGGGAGCGTGCGATCCTCCCCGGGTGAGAAGGCGACGACGCGGAGAGCTGGAGGCAAAGGCTGTGAAACGCTGGGCAGGGGGGCAGGCGATCGGGAGCCACGACGCGGCTGTGGTGCCCGTTCTGGGGCTGACCTTTCCTCCCACCATGGAGGAGACCCGGGGTCGTCTGGTTACAGACCCGTTTCCTCCTTGTGAGAAAAACGCAGTTTATCTTTGTAAATGCGTAACTAGAACTGAGTACGGCTGGTTAACTGGGTTATGAAGCTCTTCCCAAAAATGCTAATATCTGAATTGGGTAGCAAGCTGTGCTGTGTTCCTCAGTCCCAGGCTCCTGCACCCGGGAACCTCTGGGACTTTGGAATCAGGAGATGGGGGAGAGGGGGACAGTGGGCATCCATCTTGTCTAATGAAGAGGCTAATTGGCACCTGCTGGCAGTGGGCCCACAGCTCACATATGAAGAATACCATATTGAAAACCTAAATAAAAGGGAAGTGTTTTTATCTAGTCCGAGTATCGATTTTTTTTTTTTTTTTTGCCACAGCTAACAAACGTGTGCACTTTGATGCCAATATATTTGCTAGGCACTACTTATCTGTAAAACTGAAAATTCAATTGTAAGTTTAAATTAGGCTTTAAAAGGGATTGGACAAGGTTGAAAAACTCAAAAAGAACGAAATGTTATCAACTGTCCTCACAAAAGACTTTCCTCCACCTAGAAAATAAGTTGCTTCTGTTCTTGCAAATGAGCCTTCCTAGAGCAGATACGATTCATTTATTCTAAAAGCATTGAGGCTGTCCGCCTTTACACGCAATTACGCCTTAGCTTCTACACAACTTCCAGAGAACATTAAGAACATTTTATACATTTGTGTGTGGATCAAATATCAATCGATCAAACACACATTTGAGGAAATATACTTAATTTGTGTTTGAAATGAATAAAAATACTCACTTTAGTCTACCCCAGTGTCTTCCTTATTTCCTGAGAAAAACAAGGTACTCAGAAAAACAATCCTATGGTAACTACTTGCTTAGGATATGTAATTATTGCAGATTCAATGCTAAAAAAAAATCCAAAATTCTACAAGAGCAAGAAACTTGCCTAACCTGTTGACCGATCTATTCTCAGTGCCTAGAACAGTGCCTGGTATGTAGTAGATGCTCATTAAATATTTTCAAAATAGCAAATTCATAAATGAGTGAAAACAACATTGTCATGATCTGCCAATCGATTTTGACCTTTCTGTCTCAGTGCGTATCTACACCCTTTCCCCATGGCTTTTCTTACTCATTAATGATTTGCCTAGGCAAGAGGGGAAACACCTGAGGCCCACACAGCTTTTTCCAAGCAGTGTAACCTTAGAGTACGTAAAACAAACAGAATCTTGATAGTATCTTTCTTGTGCATTAAACAAATCCACATGAAAGAAAATTCGAGTTGCCAATGGCAGCTTTGAACTGTATGTCATAAGGCATTTGGGGTCAGAGGCCAGCTGTCTGGTTTCAACTGCAGGCTGGATTGAACCCATTGAGCGTCCCCTCCTCTCTGGCAGGAGGGTGAGGCAAGCATTTCCACCCAGGGGAATTCAGAGCTTTCTTCTAGAATGCAAGCGCTCCATCACAGCCGCTGTTGCTGTGAAACACCACCCAAGGTCACTTCAGTGACCTGATCTGTCACCAGGACCCGAACGACCACGGCAGGCAAAGCCGCGTTGCCTTCCATCGTGAGAATGGACTCCTAGGCACCAGTGGGACTTCCCGAAAACACGGCCCTGAGCAGCCACGAACTCCGCTCTTCCACGCCCTGGCCCATCACTGTTCCCCGCCACCTCACCCCTCAGGGGCGGACATTGAGAAGAACCGCAGGCTTCCTCACAAATCCCACTTCTGCACGTGAACCTACTCATCGATTTAGCATCTCTCAGCACAGCCAAGGAGCACGATCTGGGGGGTGATACAAAATCAAAAGGTGTTCCGTGCCAACTGACTTTTTTAGAGGCCTTGCTGAGGTTCTCACTGCGAACCTTGTTGACTCAAATTCCCTACTGATGAGTGGGAACGGGGCGGGGGGGGGCGGCTGTGGATGTCAGTGCGGCTCCCCCTGTCAAAGTGGATCACAGCCAGTGTCCTGCCTGGGCTCAAACCCGCGGTCCTAAAACTGTCTGCCACATACGTCACTTGGGCTCCAGCTGTGTCACTTACGAAGACAAACTGACCCAATAAATCTAAGGCCTGTGGAGCATGTAGTATTAGCTCTGAGTACGTTCACCGTGACTGTTGTTTGAAGGATCAACAAAGTGGCTGAGAAACTAATTTCTAATTTAAGTTTAAACCATCCATGTAAGTTGGCTCTTCCTGAAAAAAAAAAAAAGCATCTAATGAGATATTCAATAACTTTGGGACATGTTTGTGTCTCTGAGGCATGCTGGGGTCTTCCTTAGCTTTTAAGACTGAGCCAAGGCCGTTCTGCTACGGCCACAAGTGCCCTTGCCGCCCAGGTCCTATTAACATTGACCTAACCCAGCATTTATCAGGAGGCACGTGGAATCAAGCAGTGCCTTTTGTCTTGCTATTTTCTTAAGCCTTGTAACTGCAGATGTGACATGGCTTCCGTCCAGTAGTTTGTGTTTCTGTGTGCCAGAGGCGTGGGTAATATAAAACAACTGGAAATTTCTAATTTTGTTCAGACAGGTTTGGTTAATATTCCTTACAGATAACACCCATGTATTACTATGTCATAAGGTCTCTCCAAGTAGTTATTCTTCTCATCAATTTAATGTGACAAGGCCTCCAGTTCCATAGGTTTATAATGTCCCTAAATCTGTTCACGTCACACACATATAGTAGACAAAGACTCATTACACCATTAGCCGCCGTCCTGTTGCCTTTGAGAAACTGTCTCTATTATTGTATTACGTTAAAAAGCTTCGCTTAGAATCACAGCAATGTTCTCCTGTTTTAGAATGTGACACTATGTTCGAATGCTTTTTTTTTTTAAATAAATAGTTCCCTTAATTTACAGGTGATTTTACTTTTAGTTGCATGCATGTTGTATGAGAGTTACTTTTCTCAAGTGACTCTGATGGTTACAACTGAGGGGGGGAGGGGGGCTGGAGGACACCCCAAGTGAAATGCAGCTGCTGTTCAGATTGTAACACTCATTTAGGAGGGACAAGGGAGTGTCTCCTTTTCTCGCAAGAAGGTTTCTACTCCTTGTTGCTACTGTACAATTTTTCTGTCTCTTTCCTAAGACTATAGTCAACCTGTAGGGTTTGTGATGACGAACACACTTTGAGAACACTGAAGGCCTGACACAAACAGCTTCAACCCTTTGGTCAGAATGATTAAAAAGTTCCTTATGACCCACCAAAAGAGTCACCCCACTAAATGCTTCATGTATTCAGCATAAAACTTAGCACCTTGCTGAGCAAACGTATTCTTTTTTAATGGAAGAAGGACCTTGTTTTCAATGGTGAGCTCCTTTAGTTGTACTTAATTTGATGTAAAAACTGGAGAAGAAACTATCTGAAATTCAGGAAGGTAGGGGCTTTGAGCATGTTTTTAATTTACCAAAAAAGCAGGAGGGGGGAAACATTGGAATGTAGGTCGAAAGTGTGATTTTAGCAAGATGTGAGCGCACTTGTAGGCATGGCCACTCTCTCGCCGGTCATGACGCCTGCGCGAAGCGCCCCCAGCAGTCCCCACCCTGTCGCTTACACACGCAAAGCGCGAGCAGAACGGGTCGCCCTGTCTGTGCCAGACAGAGGAACTGCTTGTAGGTTTTCATTTCCTGGTCCACCCAAGACTCTGTTTGTTTGTTTGTTTTTAATGTGTATCCCAACGCTGCAAATAAAAAATAAAACTGTTTCTGATACTGCCCGTTTGGACTTTGCACAAGTGGCCTTGTCCGAGCTCTAGCACACTGGATGGAGGAGACACCTGTGTGTCCCTTGACAGGGGACGTGAGCCAGTCCCTGCGGATGCTGGGACAGGAGTGTCCCCCGCCCTGCCCTTGGGTTGTGCGTGTCGTTGCATCAGAGGGACGTGAGCACGAGACATAAGGAGCCGGACGTCCCTGCCCCTCCGGGATGCTGTATTCATCTCGGGTGTGCCGCTGCTACCGGAACTTTTCACTCACGTGACACACACCGTACCACAAGAAAAAGGCATCATGTGATTTTGGGAAAAGGGGTAAATGTGAAATATCAACAAAAGGTTCTCTGTGCCTCGGCAAATAAGGCATTTGCGTTTTACACAAAGAGCCTTACCTGGGGTAAATGATACATAACATGTGAATTATTGCAAATAAAAAGTCCTTTGGTGGAGCACGGCTCATACTTTAGGACGAAGTAAAATTATGTGCTGCAACTGTATGAGCAGGTGGGAAATCGAATGTCCTTTTTCTGGAAGGAAGCATTTTAAAGACTATTTTGAAATGGAATCCACTTCGAGGGGGCATTGGCACTATTGGCTGTTGGAATCGTGTGGCCACATGCAGGTGACATCATGTTAGAAACCCAGTTCTGTTTGTCATAAAGTCATGTGACTCCCCACCCAGCTCAGGGGGCCCTGTGAGTAGCGGAGGAAGGGCCAGATGCAGCAGGGTGAGGACCCCTTCTGGGGACCCAGTAAATCAGCTTCTCTTGAACCCAACAAACGGACGTCATTGTTGCCACTTTCCTGGCATTCAGGTGCATCTGACAGGCCTGCTGCTGTCTGCGCTCAAACGTGGGCTCTTTTCCAGGCACCACCCTGTGACCCTCCGCGTTCACATCGGTCTGAGAGCGAAGGCTCAAACTGTGGCTGCACAGCGATCATCTCGACATGTGGGGACGTTCTACCCAGAGAGACACAAGATGTGCTCAAGAGAAGAGCTCTGTTTACAGGGGCTCACAAAGCAAATGGTGCTTCAGGGATGCCGCGTGGCCTTCCGTGCCCTCAGACTCCCAGGGCCCTCGGGAGCTGTGAATGAATGCCGATTCATGGGACTGGGATCTTGGGACCTTTCCAGTGGGGTGAGATCTTCCAGTCCACGTCATGATGGAGTGGGGGAGAGGGGTAGTGAGTGATGGCCGAATTCCCGCTTCTGTCACCTGCAAGAGCAGTGTCGCCACAACTCTCCACTTAAGTCTGCTAATGGCCTCACTCACATGTAATGGAGACCTCGGTCTTGGTTTGATTGCTTTTGACAGTCCTTATTCTTCCAAATTGCTTCTGTGAGCTTGGAACACATCCCTAGAGCATCTGTGTTTCCCTTCCTGACAGTACGTCATGTCAAAATCCTATCAGGACCCATCACCGATCAGGCATGCTCTGTGTAGTAATAATAACAAAATAATAAACAATGCATTTAACGCTTTGTTGTGCGCCATCCAGCTCGAAGCAGATAGCCATTCAGGATGATTTTCCTCTCCAGGAGGACGGTGGCAGTCCTGAGAAGTAGAAAGCGTGTCCATCTTTCAGTGCAGCACGTGGACTGAGAAAGACGCTTCACCTTTACTAAAGACATTCGCCTTTATAAAGCTTGTTTAAAAAATGACAATTGCACGAGTGACTTCTTAAGGTTTTGGGGAACGATGCAGAGGTGAGATTATCAAAGTTCTCAGAGGTGAGATAAGTGACCAGAAGGTTACTGGAGTTGTTATAGTATCAATATGCTATAGAGTATCGGTGAGCTGCACCAGTGGTGACAGTTTTAATTCCCTCAGAGGGTGATTCGATTGATTCTCAGTACGTAAATATTTCCAGTTGACTATGAAATTGAGGTGCACATCCAATATGCTGAGTATATTCTTAGGTTCTGTGAGTCTATCTGCATGCACACATAGAGGTGTATTTGTTAGAGACTCAAAAAATAAAATGAGGAAATGCACATAGTTACAGCCTAGTGGTTTCGAAATTAAAATTTAACAATAAAATTGACTGTTTTGATTATAAAATCGTAAGCCATTATTCTAACCTCGTTTAGGTTACAGTTGCATCCTAGAAGAGCATACTGGAGTTAAAAAAGATTTTTCATGTTTTGTGATATGTTCTCAGCAGGCGATAGAAGCAAAATATGCCATATTAAACTTACACTTATATGTATTTACATATTTTTGTATATGTAAAAAATAGGTGTGTAACAAAGAAAATAGAAATGGGGGAAATTCTCATACTACTCAAGACAAAACTTATTCAAATAAAGCATTTTCAAGAGGCATTTCATACACTAATCACAAAGCATTTTTATCTCTCCATTGAGGAAAAGTCTCAATTATCATCCAAAGTACAGAAAAGCAACACTTGCCTCTCCAATTCTAGTATTTCAGGGTATTTTCTGTTTGTTTATTCTCTTTTTTTTTTTGTAAGTCACCTTATTTTGAGGAGGCTCTACAGGTTTCTGGCAGTGTACAGGTCATTTTTTGGTAATTACTATTTATAGTTTTAAAAAATGCCAATATATGGTATTTCATATTATATAAATACACTTAAATACATATTTGCTGTACTTTGTGCCAAATGTCTGAGATGCTGACGAGGTGATGTAGATTGTGTGAGGCCAGGGTAGTCAGCACCCAGAACAGTATGCCTGTCCACGTGCATCACCCACACTTCAAGTTCACCTGGTAGCCCCACGTTTAACAAGGAGACCTTGACGCTGAGGAAAGGACAGACAACTCCCAGCTGACAGGTCTATGTGCTGGTCCACTGCGACTTCACTCTGCAGAAAATCCCGAGGAGAGAGCTGAAGTGGTGACTCGAGCCTGCACCCCATGAAATGAGGGTAACGCAAGGGCCACTTCGGATAGACAAGGTCCGACTGTAGAACTCTCTTTAGCCGAGGTGTCCAACCTTTCGGCTTCCCTGGGCCACACTGGAAGAAGAACTGTCTTGGGCCACACATAACATACACTCACACTAGTGATAGCTGATGAGCTAAAAAAAAAAAAAAAAAAGAAAAAGAAAAAGAAAAAGGTTGCAAAAAATATCTCCTAATGTTTTAAGAAAGTTTACAAATTTGTGTTGGGCTGCATGCAAAGCCGTCCTGGGCCACCTGCAGCCACCAGACACGGGTGGGACAAGCATGAAGCAAACCATTAGATTAAACCTGTTCTATGATTTTTACATTTGAAGAAATGTTCCACCAGAAACATATACCTTCTGGCATTACATAAAGTAAAATTTGTGAATACTCAGAGGTAGAGTGGGCTACCTCTAAAGGTCTTTGGCTATTTAAACAATAACTGTATTTCAGTTAACCTGGCAAACTAGTAAATACTGCCCAGCCTCAGCTCCCACTACAGCATAAGAATGACACTGAGCTTTCAGGGTTGATGACAGAATTTCTAAAACTCGTGCATCAAATTGACATGGATCCTATACTGTGCTCTTTGCCAGATATCCAATGATAAGCAAATTATATTAGTCCTCTGCTCAGAGAGCTAAATGTTATAATATATTAAGAAAGGATTGACCTAAAACAAACAACCAAATAAATATGTAATTGGAAATCTAATTGTTGAAATAGAGGAAAATGACAAGATGTCATGGTAGAGAGACACCATTCAGCTTCTCTGAATACGTGACATCTGGACTGAGACCTGAGGAATAAATGAATGGAAATGAAAGAATGAAGGGACTTGATGACACCAGGCAAACATGAGCATTTCCCACACATAAACCCCACAGTGGGAAGGAGCATAGGTTGCTTGATGTGACGCAGGGCAAAGGACAGGAAATGTCAGGAGATGATGGAGAGAGAAAGGGTGGCCAGTTCACGAGGCTTCAAGGCCATGGCCAAGGTTCCTGTTGTTAACTGAAGTGTACCAGAAAGCACTGAAGCAAAAGGGAGTGGAGAAAACCGACCAGAATTGGGTTTCTAAAAGATAACGCTCACTATGCTAATAGGGAATGGAGGGTTAGGCAACCCAAAGTAGCTGTGCAATGACCACTTACATGTGCGACGCAGTGAGAGCCTGGACTATGGCTGGGAAAGGGAGACGAAGAGAAGTAAAAAGATTTGAGAGACGTTTAAGATGCAAATGACCAGGTTGCATGTGTGAGATAAGAAAAACAGTACTGAGTATGACTGCACATTGTCGGTCCTGGGCAAGAAGCAAGGAGGCGTGTCACTGAAAGAGACAGGGGACACACGGAGACTCGACACCAGTGGCCTTGTGGGATCTCTCTGGGGAAGGAGAGCACGCACTCACACATGGAGAAGTTTGATCTGAGAAGTCTTTGGATGTCAAGTGAAGATGATACAAGGCAATAAGCGTAACAACACTTGGAGTTTGGAGTTCAGTGTTCAGATCTGAGCTGGGGATATAATTTGGAAGCTATTAGTATGTGGTGATAATGAAGATGTAGCCGAGGTACAGTGCCACGTGGAGAAAATGTAGAGTGAAGAGAGAAGATGGTCCAGGGCTGAGTCTTGAAGGTCACCAACTTTCCAGGACTAGGACCAGAGGACAGCATGGTGCCAGGAAGCCAAGTGGGTGGGACAGTGGGAGTCGATCGCTTCAGCACGTCCGGGGGTGGAGGTGGGGGAGCAAAACTAAAAACCTTAAAAATAAGTTTTGAATTGAGCAACGTGCAAGTTGATTTAAATAGTAATGATGCAAAAAAATCATTTTTACATGGAATTTTATGTAAGGGCACTCTCTAATAAGTGGAAAACTTGAAGATTCAGAAGGTAAAAATGATGATTACTCTCCAGAATCATATACTTATAATAAACATCTACAGAGATACAATAGAAAATAAAAGTATACAAGGAATTGATTTAGAGACTATTAATAACGAAGAGTTTCCTGAAAGGATTATTTATGACCTTCACCTTCAAAAACGTACAGCAATAGGTTTTTGAATGGGATTCGAAATGTTTCACATTTAACATCGAGTTAGAAACATTGCCTTGTTTTCACTCATTGAATGCCTAGATATTAGTAATTTAAAACACAGCATCTCATTTAAAGTTATTGCATTTAATAACTAGGATGTTATGGTTTTCTTTGGTCCAGTACAGTGGAAGTTCTTTTTGTTATAATTTAGAGCAAGGCATTAGATAGCGTATAACCCCTGAGAGATGTTTGTGAAACTCCTCGTCTTCAAACCACTTCAAGTGTTCAATTTCCTGGTCTACAAGCCAGAGGCCCAGGAGAGCTGGTGGTATAGTCCAGTCCAAACATGAAGGTTTGATAACCAGCGTGGTGTAGATCCTAGTCCAAGGGCAAGAGAAGACACTAGCAGTTCCAGCAGCCAGGCAGAGAGGGCAAATCCACCTTTCTTCTGCCTTTTGCTTCTGCTCAGGCCCCCAGAGGATTGGATAAAGCCCACCCACCCTGGGAGGGCAATCTTCTTTACTTAGTCTTCAGAATCAAATGTTCATCTCTTCTGAAAACAGACACATCCAGAATTACTATTAAGTTAATAGCTAGGCACCCCCCATAGCCCAGTCCAGTTGACACATAAAATTAACCATCACAAACCCACAATGTAGATGTCAAAGCATGCAAGAAAAGATCAAATAAAGCCAGATTATAGAATAATTCTGTGAAAGGGGGCATGTGGTTTTAGAAGCTCACTGAAGGGGGAAAAGCAGCCTCAAAGTCCTGAATTGAATCATTCAAAATGTGCTGAGCTCATGGAAATGCTACAATCCTTGTCTGGTTCTGATCTATCACAAATAGCACCATGCACGATGCTGAGCGATTAATACCAGACTATCTGGTATAATGAAATGGTTTTTTGGGTGCAAATTAGCATCATTAAATGACACAGAAACAACATACTCAAAGAATAGGAGAAGCTGGACTGGATAAGGTTAGAGACAGTTCCATTGACCACACCTATAACTGCTTCACCAACTCTTTCATAAGAAGAGATCAAAGTTAACCTCAAACACTTGCCATATACCATTGCAAGGGTCACATTTATATAAAAGCATGATTAAATTGTTAGGTAAGTGTGAGCTCTGTAGTGTGAGCTCAGGAGATTTCAATGATTCTTCTTTCAATATCATCATAACACCTCAAATTCAAGAACTTATTTGTGTATTGTATCGGATCAGGCAGAATTCAACTTGAAACTTATAGGCAAAATGCTGGTGTTCAGAGAGAGCAGATGAGAAAAGTGGTGCTTGTAGAGCATGTCTGTTTTCCACATGTATTACCCTCCGTCTAAATCGCATATTTGACACATGGTTCATTTAACTGCCAGGCGCCCTTGACCTTGGATCCCCGTGGATCCACAAGATGCCCAGCCGCTTCAAAGAGTCTCAAGCTCTCTGTAATTTTATGCACTATTTTCCGGGGTTTGCATTTATCACCAGAGTCTGCGAGGAGTCTTACCCCAGAGAGGTTTAAGAACCAGTATGGTAAAAATTTAGAAGAAGAGACTTAAGAGATTTAACAGTGTAGAACAGGGGTTTTCTTTTCATCAGCAGCAAATCTCAAGTACCCGCGCCCTGCCCCGCAGCGCTCAGCAGGGCCTCCGAGGACCCAGAGAGGTGAAGCCAGAACCACCCCCACGGAGCTGCTAGCAGAGCGCGGTGGTTTGAAAGCCTTTGGGACTCCAACCCTCAGTGAGAAACACCTTTCAGTGCTGCAGTGGCATCGTTCAAGTACAACTGAAACTGTGATTTCTCTAATTAAAATGGAACTTTATTTTGCAATGCTACTCTGCCTTACTTAATTTTTTTAAAGAATCTGATCGTACAGCATTCCATTCGGGTCTTCCCTTACTGTTTTGGATTTGGCCTGGAAGTCTGATAATAGATATTGTCTCAGAGGACCTCACAGCCTGATGGATGCCTCTTCTTTGGACACAGCCTGAATGACTGTCAAAATGCAAGTCAAACCCTGGAAGCAGTAGGTTGACAGTGGGTGGCATGGGACGCCTTGCCTAGCAGATGACTGTACCCAATGCAATCAGAACAAAGCAAGAAGCTGGAAGGATGGGAGACATGAGGGCTGTGTTTCCCACTAAATAGCACAGTGTGATCCTGGCTCCCACGGGTCACCTCTGCATTTCTTTAGTGTCTTACTTTACAGGATGCCTCAGTTTCCTTCATCCACAGAGCATGTCACTACCTGGGTGACAAATATGTTTCCTTGTGGAATAGATGCGTCCATGTCTAGTCATCTGGGAGTGCCCGCGTCTGTCGAGGTAGCGTCGTTTTCTGGGCACATGTGCATACTTACTCCAGGAGATCTTCATGTGGACAAAGAAGGGCTGCCAGTGGGCCGGTCCACACCTGCGTGCCCTTTCTAGTGTCTTCCACACGGTCTTCGCTGATTTTCCCCTGCCTCTCCCATCATGGATGATACATAGTTTGGATATTATTCCAGGATACATGGTCTAACTTTTAAGTGGGTAGTCAACATGTGATCCGAAGTCAGTGAGAATCAGGAATGCACGTGTTCTCTGACCGATGTTTATTCAGAC
This sequence comes from Lyroderma lyra, assembly GCA_004026885.1. NCBI lineage: Eukaryota > Metazoa > Chordata > Mammalia > Chiroptera > Megadermatidae > Lyroderma > Lyroderma lyra. Next base: position 273,706 of record PVJL010000811.1, read on the forward strand.
TGAGGGAAATAGGACATCGTCATTATGGTGACGTGCTGTGGGTAAGGGGGTGGGGGGAGCAGTCACAGACTCAGATGGAGAGAGCCATGAGTTGTGTCGGTATTTTTATCCATTCTGCAAAAGTTAATTTCATATCATGATACAAATGTACCTCACATTCTGTGTCTTCCACAAGATCAACCCCCGTTCGTAGACTATGTTCTGTGCTTGCTATAGAAGAGCAGATCAGCATTTTCTTTTTACCCTATTGCAAGCTGGCTAGGAATGAGCTCTCAGAGGAAACGAGTTGCTCTGAGGTTAACAGAAACAGGCCATTATTGCAGGTGTAAATTAGGTTGTATATGTTTATATTGATTAAAGGTATTTTTTTACAGGCAGTTTTATATCATAAATGCCAAACTAACTGCTCTAGATTTATGTTACTGGTCATTATTGTTATTTTATACAAATAAACACTCATCAAAAAAAAATCACTGTATCCTAAATATACAAATGAGTACATAAAACTTAAAACCTCAGACACCTGGGTAGGAGAGAAGAAGATTGGGTAGGAATAGCTTATTTAATTCTCAGACTTGTCTGCAGTGTCAGATTATCTTGAGGGCTGCTTTTGCCATAAGTAGAATAATGAAATCAAGTGATATTTTTTTAATTTAATTAATTGATTGATTTTGGTGCTTTTACTTGTCTGAGTTCTTTGTGTTCTAATGAGAAAAAAAGATAATTGTCAGAGTCCAAGCTGAAGAATCTTGAGTGAACCTTTCTTTAAGTATCTGTATCCTGTATTTCCATAGAAAGTATAGTTTTAACAGGTGGGATTTTTAGATGCTTTTGCACAAATGTTCAAATGTCCATTGTATGATGTTAAATGGATGCATATTGGTAATAAAATGTTTTTCATGCATAGTCTTTAATTTGAAGTGTTGTTTAAAATTTATTCCAAATGTATTCAGACAGTGATTACTGAGTACTGTGAATGTCCATTAAAAAGGGCTTTCCTGTGCTAAAAATTTAGTTTTTCTCCAACTCAGACCATGCCTCTTGTCTATCTAGTAATATAAGATATAAATCTCTCTTTATTATAGGTATTGCAAATACCACCCCAATACTTCATGGATTATGATTACAAACAATTTTTTTTTAATTTCTGGAATTTGTCTTTAGCTAGATTGAATTTAGACTTTTAACTGGAGTGTTAGAATTATCTATTGAAATTCCTACCTCTAAACAATGTACATATATGTGTCGATTGATATTGTAGCTGTTACCGTGTAAACGCTTAATAAATGCTTTAAAATAAGTGGGTTAACGAAAATAGAGACAGTTTCTTTGGTTCAAGGGTTTTCAACAGCAGAAACTTACATCTCAAAATCCCTAATGTGTAGTTGCCATTACCTACAAAGTTTGTCTTATTGTCCTGTTATAATTAGTTTTTCTTAAAAATTACTAATTTGTTTTTTAGACCTCACAGACTTGGTTTGCAGTAATTTTCTGCCTATGCTTACAAACTTTGGGACTCTGGTTTCTTTCATACCCAATCCAAAGTTAATCCATGCTTGTCATGTCCATTACCTTCCAAGTGTCTTGACTACAAGAGCCAAATATTTCTACTGAATGTGGTTTTGAGGTTTGGGTTGTACACTTGATGTTGAGTCCCATGGGTTCTGCCCTGGTTTCCTGGAACAACATCTGTTTTGAGCTGTCAGCCAAAACAGAAAAAAAAAATAATCAATCAAATAAAAAAAGAATGAGTATATCCTGTGAAAATATATCCATGTACATGTGTGGATAAAAAGTGCCAACTTTTTATTGTTGCTTTATGAGACAGCAGAAAGATTCTCCATTGCTTCTAACTAACACATTCAGCAAAAAAGTGAAATGCTTCAGCAAAAGTAAAATGCTTAGAAGGACCCTCACTGAAGCCATTTGGCTGCTAGTCAAAGAAGCCAAATATAGACTCTTCCAAGTTGAAAATTTTAAAAGGGATTATTATCTTTATATTTTAATAGTCTGAATTTCTAACTTGGTGACCAAAAGGCAACGGCAGAAGAGTAAATAAGGCACGAAACCATGAAGAAGCGATGGAGGACTAGAGCTTGCGAAACACGATGGGGGCCAGTCGGACCGTCGCTGAAATAACAATTACGTTAACATGTGCCTTAGAGTAGTGGGGGAGTTTGCAGTGAAACAGGTTATTGCTCCTGTTATCTTTACGTAGTTGGTAATCTGTTAAAGTATACTGCAGATGGTGGTATTAATGCCTAAATTTCACAAAAATAAACATATTTCAATTTATTTCTAGAGACTACTTTGTGATAATGCTGAAAATTAAAATGAAACGAAGCTGCTGCATAAGATTTCAGGCTCTGCACACACATCTCTCTCTCTCTCTCTCTCTCTCTCTCTCTCACACACACACACACACACACACACACACACACACCAGTGCAAACATCCTGTGTCTTCTTGGAGTAAGGCCCACCATTAATTCCGGGGTCTAAAGATACTCTTACAACTATACCTAGCAGAGCAATGCATTTTGCAGGGGTCCAAGAAGGAACAAAAATGTTGATATTTGAAAGGTCAGTTTGTGGCAGCCAAACCCTTCACTGGAAAGACCGAAATGCCCTTAATTCTACTTGGCCCGCAGAGCGCCACCACCGTGCAGAAGACCGGCGGCCGACTGCCCGGGCGGCGTGCCGTCTGCGTCAGGGCCTCGAAAACACGTCCACCCTTTTCTTTTCTCTTTCCCGGCTTCCTCAGCATCCTCAAATGCACGTTCTCTGTTTTAGTCATTTCGAGTCAGCCGCTAACTCAACCGTCTTTTGTGTTCTGGCAGAGATAATGTATCTGGGTTTCCTTAGTGATATTCTAAACACATTTTTTTTCTGTCCTCCCGTCCAGAGCACATAGTTTGGGTGGAATGCCTGTTGTGTGGGAGGCCAGCTGAGCCCCATTCGCACACTCGCACTCCCAGATGTGGCCCCAGGGGTCTGGTGCTCTCCGGGTTTCGACAGCCAGACATTCGTTGCCTAAGGCTGCTCTCCGGTATCGTGTGCACAAACACCGTGCGCCTTTGTGCACTGACTTAACTGTTCGCTCGGCGTGTTTCAGCCTTCTTCTTCTTTTTTTCTTTTTTAATTTTCCTCTGAGTAAATTAAAGCTGTGGAAAAAAAGTGTGCCTCCAGGAAAAGGGAGCCAGAGTGCCCACTGATGACTTTAATTGCGAGAGCCAGCAGGGGAGGGCCTGTGGCAGGGAAAGCCGTGGAAACGAGTTTGCACCCGGGCTTGTCAGACATCGCGCCCCGATAGTAAAAAGGCAAGCGATGGGACTGGGGCGTCCAGCCACAGAAGGAGGATTGCCATCATTGTGTGATCGTTCAGTTCTGCCCCCACAGATTGATTTTTTTTTTTTAAATCTATCAGCGAAACTGAGTACTGACCTCTCCGAACAGGTAGGCGTCCCGACGCGCGCAGGAAGTAAGGCGCAATGGCGTTCCCGATTCTCTGTGACTAAGCGCTGTCGCTGTGCGATGATCTCAGAAGGACACCTGCAGCTTCTGCTTTTGTCAACAGGACCTTGACTAAGAACAAAACACACGCAGTCACTTCCCACCAGGATGTGACATTCTGGGCCAGCCCTGAACGTGGGCACATCTGGAAGATGACGACTTCAGGGAGGAATTCTCGCTGCTATTCCAGGGCTGGCAGTTGGGGGGCCGGGACGGGGTTAAAGAGAGTATCTGCTGTTGAAGGCTCCAATGTCCTGTAGTGTGTGGTTGAGGGTAAGGACGAGGGGAGGAGGGACTCCAGGGACAGGCGTGGAGCTGAGGAGCCACCAGCATTGCAGGCCGACTTAACCACATGCCTGGCGGGGAGATAGGGTTCTCAAGGAGAGAGCGCTGTGACATGAATGCTATTAATGGTACTCATGGTGCAGCAAGGGCAAACATCTCTCACAGGAAGTGAGCACAGTTCTTTATCTTCTGGGCTCAGTCACTAAGGAAACACTGACTAAGTGAGAGAAACCGACCGGTCCCTTCGGAGCCGAGGCCTGTCAGTCCCCGCAGCAGTCACATTGATGAAATGGACAGTCCTGAGGACCTAGAAAACATGTCCACATGCATGAACTTGCTTTATTCGCATTTGAGGTAAATAGTATTCATCCTCGCGTTTTGTTTTGTTTTATTCCTTTCAAATAAAGGGATTGAGAGCTACCATCTGGCTGGGGGGTAAAAAAAAATAAAATAAAATTCAAATCCAGACCTTAATTCAGGTTTCATTGTCCTTCTGCTGTGCTAGAGCTATTCTTAAACACAGGTCCTCAAACCTGCAAGAACCATGCACACAGAACCTAGCGGCTGCTGCAAGATGCCCAGTGGCAGTGTAGATCAGTGTGGATGTGCTAGCAGTGTGCACTTACAGGTCCCCATTGTCAGTCAGAAGAGAAATGCCGAATTGTGTGAGACTTTGGCCAAAAAGTTTTCCCAGGCCTGGAGACGGGACAATTAACTCCGAAGATATATGTGTCTCTTGGAGCTAAAATGCTTCCAGGAGGTCCGAGTGTGGATGAATGTCCCAGACATCTATAAACTACACTGTTCTTTTTCATATATATATATATATATATATATATATATATATATATATATATATATATAAATAATTTCCTGGACATGGGTAGGCTTTAATTATATGGGTTGTCTTTCGTTCTGGTGAGGCAATGAGAAAGGAAGATAAAAACAAACCCTGTTCAGAGCTCCAGTGATCATACAAACCGATGGACTGTTAGGTTCGCTATGCACATCAGAACTTTCCCATACTGTCTCAGGAATGAAAACATATCCTGAATAGTAACCCTCACACAGTTCGGGAGGTTAGAGGTGATTCAGTCTCCACGAATGTGCTCTGGTCTTATTTTGAGAAGGGCCTCTGAGTCATGTGGAGTTGTGTCAAAATATGTGTGATGTTATTTTAAAAAGGCAGCTTGGAGGGAGGAAATTGAACCATCTTTTTTCAAAAAACTCTGCCCTTTAATGGAAGAAAAGGCCAAGCCATTCCCCACACATCTCACTTACTCTATGTAATGGAGCTGTGAGGTATTTTTACCCCAGATAGATTCCTACCGTGGTTTGATGTAACCTTACTTACTTAGAATATTTTAAGTTTGCAACTTGAGCTGTTCTTGCCTAATATTTATTGTTAGATGTGGTTAAAGGCACAGCTTATAATCGAATACAATTTACTATTGATCTATTATTATCTTGAGCGGTTAACCACCTGCTGTGGTAGCTATACAGAGAAGTGTACTATTTTTATCAATATGAAGGCATAATTTTATGTAAATCTCAGTTTTCTCAACTCAGAAAAATCAGAATAGAGCCAATCTTGTCTGTCTTCCTGAGTTATAACAAACTGGCTGAGAGTCCTTAGAGAAGTAACAGGACAGGGTGGCTTGGTGGGCCAGACAGCACCGAGGTCATGCTGGGGCTCTTGCGTCGGTTGGTGGCCTTATGGCTCAGAATCAGGTCTGTAGCCCAGGGAGGCCGACGGCACGGCCCAGGATGCCCGCGGTCTTGTGTCCTCGGTCCACTGTCACGCTATAGTCTTCCTGCACCTTCGCATGACTTTGTCTGCAGTACGCAGAGAAGGCCCTGACATCTCCACTCTATTTAGTGTAGGGCGCCTTGGGGCCCACGATTCAGCCAACCCACCAGGCAAGCTGTCTGAGCCCCTCAATGAAAGCATCGCGGGAGTGAACCCCTCTCATGGACTCAACATGAGCCAGCTCTCTGTTCTCCCCATCATAACCCCACGCCTGTGGGACTCCTTGCCATCTGTGTCCCCCAGGCTGCTGCCCATGTCTACTGGCTGATCATAAAGCTCTTTGGGGTGTGAAACATCACAAATGTGGGACTTGCATCTAATTATCTGCCTCGAAGAGAGGAGAAGTGATGGGAGAAGCTCTTAACAAGGATTAGCAGGCATGTTCCTGCGGGGCGGGGGCATTCCATGTTCACGAGAAAGGGACAAACCCCCTCAGGCAGGGGTGAGGGCTGCTTCTACTGGCAAACTGGGTGGAGAAGGCTGCCAAAATTACGGACTGAGCCCCCAACTTCATCAGAATCTGCTCATGTCAACCCATGCCAAACTTCCAAATCCCATCTCTTTCGATAAATGTCCTAATTTTAATAAAAGAGGCCCTGTGGATTTGGGGAATTCAATTTGGGCTGTAATTCATCCACCATAGGATGAGATTTGGGGCTTAATTTTCAGCAATTTTGGTCCTCTGGCTACATACAGGAGATAGGATTTCTTCCAGAGACCATCTAGAAGCGTTTTGTTTCCTTACATAGACTTTAATATGGTCTGTAATATGGTTTTCATAAAAATGTTCCAAATCAATGGATATTTGGCCACCCAGAACTTGTCAACAGGCACTTAATTGCACATAAAGGTGATTACTGGAGTAACTGTTTTGCCACTACGTTAAATACTCCTTTACCACTGGAAATAGGGTCATTCATGCCTTTAAATCTCATCAGATCAGAAAGCTAATTTAAAAAAAATAAAACCCTAGAACTCAGAAACTCATCCTAAAGATTCCATCCCTTGGGGACCACACTCTATGCCAAATTCCGCATCCATCAGGCTTGAATCGAAGCGTAGCAGCTCTGTCGGTTGGTGTTTGGCTACTGGACTCCGGGCAACACGGGAGCTGGCAATGCCGTCTTCATACTCGTTAAGTCCTTGTGCCCGAGGCTACGGCTTTAAGGCTACAGAGTGAGAAGGAAAACACCCGTGGGATAGAGGAAGTAAGCCGGAGCTCACAAAGACTGGAACCAGAACCTTCTTGTCACCTCTGACCTTGACTGTCATTACATGGACAAGAGGGGGGTCCACGTGGGTTGTTGATGAAATGAACACCTGACGGCTTTCTCCTAAGGTTTTCTCATCACTTCGGCAACATGACTTCGTGGCTCTTTCTAAGCCACTTAGACGCACCCTTGACAACCAGCACGTGTTTATTACATTTCAGCTGCTCTTCCCCAAAGCACTTTTGGAATCCTTCTTCACCCTGTCATCACAATGTGACACTTGTAAAAGAGTACATTCATAACAAGCAGCACGTGTGGGCTACGGGCTAGCGGCACGTGTAAGAATCTCCACGGACCCTGCACAGCGGATGAGATTCCACAGTCAGATGTGTACTTGAAGTACCCTTGTCTGTCTCCCGTTCCAGTTCCAAGGGCATTCACCCCACGAATAGCAAGAAATGTGCAGCGATGCCATCAGGGGACTGCTATCGTTTGAACTCAGCCATCAGGTCTTTCTGGCCTTTGGTTGGGATTGCACTGAAAGGCTGACACTGAGGACGAAGATGAACTTGGAGTCTCTCAGGTCACACATAGCCTGAGGGCCTGGGAGGAGCAGACACCTGGGAAAGGACACCCTCAGCCTTCAAGGCAGCAGGTGTCCTCTGGGCCGTCCCATACTGGTCCGGTTTGGAGGTTGAACACCTGGCCTGGGGACAGACAGTCTGGGACCAAAGTGCCTACATTGTGGTGCAGACGCAGAGTTGCTCACCAGTGACCTTCACATTACGATCACCTCCTACTTGCCGGCATTTGGACAAAGGGAGCGGGTTTTGAAATCTGCTCTGAGAATGCAGCCCTGTCACACAGGTTTATGGAGCAGACATCTACTGGTCAGAAAGTCTGCAGGCGACCGAGACACCGAGCCCGATCTGTCCTCCGGGAGCGGATCATGCCAGGCTTTGACATGTTCATTTAGGCAAAAAGCAACATGTCCACGTGAAAATAAAGACCCCCTCAAACTGGTTGCTTAGAAAATGATTTGGGGGGTCAGGGGGCACTGGGCTCAAACCCCGAAGCCTTCTGGTGTCCAGCATCTCCATAGCACGTGGTGGAAAGGGCGCTCTGACACATCAGCTTCCCACCCTGGCATCCTCATTAACTTTCGAGTGTGCTCAGGTCGCCACATCTTAGTGAGCTCCCGAGGTGACTTGTCACATTCAGATACACAGAGAGTAGAAGCTCACGTATTGGTTCCAAGCTGATCCACACCTCCCCAGATGCCTCATCTGAAAGTTAGACCAAGTCAACATTTTAAAGCCAAGATTATGGCCTAAAAGTCCTCCCATGGTTGATTTTTGTCTCATCTGGCTGGGTTCTTCTAATATTTCCTTCTTTTCTGTGTTTTATGTACATTGGCTTTTTCTCTTCTTTTCTTTTGTTCCATCAATGAGCCAGTTTTCATCCTGTCAAAGACATTTGTACATCGGATCCCAGTGTCTCACCTGCTCCCAAATCTCCGCACGTCCCTTTTGTCTGATGAACTGCTAACCACGCTTCAGCCCTGAACTCAGCTACAATTCATCAAGGAAGATACCAGCCACCCTCTTGCCCAGCTCAGTCATCTGTCTTCCTTGAGCCCTCTCCCAGCAGGAATTACCGCTCATCTCACGGTGCTTTCGTTAGTAGAGCCTTCTGTCCTCTGGAGGGCAAGACAGGGATACATGTGATCTCATGCAGCATTTGTGTTTTTGTGACTGGCTTATTGCACTTAGCGTGATGTCCTCAGGGTTCATCCATGTTGTAGCACATGTACATGGACCACACTTTGTCCACACTCACCTGTCCATGGACACTTGGGTTGCTTCCACGTTTTGGCTATTGTGGGTGCTACTGCTATCAACACGGGTCTGCAGATATCTCTCCATGCTTTTGCTTTCAATTTTTTTTTCAATTTGGTATTTTTTTTTTTAGTACCCAGAAGTATAATTTCTGGATCATACAGTAGTTCTACTGTTTAACTATTTTTTTTTAACTTTTTGAAATATCACCCTATTTCCTACAGTGGTGTGCCATTTTTCCATTGCCACCAGCAGTGCACGAGGGTTCCACTGCTCCACGTCCTCGCCAACACTTATTATTGTTGGTTTTGCTTCAGAGTTGTCTTCCTAGTGGGATGAGGTGGTGTCTCATTGTGGTTTTTATTTGCATTTCCATAATGATTAATGGTGGTGAGCATCTTTTTCATGTGCTTGTTGGCCATTTGTATATCTTCTTTGGAGAAATGCCTATTGAAGTCCTTTGTCCATTTTTAAATCAGGTTGTTTGTGTTTCGTTCTTGACGTCGGTGATCCTCTGTGATATTCTGTAAGTCCCCAAAATTAAAAATTAATTTGATGGACATTGTGTCTAGGCAGTTCCCAGTGTCTTCTCAGAAAGGTGGAACTTGTTCAGATGACAAGTCATTCCATTAGCAATATGTGGTCACATGGGAGTTTTCTAAATTCTTCCGTCCTTTTTTGGGAGCTTAAAATAATAAATGAGTTCACAGCAGTAGAATAGTTGCAAGTCCTGGAAGGCCAAGATTAAACGGTTTCTTATTTCCCCTCCGAGAAGGGATCATTTATCTCTGGTGGAACTATCAGAGTCCTGGATAAAAATAAAAATGTGAATTTTTAAAATAGGGCTCACTTTCTGAACGACTCTTCCAAAATGAATCATGCAGTTTGGCCTTTCTATTTGAACCATATTCCGCTGCCACTTCCCCTCCCAGACGTGACGTGTGGTAGAGCGGCCCCTCCGCTGGGCGTGGGAACCGGGGGCACCTTTCAGCCTCGCTGCCCCCCACCTCGTGTGCTCCGTGCAGAAGGGGCAAACAGTCGCTCTCGGCCCTCAGGATTCACAGAAATGAGAATCCAAGTGACCATTTCCGTGGGCTCGGCACGGCAGCAGAGAATTCAAAGGTGACAAAGGACGTGTTTTCCCATCCGGGTAAAACCCCCATAGTTAGGGGTGCCTCAGACACCTGTTTTTCAATTAATACTCTTTGTTATTTAGAGCCGTTTTAGGCTGACAGAAAAATTGAGTGGAACGTGTGGCGTTTCCATGTGCCCCCTCTTTCTCAGCCTCAGTTTCCCTCATTGGTAACACCCTGCATTGACGTGGTGAGCTTGTCACAGCAGAGGAGCTAACATGCTGCGTTCTTATGACCGAAGTCCACGGTTTGCATTAAGGCTCACTCTTCGTGCTATGCAGCTCTATAGGTTTTCACAAATGTGCCCACCATGCCAGTGTCACACAGAGTCATGTCACTGCCCTGAAAAGCCCCTGTGCTCACCTATCCCCCACTCCCATCCTCTCCATCCCCAGCGCAACCAGTGGCCTCTTCGCTGTGTCTGTCGCTTTGCCCTGCAACCTTGGTGAGAACTCAGTTGCATGGCCACCCTGAAGGGAGGCTGGGAGGTATCGTGTGATCAAGTGCCTCAGTGAGCATGGAGCATTCGAAGGCTGTAAAAATAAAGGAAACAGAGACGAGGTGGATCCGTGGGCTCGGAAGCCAGGTGGGAGGTGGACAGAGACCCCTGAGACGGAGTCGGGGAGCTGAGGCGTGCACCGACCTTCCTCAGGCTGGCTGAGGCCGACGGGGAGGAGGTATAACTGTGGGGGCATGGGGCTGGGCCGGCGGGAGAGGCGTGCTCCTGTCATTGACCCGAGGTGTACAGGAGAGCCCGCTTTGTGACCATTCAGCGAGCAAGTCGCACAATCTGTTCCCTTTCCATAAAAAGTCTAATTAAACACACCAAAAACTAGCATTTAGTCCCCTTCCTAAGCTTTTGACAGTTTCTCAAATGTTTTATAGCTAATTAAATTCTTTAAACATAGATTTAAAACAGAACTGTTATTGATTTGAATGTGTATCACGGTTACCCCCATCTCTTGAGTTTCCACTTTTATTTTCATTCCAAACCATGCTGATTCGCGTGTGTGGACCCCACTGATTCCCTTCTTCAGTTCCGTTTTCTCAGTCTTTCCTTTTCTCCCCCTCTGGCTGATACACGCTTCCCAGTTTTAAAGGCTTTATCGAACACCATCTCCTGCTGAAGCCTGCGCTGGCCTTCCACGAAGCACGGGCCCTTCCGTGTTCATACTCTCACAGTACAAAGCCCCCCTTCTAATCTAATAATACTTGAGTAAACTTATTTGACTTCAATGACTAGAAAGTCGGCTCTTCGTGGTAGAGATGGTAGAGATGATGCTTAATCGTCTTTTCATCCCTGTTCTCCAGAAAACAGTCAATGCTTAATAATTCTTTACTGAATGAATGTGGAAATAAGCAAATGTAAGTGTCTGCGGTGTGTAACTGGGCAATAAAATTTGCAACCGTGTCTCGGTGGTTGTCATATTGTACAGTAAAAACACATGACTTCATGTGTGCAAGTCTAATATCATTTAAATATTTGGCAGAAATAAGAGTAGAGGTTGGTAGTTAATCTTCTTTAGTAAATTAAAAGTAAAGCATCAGATTTTAAATATTTGACTCCTGAGTATATTTTTCTCTCACTCAATGTCTATTTTCTTCCCTGTTGCTGTGTATGATACAAATAGAATAAACCGAAATGCACGACTGCTTATTTTGGGTTGGGAAACCCAGGTTTGCACCTCTGCCTTACTTCTCACAGGCCATGTGACTTTGGACAAGCCCTTTATCTTAAACCTTAGTTTGTCGGTCAAGAAAATGGCGAGTACAAGTCAGCCATCGTGGTGGTCGTGCGAAGTAAACGAGGTCATTTCCATGCACCGGCTCGAGGTTCTCGATTCTCTAAGTGCTTACGCATTGTCTTCCATCGTCTGAATAAATGCTCTTGGGTTTATCACAAGTATCCAATTCCCAAAACATATGGCTTGCTATTTCTGTTTTATTTTTTTTTTCTATTTTCAAAGAAAATACACAACCTCAACTTTAAACATACGTATATTAGTTATTAGATCGGGGGGCGTGGCTGGGGTGACGTCATCAGGAATACTTTCCACTGTTTCCGGTTTCTGTTATATGTTCTTGGAGGCAAGTCTTCATTTGAATGACGCCATGAACGCAGGCGTGAGTGACGAGACGTGCACTGATGAGACTCCGAGAGAGCTCCAGGGTGTACGTCCCTGCTGTCCGAGGTGACGCGCAGCCTCACAGGTGCATGCATGTCACAGAAAGCTGCACAAGTGAAGGCATTCGTGGGTCAATCCTGTCTCTGCCCATCCAGACCCCTCTGTCACTGACCCCAGCGTCCCCCCACCACGCTGTGCCCTGTGATCTCAGGGCCTTCTTCAGAGGACAGCCCTGGGAGACCCTGGAGCCCCCTGTGTCCCCCCTGGGCAGCCCTGATGGCCCAGAGCAGAGGGACACACGGCAGGCCCAGCCCTCTCACGACTCCTGCCAAGCACTCCCGGTAAGGGGCCTCGCCTGAACCTCACACCCTTGCCCGTCGGTTTCCCGTGGAAGCATTTCTGCAATAAAGACCTGCAGAGAACCCTCATCTCCAGGTCTTCCATGACAGTTCAACCCAAGATGGGAGCAGCCCACAACGGCACAGGAAATAAACAAGTGGAGGAGCAGGAACCCGGAGCAACTGAAGAGGCCATGCAGCGATTCGCCACACAAGGCAGATCAAAGCCCATCACGTTCAGGAGCCGCCTCCATCACACTGCTGTGCAGCTGGTTGCGTGAGGGCTGAGGACAACGCCTCAGGGCAGGTGTTTAGAACAACAAGTGGGTCGGGGCCCATTTTGAGCTCCTAAAGTGAAAATCTTCCGTGAGAACAGGAAGCCCCAATGGAGAGAGTCCATTAACACACATGGAGCGCCCTGCCAAACTCGTCAGGGCGCGAGGTGGGGCTAGCTGTGTCCATTTTCCTGAGCTAAGAGCATGTCTGTGGATGTTTCTGTTCAGAGCACCTGGCATATAAAAGCTACAGAAGAAAAGTTGAACACCTAGAGCTTCATAAGAACAGCCACAGTACCTCTTCTCGTCGTAGAATGCCTTCTCCCTGCTGGCCTAGGAAACACGTCTTTGTAGAGGAGGCGAGAAGAGCTATTCATTTCTTTTTCCGTCCATTTCTACAAGCACCGACATATACCCTCTCATTTCGACCCAAGGTTCAGCTCTGACAAAGACAAACGCCACCATTGGCTGGGAGGCGTGTGCCCAGAGAGAATGAAATCCCCCTTTTATGGTTCATGAAAGCAAGCGTCATCTCTGGAGCGAGGGACGGCGGTTTGAAGCGCACACCCGCGGCGCTGTTGGCATCCAGCGGGGCGACCCCTGCAGTCCCAGGCTTGTCGAGAAAACCCGAAGAGCGGTGACCTGGTGACATTTCCTGCAAATCCCGAGACGCTTTGAAACATTTTGAATCATAGCACGGAAAATGAAAGTGTGCATTTATCTCATCAGGTGCCCATTTCATTTATTAGAAAAAGGTTAAATATATATTTTCAGTAGTGGAGAGCGCGACCAAAAGCCGTCCCTCGGGAGAAGGCAAGTCATTCCTCTTACTTGTATTCCATTTCGCAGCAGGACGCTCGTCTCTGAGGCAATCTCTAGGCCGAGTGTAGGAAAGTCGATAGTGGACACATCTCTTTACTGGCTGATGGATGGTAGCTGCCAGCGTAGAAGTATTTTTAGTTTTAGGTCAGTTGCTCCTGGAGTCAAAAGCCCTCGTTCATTTATCCACAGTCTCGCGGGTGAGACAAAGGATCGAATGGGCTGAGAGGTGCCTTCGGTCCTGGCGGCCACGGTCGCTGGGGCTGGGGGACACCCAGATACAGAACACGCATGCCACCCCCTCGCTGTTGCTGTGAGTGATGTTGCACGGCTCCTCTCTGAGCAGCCATCGCGTTCTTTTAAAAACTCCTTCCAAGTGTCCGTTTTCCTGGCCGGGGGACTCCGGAAGCGAGGGGCGCGTTTGCCACCGCAGCTGCGCCCCCGAGTAGAGCTCGACACTGTCCCTTCCTGCCCGCCCCGGCCCCTCCCCCAGCCGTGACAGCAGGAACGTGCGGCCGTGAAGACGACGGTTCGTCTAATGCAGCACAGCTCCCGCGGTCAAGCTCCGTCGGCACTGACACTCGGCGCAGTGCACTTCGCACGGAGGGCTAATGTATGGGGACACAGTGTGTGTCAGAGCCAGGTGTCCCATGGAAAATGCCGTCCTCTGCTCAGACGAGAGACGGCACGTGCCGCCCTCATCCTGGGGTCCAGCAGGTGTAACACAGGGGCTTACGGCTTCGCCTAAAGTGACACGTGTGTTTCTTTTTCCTTCAAAAAATAAACCAAATGGGATAGAATGAAACGGTCCCACTTCTCAGCAGGACAGACAAGTGGCCGGAGCCACTGCGGGGACGGCCTCTTTCCAGCCGGTCAGCATTCGGTCCCCCCGCCTCCTGCGTCCCCCACCTGCCCTGCCATGTCCCCATCTCGTCTATAAATACCCCCCGGTCTGAATCAAGCAAACGTGCTCTCTGTGCTGTTCGACACGGTGGAGCGCGGTTTGCACTCACTTTCAATCTCAGAACCAAGTCAGAGAGCATTTTTGCATTCCAGATGGAGCTAAAAATATTCACCCATTAAAATAGTAATCATCATTAAAATTAGCTCACTGATTCTGCTGATTAATTTTTCAGTAACAAGTCTGCTTTCTAAAAAGTTCCAATTAAACGGGGTTCTTTTTTTGTCAAAACCAGATTTTTAAAATGTAAACTACGTGAGGAGAAAAAGATCATTTGAGAAATAAAAATAGAAAACTTGAATCCACTGTCATTTTTATAGGCTTTTTTTTTAAATTGCTGGCGAAGAAAACCGAGTAGAGGATGGAAGTGTTATTACTGGACAGTTAGAACTGAGGTCTCCACATCTTCATTTTGGGCTGTGATTCTAACAGCTTGAAAGGTGGTTTCTTTCTGTCTGTAGGAGAAATACAATCTCGCAAGTGTAATAAGTATTCAAGTGATCAGAGCCTCTCTTGTGAGATTTAAATGTCTATTTGCATGTGTTCTATTTTCATATGCAACAGGCATGCTCCAGTTCAGAGAAGGTTGTAAATCAGTCACGATTTAAAGGTGCAACCTTAAATGCACGGATAAAACGAAGAGCTGTTGCTTATAAGACAGCCATTGCCACGATTTATTTTTGTCCTTGTTATCTCAATTTTAGTTTGAGTTAAAGACAACCATGCTAAAATATCGTTTTGATCAACTCTATTGAAAATTGTGGGAAGAACAATTGCGTGTTTTCATTCAACCCTTTAAGAACCCATTCATCTTAAGAAAATAGGCTAGTATAAATGCCTCTCGTTTTAAAAGACCTAAATACATTTTAAACTGAAAAAAAGGAGTGTTCATTTTAGGACAGAAACCTGTTAAGGAAAGGTTAGAAGGTAAAAATTAGGAGAACATTATGTCTGGTCATGCTTAAAATAATGTTAGTGTATGTTTCAGTACAGAGTAAGGCAATTAAACATTCCTTAGCTGTGAGTATTTGATGTGCCACATCAGTTGTAATGGACATATGTCACAAAGCAATAGTGAAATCCAGTATGGGGACTGTCAAGGAAATGCCTCTGACCTTTCTCAGATGATGGGCAGCAGCAGGTCTAGAGAAAAACACAGATTTGTGTCAGAATGATCTGGTATATGGCAGGCAGGTGACAGCAGCAGTCAGCCCAGGGGTACCTGCACTTCCATGAACACACACACACACACACACACACACATCTTTTCTGTTTAAAAGACACAGATAATGGGTAGGTATATATTCTTTTATTTCCAAATTTCCAAATACTAAGCTATAATGGACTCCAGCTGGCTTTCATCATGTAATTTAACCTAATCTTTTACGGAGCTTCAGTGAGTTATTTTCTAACATTTTTAGAGAATATGTCATTTGAAGCATGTGTGTCTTATTACATAATCTCTTGGGCAAGTTTAGTGTAAGAGATACTACACCAAAACATTCATAAAAGGTCATTTATGTATTCTGTAACAGTATGTCTGAGATGTCCAGTATTTGAGCAAAGAAGATTGTCTTAGTTGCCTCCTGTAATTTGAAATGTAAATCTGGTTTGACATAAGGTGAGGTTCCATGAGTAATTATCAGAACAAAATAATCTCTGTATGTGTGAATGTGTGGGTATGTGCACAGAGATAGATCATGATGAAGATGATAGATAGATGATAGACAGACATTCAAAGTACATCAATTGTCTTGGTCCTTAATTAAATCCAGAAGTATATAAAAATAAAGGGTTTGAACTATTTAAAATCCTGTGTTTGTGTGAATGTGTACGAATACGTGTGGATGTGCATGCACATTGATAGATGATAGATGATATTAATAGAAAGATGATAGACAGACAGATGATAACTGGATGGATGGGTAGATGGTTTAACCTTTCTGGTAAACCTTGGGGAAACCAGTCAAGACCAGACTGTGTAGAGGAGGCTGGTGGCAATGACAGTCTTTTCAAACAGAGGCTGAACAAAGCCAGGGAGCCAGCAGCCCTGCAAACACGTACGGGAACGTTCTAGGCAGAGAAGGCAGCAAGCGCTAAGGCTCTAAGACCGCAGTGGGGCTGGAGAAGGAGTGAGCATGGCACCGAAGTCCTGCCACGGCGACCCCAGTAGCAAGATGCCTGCCCCAGTGCCTGCCCCCAAGCACACCCCCGAGTGGCAGTACCAACTTACACACACAGGTGATTGCTTCTGATGTGAAACGGTAGAATCTGCGTTTCCACCATGACCCAGCAGCAGACTACTGACTGACAACCAAATCATACATTTTTGTATTCCTACAGGAGCATCTTGTAAGTTACAGGGTCCCGGGGGGCTGTCAGAAGGCTGTGTCCTGGACATCGTCGGTAGAGTAGAATTTAGGGATGACACTTCATAATGAAACCTAATATAGAACTAGAGAAGGCCTCATCCTCTCTGGGTGGATAACCTTGGGGAAGACCATTTACATTAAATGACTACAGGTCACATAACGAGAAGGTCCTACGTGAGAGGACAGCACGTGCGTTTCTCAGGCACAGTTTGGATACGATTTGTTCCTTTGCAGAGGAACCAGGATTTCTGGACCTGCTGCCTCTGACATCCATTGTCTTTTGCTCTTGATTCGTAAACATTGTGCACTATAACAGCATACAAAGTCTTTTCTCAGTTCTAGTACCCTAGCTAGGTGCAAAAATCTGTAATAATTAGATTGTGTATGTGTGTATGTGCATGCATGTGTGAGCATGTGTGTGCTTGTATGAGTCTGTGAATGTGTATATGTGTGTTTATGCGTGCACATATGAGCATGTGTGTGCGTAGTGTGCATGTATGCGTGTATGAGTGTGTACGTGTGCATGTCTGCTTGAATGTATGTGCATGTGTTTATGCACACATGTGTGAATGTGTGTATGCATGTATGAGTGTGTGAGTGTATGTATGTGTGTGTATATATATATATATATATATATGCGCATGTGTGCTTGAGTGTGTGTGTGTATGGGTGTGTGAGTATGTGTGCATGTGTGCATGTGTGCAATGCGAACACCTCTGCTTAGCACATCTGTGTTCAAGGCCTATACCTGCAGGGACAGAGTAACTTACTCCCCAAAGCATCTGGCATGGCACCCTACAGGTATGGCCACCTCGTCATGATTATGTGCTGATGACAAATCTGGGTGTGGCATGGACAGAGCTTACTGATTAGTTTCTGGAATTGCTGCCCAGTTTCTGAAAACCTGGGGCTTTGCTTTTATTTTGGATCAGTGGTTCCTATGGCCCATCTCAGCTATGAGTGCTGCATTCAGACAAATGCCCAAGCCCCTGTGGGCATGTGTTTGTACCTTAGAAGGGTTCTTTGGGTGCACCTGCATTCCGGGAGTGGCCCATCGGCAGAGGGTGGAGCAGGGGCCCTGGACGTCCTTCTGGGGGTTGCATGTGTGTTTTAGAGTCTTTCTGAAATGTCTCAATCCTGTGCCTCAGACAGCCAGGTGGTACTCCGCATAGCTCCTCTGACCAGACTCTGTCTCTTTACATCTTGCTGTAATGGATGTGATTATAACATTTTCTTAAAGGAAATGGAGGGGATGCCCTTTGTCACCTCTTAGCAGAGGTGCCTGCGACTCCAAGCGCCTCACCCCTCTCCGGGTTCCTTTTATGAGCACTGAGTGCTTGAAACATGTGCAGGGCCCTGCGACCCCTTACGCACCCCAAGTCTCACCGCAGCTCCCGTGTCGATGAGTTCTGTTTGGTTCTCTGGGCTACTCAAGTGGAAAGTGGTCCCTGTGCCATTTAGCTGCGCCGAGAAGTTTAAAAGAGAAAAATGGGAGACTGGGAGACCCTGCCCTAAACAATAAGGAATAAAAAAAAATTAAAAAGCGTTCATCATTGTGACGGGTGGATGACAGGTGTTTCCTAAGACGCCGCGTGCCTCAGCAGGGCCGTGAGTGCGCACGCGCCGAGCAGAGCTCCACTTCCGGGGGAGGTTGTTGTGCACTTCCGGGGGAGGCTGTTGTGCACTTCCGGGGGAGGCTGTTGTGCACTTCCAGGGGAGGCTGTTATGCCCTGCGGCCGGGACTTCAGACCGCTGAAACGTCTGGTCGGAGCATCATCACCAAACAAAGAAAGCAGCTCCGTGAAACGCCGAGAAACACCCTGGAGACGTGTTTTGCAGGATCAGAGGTCCTGGTGCTCCACAGACCGTCATCAGAACCGTCTGAGAAAGGCGAGGTCCAGTTTCGACCACGGGAGGAAGCTGTGTCTGCGGGACTTAGGGAGTCGGGAGTGAGGTTCGGGGATGCAGACTCCGGCGTTTCAAGCTGCAGGGGGATCTGCCGTCGCTCACCGTATTTGGAATTTCCGAGCCATCGCAGAGGCTGGAGGACGCAGCTGTGCCCGAGGGCTATGTGCTGAAATGGCAGGCGGGAAAGGCCGTCCTCGGGGCTGAGTTTCACACGGCAAATGTGGTTTTCAAGTGACAATAACACAAGGACCCATCAAATGGTATCCAGCAACCCAACCCACTAAGCTCTACCCCGCCATCCCACCCCATCTCGGCATTATTTCTCCCTAGCTAACACTAGGAAGGGGACAGAGAAAGCAGAGTGGATGGGGACAAGCAGCCCCCTTGGAGAAGAGGTAGGAGGGACATGGAGACTGGCTGTGGTTGGGCAAGCTTCTGCTCCAGACAGGTGCTTTAAAAGGAGACATTTAAGAGATGGGTGACCAACATGTCTTCTGTGACACAGGACAGTGTGGAAAAGTCCCATTTCCTCAGTGGGGTAAGATTCAAATTCACGCTTGAAAAACAGAGGTAGAAAATCTGATGACCGAGAACTTTTCACTCTTTGGTTTTAAAATCATCCATATTTTATAGAAGGAAAACTACACAAGAACGTTGCAGACGTGGGCTGATCTTGGGTCGTTCGGCATTGAGCTTTCTCCCAGGGAAGAAGGGTGAGGAGAAAAATCACACAAGTATTGGCTGAAGATGGCCTGAGGCTTAGACCTGCGGCCACCAGGTTTCAGATTCCACACGGGATGATGTTGCAAACGTCACACTGTCTCCAACTTCTGTGCCCCTGAGTCTTCAGCGCTTACTCCAGGGCTCCTGCCCACGGCAAGTCCGGATCTCCAGGAGATGGATGGCTCAGGGTGTAATAGGAGCCCCGTAAAAGTTCTGTTACTTTCATCCTTCTCTTTCAGGCAATAAAATATCTAAAAATCACACACACAGATTTGACTCTATGATCGTGATTGCTAATGATCCCTGATTATAATAAGCATGTAATTTTCTCTGGAATGAAATTATCTATTGCTTTAAAAAAAAATCAATTTGTGATGGTTCTGAGATTATTCCAGACAAATAGCTCTTATGTATTTCTTCTCCCTTAGGCCTGAGAGAATTCTGTGGTGGGCCACCCTGGCTTCAGGAAAAGAACTTAATCTTAGCCTGTTGCACCTGTGCTTTGTAAAACTGTTAGAAATGTCTAAAATAGAAATGGATCGGAAGAGGGCAGAGACTGTGCAATATTTTTGTTTTCTTTCCTTGTATCTTTGCTAAATATAGTGTGGGTTTAGCCCTGGTCATTTAGGACCCAGGACTATTGATTGGGACCTGCCACTTCCCTGCCCGATGACTGTCACAGGCAAAGGAAGGGACACTTGGAGCTGCAAAGTAAAATAATCTATTGTGTGTGAATGTGTGCTCTTCCTTGGCCCCAATTCCTCAAGGCCTGAACAGAGCAGAGAACGGGAGGAAAGCTGGACTCTTTTTGGCTTTCACTGATTGAGCTGGAACATCTGTCTTCTCTTCCCATCGAACTGGGACTTACACAGTCAGATCCCCTAAGTCTTCAACCTGCGATGGCAGACGGTGGGACTTCTCAGCCTCCATAGCTGTGTGAGCCAATTTCTCCTAATAAATCATCCAAAGCACATATCTGCTATCCAGTCTATCCTATTGGTTCTGTGTCTCTGGAGAACTCGAATACTCTAAAATTAAAGTCCGAGGATAATAGGAGTTTCATAAATAGATTCCAAGAGCCTTGAAATTCCTTGAAATCGTATGTCAAAAAAATATATAGGAAAGCATACATTTTTAAAAAATATTTAATTCACTTAAAATTAATAGCCCCCACCTAACATATCTGAATGTGCTGTCAGAAAGGTCTTAAACACACGAACAAGAGCCAAAGGTATATTTGCTATCAATTATCCAGGATTCCTTCCTCTCTTTCTTTAAATATGCCATTTTAACAAGTGAGGACACTTGATAAATATTGCTTGCTTTAGATAGAAAATCAACTAGATGTTCTGCTTCAGCTGTTGTAAGAAATAGGTTTATTATAAAAGGGATTACTCAAAATAAATGTATGTCTTTATAGTTTATGAACACTCTTAATAGACTCTCTTTTCATTAGTGAGAAAAAACTAAAAGATTCTAAGTGAAATCAAGAGCATTGGAAAGACTAGAGAAGAGAAATGCAAGACAGAAAACTTGTAATAAACTGTCCTTTAATGAGACAATTGTGCAAATACTTTAAAAATCATCATCATAATAATGGCAATAATAATAGTTAGGATTTTTCAGTCTATAGCATCTTTTTACCAAGGCGTATAAAGCATTTCAACATAATGGTATAATAATATTCATGACAAAGGAATAGTCATAGCCATAACCGTCCAAGGCACTTAAGCACTAATGAGGAACTTTGGCAGTCCATGACTCGTGGAAGCATTTTCTCTAAGTACTTTGTAGTGACAGGAGTATTATCAGTGACAGCTGGGAAGCAGAGAGAGTGACAGGAAAGCAACCAGGTCCATTAGAGTAGGGGGTGGAGTTTTTCATTGGTGATTGGCAGTGGTGCACACTATAATGCTGGGGAGTTTCTATTATAGCAACCCCCTGAACGCATAGTCTAAACACTTACTCACGGCTGTGCTACGAGACGTTGTATGCTCTGAAATTCACAGTGACTCCCGGGTCCCCGTGTCACCTCGTCGGATTCAGATGCTCACACACCGCCCCTTCCCCTGCTTTGTGGTTGCCTCAGTTGGCTTAAGACTTCCATTCTCGGCTTGGATGCCTCCAGTGACCAGCTAACTGGTCCATCCTCCAAATTCTAACTAGAGTGATGTTTCTAGAACACGTGCTGGATCTTCTTCCACTGCTGAAACATCTTCTTGGCTCCCGTGTCCTAGAGGGCGGAGCTCACGGCCCTCTATCTAGTCCCGTAGGTGGTGGCGGTAGGCGCTGGATCTCCTACCGGCCAGAATCCGGGCCCACGCGTGAGGCAGGTCTGCGGTCCCGAGAACCCCTTCATGTCTTGAAGCCTTAACTCTGTCATCTGTAAATTGAGATTAAATGAATGCTACCTTGTGGATATGCTCTGAGAAGCAAAGGAGATGTCAGAGGCATGAGGGGCCGAGGTGAAGTATCCACTTGGAATGTCTGATTCAGCCTCACCTCCCAGAGGAGTCCCACGTGTTTACAGTGATCCGCGTGGGTAGGACTGGAGGCCATGCATCCGCCATGTCACCTGGCCCCCAATCTCACCAAGGGAAAGGCCAAGGTTCCCTCGGCCAATGCACACACAGGAATGGGGTGGAGCCCATGGCTCTTCTTGGGCCTTCTGCTGGGATGGTTGCCCCTGAGCATCAGAGGGAAAAGGTGGTTCTCCCTCATCATTCCTGACCATCTGACCCTATGGGTACAGCCATGCCCAGCTCCATGAATTTCCTCCAATAATCGCTGGTGTGTGCTGTCAATAGTTAGCCCTGATTGCTTGAACCAGTGGTACACAATTAGCATTCGCTAAGTAGGACCATGCATTAAAATATAACGCACTTTATCTCCTGATCCCTCATGACTCGTACTTTGTTTTCCAGTCCTTTCTTACCGGAATCTCTCATCTTCGCACCTGCTCCTAGCTAGACGCTGTTCCTGCATAAGCCCCTGCACCCATGCCCACCGCCCCACTTACTCCTGGCTCCAACCCTCAGCCCACTAGCTTATACCCGTGGATTTTGTAGGGAGGAAGGAAATCATTTCCTCCACCCAGCTATGTTCTCCACCTGGTTCCTGTAAATTCAACAGGCAAAAGAGAGATGGTTCACCAAAGACAACCAAACAGCAGTGCTTCACGCATGCACAGTCAGTGATGGGGACCTCGATGGGGTGGTTAGAACTTGGCTTACAGAGCGCCTGAGCAAAAGCACGAGGCACTTTTAGAGACGTGATGAGATGAAGGCAAAGGACTTGGGGGCAGCAAATTGTGGGAGGCACTGATGGGAGAGAAAGGCCAGTTAGTGAGGGCTGCTGTTGTAGGTTCTTCTGGTGCCATCTCTGGGCTGGGCCGGGTCTAGGGTTATTTCTGGTGATTAATGGCCTTTCTGGAAGAGCGGGAAGGGGAGGGGATACCTTTACAAATGTTTGTCCTACTCTTCGGCAATTGGGGGAGGGCAGAGAGCTTTTCTCGCACCGGCTCCCTGTCAATGGTTTGCCGTCCAAAATCGTCCTTACACCAACAAGGGATGTTCGGGGGAGGGGAGGCGGTTCCCGCCACCCTTCAGTGTCCCTGGCGCTTTCTCCCACCCTGCGGGCTTCCTTGAGATGGGTCCTCTGGATCCCCACGACGGCCCCCACACCCCAAGTCTGCCGGAAGGAGGGGGGTGCGTGACTGCGGTTCTGTTTCCCGCCTGGGTTCCTCCTATCCTCTTCTTCTCTCTCCCCTTCCATTTCCATTCTCCCTGGGGCTTCAGCCCCGACCCCCTTCTCTTCTTTGGCTCCCATGTCTCTCTCTCTGCGCAGAGCCCACTGGCTTGCTCAGGCCCCGGAGCGGAGACGTCACGCCCAGGCCGGGCCGGGCTCCGTGCAGAAGCCCCAGGATCCCAGGCCAGGCCGAGGGGCCCAAGTCCTCCCTGCTCCTCAACCCCGCCTTTCCAACAGCAATGACATCGCTCTCGGGCCCAAGCCACCTTTCCGAGGCCTTTTCCCTTCCGCCGCGTCCCTGCTGGCGCCCAGCTTGCCGCCAAGTCGTGTCAGAACTGCCCCAACAGTGCAGGTTGGCTCTCGCTCCCCGTCCCACGATCGCACCTTCCATGGGCACAGGGTTCGTTGTGCATCGCCAGCGTCATGCTCTCCTTCCCCTCCGGCTTAAACGCATCCTGACTGCACGTCAGGTCGTCCTCACTGCCCCGGCTCGAAAACGCAGCTCAGCTCTAACGCCAGACGTTCCTCCCAGCTCCCACCCTGTAAGAAGTGTCCCCACCCGGTGCCCTCGGCTCCTTGGGTGGCTACAGGTGTCACTTGGGGCAGGAAGCACTCTCTTTGAGGCCCCCTGGGCCCTCTCCATGCACAGGTCCCACTGAGGGGAGACCAGGTGAGTGACCCAAGGAGAAATGCTGGCTCTCTCTGGCCACTCCGGTCCAGAAGTCTGGTTCTCTGTCACTTTGGTCTGAAGGGTAGCAGAATCTGCTCTCCCCAAAATACGGCGTGTTGGCGTGCTGAGTATTTTGAGCTGAAGACGCCTGAGGGGCACAGGACACAGGGACAGGCTTTCTCTGAATCCCCTCAGCTGCCGAGGTACAGATCCTCCAAACGGGACTCGGTCTCAGCGGTCCCCTCCCGGGAGGTTCACCAACCAGAAGACTGAGTCTCGTCCCGGGAGAGGGGACTAGAAGTCCGCACCATGGGGGGCACAGGAGGAGAGGCCAGGTGGGGGACGCCCAGGGCAGGTGAGTAGGCTGGGTTCAGGGCAAGACACATTCAAAGACACAATCAGTCACTCTTTCAAGGCAGTGCAGCAGCGCCTTGAACCCCAAGCACGGGGACCTTCGGATCCCGCCGCCCAGTGGGCCCTGGACAGAGCGCACACACTTCTGCAGTAATGCAAAGGGAGGTCTCAACGTGCATCACAATGGAATCTTCAGGGCCTTTCAGTTTTCAAGGGCATATTGGTTGGTTGGTTGGTTGGTTGGTTTTTTATTTTTATTGCTTTCTAAGGGAAAGGAGTAATTATTAAATAGTATATTAACATTATTAAACTCACTAAAACGCAGGGGAGCACCCAATATTTCAAGTTGTATGGCGAACGTAGTCTAAAGAATAAGCCGCCTTTAAACTGCTATCCAAGGGCGTTTAATTACTAAAAACATTTTAAAAAGTAACACACAAACATTGTCACCAGAGCTTCCAGTAAGAACGCAGTTCCACGAAGGTTCTTCTGAGAAGTCCGGGCGCAGATGAAATGCTCGTGGGAGGGTACAGGACTCCGTTAACTGACACTGAACTGAGGCCATTGGTAGGTCCAAAGTGTACTTTGGCCTTGGACCATAGAGTGGATTTTTGCTGTATTTTGATTTAAGAATTATCCAAATTACACTCAAGATCATGAATAGAAAAAGCCAGAAGGTCATCAGGAAAGGGAATGTATTGTGGGGAAATCCTTTACTTAAAACCCCCGACGGGCAGAATGTCTTCCTGTGTGAAATCTGTGTTTTCACGTTCTCATATGCGGGTCTGAGGGCCTCCCTGGGTTTGGGGGATGTGCACCACTTTGAAATATTAATTCCAGTCAGGATGTTTTTAACCTTAATGAAAGCCTTATGGGTGTAGGCTCTCCCCGCCCCGCTTCCCTTTCGTCCGTCTTGGAAGACATGCCCAGCACTCCCCAGGACAGAACGTACTTTGCTTCAGCACACCCGCTTTTCCCCAGTGACCTCTTACATAACCCTTGGTGAGGGTGAAGACAGAGAATTCCTGCAGCAGTATAAATAGCTTGCGAGAGCTCTGCCCTTGACCCACAGCACCGAGGGAACACAGCCACTGATGACCGTGTTCGGCCGGTGGCCCGTGACCCGCAGACTCCGCCTTGGCCTTTCAGGTGTCCTTCGGCCAGTCGTCAGCGATGCGCCTGAGCCCCGGCCAGCGTGCAGCGGGGCGCTAGGGCTCATTGTCTTGTCTAGGGGCAAAACTGCTATTCACCACAAAGGGTAGTAACCCTTTCAGTGCTGGAGGAAAAACATTTCCTCTCGTCCCAGTGCTGAATATTTTGTGCAAAATTTGGGCCTAAATATGAATTTTACAAGGGATCCATTATAGTTGCAGTTTATGTTAGTTTCTTCCTCACTAAAACAACTAAAACAACTAAATAGCTAATAAAACGTGCAGAAAGCATGTATTTTTTCAACATAACATGCTTAATATTGGCAGTATCAGCAAAAAGATGTTCCAAACACTGTTTGGGGGTTGCAGTTTACAGTACCGCTCAAAGCAATCAGTTGCACGCATGGGTGCATTACACCGTTTACAGTACATGGTACACTGAGGTCTCTCCTGTCCTGCTCTGTTACTACATACCTCACTATCAGGTTTGTGAGACTTGTTAGAATATGCCACTGGAGAATGCTGTTCAGTCAGCCGATTAGGAAGAGGATGAGTTGATGGTCTAAAATAAACAGCAGACTTGCACCTGGTCCTCCGATTCACCACGATGGGAAAAGCCTAAAAGCAGCGGCACGCGCTGCCCCACGCGAATACAGCTGAAGCCATTGGTATGTCGACCCGCCGACGGCTAAGCACGGCCGTAGCACTAGACCCTACGTGTTGACTTAGTCACCCAGCCTCTACAGGTGACTTTGGTCAACAGCCGCACCACAAGGGTTCATGGGGGTGAGAATGTCCACTGAAAGAGCATTGTTCATCACATTAGCACACGGACTCGGGCGTCTTTCTACACGTGCCTTTCCGCCAAGCGTCAGCACACTCCCATGGGCCCTGCGCTTGTCAGCTCTCTGGTCATAGGCAAGCTTGTGGAAACGGTCCCAGGGGTAAAGATGCTTGGCATCTTTATAAACACAAAACATGAATAAATTCATGTGGCTTCAGCCTCAGAATCCACATACATTTCCCGAAAATCCAGATACTGCTTTCCATTCTACCCTCCTGTCCTGGTCAGGAATGGGCTCGTGAAAAATGCGAAATCGTCAGCCTGTGGCCTCTGTGCTCCAGCGTCTCCACGTTCTTCTGCCCAAACCAACTTCTTGCTGTTGAGAATGAACTTGTTAGCGAACATCCGGCATCTAAATAATCCCACTGCTTTGATGGGAGCCACTGCAGAGGACACAACGGTCCTGCCACGATAAAAAGTGAGGACATACAGGTTCCTCTGGTGATTCCGCCAGAGGACGGTGGTCCTTTCCGACGCGTCTTACCGCTGGGGCTCCATCATGCCTCGTGGGGGGCTATTGGCGTGCCCCCCAGTCTAGATAGACGGGAATGCAAACTCAGTTCTGTGTTGAGTGATTCCCACTCCCTCGCGGCGACCCCGTTACTTCACATTCCTGTTAATAAGCAAAACTGTCTCCCACATGCTGCGTTTGTAACTGCAAAGGGAGGAAGGCCTGTGGCCTGCTGGGGTTCCTTCGGTCACCGTGGTCAGAGGGAAGACCTAAGTGACCCGGGTGTCACCTTTGATTCCCTCCACTGGGTTGCTGTGACAGTTTGGAGCCATGTAATAAGTTCCTGCTTCAGTTTAATTCCAGGGGAGGGCAGGACTCTATAAACGATCATGATGTTTTCTATTGTTAAAAAGAAAGCTGGTGGGTGGGACATAGTCCTTCCCCTCCCCCACCGCACCTGGAGCTACCAACAAGCTTCAGATGAAACTGCAGGTGGAAGTGTGCTGTTTAATAGTCTCTCACACAGGTCAGAGTCTTGTCCTTTAGCTGCCTTTGGAGGATCCCTCTGTTCTTCAGCTCTCCAAATCACACACTTAACTACTACGTGGCGTTGCTCCTTTACTTGTAAACTAACTCGATCCCTGTTAGAATTGGAAGGTTATAAAACGTTCCAAACCAGCGAAGGTGATGGCATTATTTATCCCTGGCTAACTAGGAGTCCTTCCCCTACAAAGAGAGGGGCACTTTCTCCCACCCATCCCAGGACTCAGTCTAATAGCACACGCCATCGGAAACAGACAAGGCAAGAAGGCAGGCGCCCGAGGGAGCGTGGGCACGTTCAGAGAGCAGGAGCAGAGGGCCCTCCAGCAGGTGGACCTGGTTCCTCCTCCAGGACCGTCCCCCTCAGCCTGGGGCCGGTCTGCGGGGGCCACGTCAGCCTCCGGCCCGCGGGCTTCATGCCAGACCCCCTGCAGGAGGCGCGTGCTCGGTCAGGCGCTGCCTCTTGGCAGCAGGTACTGGAGGTCCCGGGGACCTGTCCCTTCAGAATCACCTCCTCGGGCCTGAGCTCTCTTCAGCACGTCTCATCTCTAAAGCAGTGACTGCCTGGAGGTGCCCTCACTCTCCCTGCGTCCTGCTGCCCGGAGGTCTGAATCGCGGGGTCCCACGCCACACCACGTGCTTCTGTCCCCTCTGGATCCCACGTGTGGTCACATCACTGTTCTAAACGTCGCCCCTTTCACCCTTAGGCAGTGCCTGTGTAGGGAAAACTCTTTGTCTCTCTCTTTCTGATGGGAGGGAACCTCCCAAGTATGAGGAGTGCAACCTCCTCTCTTCCCCCACGAGCACGGGGACTACACCGGTAACTCCTTCCCCACACGCTCCAGTCTCCTTAAACCATAATATTCCGGCGCCAGGCTACTTAGGTGTCCTCCAGGGACAGGCCGCCTGCGTACAGGACAGGAGCTAGGTGGCACTCACAGCTGAGATGTAGATTGTAATTATTGCCTTTTCCATGAGCTTTCTCTCCTTTCCCCACTTCTTCCTCGTACGCTTACTCAGAAAACGTTTTCTTACTGAGTCTAACGTGATGCTGTTGTTACTGAGTTTTATCACACGTTCCCGGTGAAACATGTTTGAAGTCCTTCCTCAAATCTGCCACCGCCCTCCTGCCACACATTAATGGTGACATCTAGCATCTCCAGAGCACTTGGCGTGCACATTTTGCAAGAAGCAACAATGTATATTCCACCCCAGACATACACGTATGGAATAAACCTTTTAAAACATGCTTATAAAGCAAAGAGAAACATGGGTTCTTCCTGGCCTAGACGTGTCAATCAAGGTGCCCTCGTGGTTCTATTGACAGTGAAGTCCAAGTGCAGGCATATGTACTACACAAATATATGTGGTTTGGGGGTCAAGGAGGAAACCTGGTGTGAGGCCAGCCAGCTCCAGGCTGATCTGTCATTTCTAGGTACAAAGAGGCACTGGAGTCTGTCACGCAGAGAAAAGTAGATAGTTAGCGGAGACGTCGAAATACTAACGAAGATGACGGGGTCAACTTTTGGAAGTGCAGCTGATTGTTCTCATCTTAAGAGATAATTCATTTCCTCCATGATCCTTTTTTTTTTTCCATAAAGCAAATTACTAAACTGAAATATTAACACCATTTAAAAGAGGGGACTTCTCTTTCAAAGTGTGTGGGATGGTTATCTTTGCAAAATATGGACCCCCTCAAAGAAAGGCTGCTCCCACCGAAGATACAGCTAAGAAACAATACCTGAACCATATTCATCTGACATTTAATGCCTCCCTTGAACAAAGGCTTCCCAAGCTGCTCCACAGTTTGACTCTGAATGAATTTAACGACTAATTTATCCGAGAAAGGGGCCCCCTGCTTCACTGTGTCCTCCAACAAAGAGAAATCGATTCTTCAATATCACTGTTTTCACACGTTAAGTGGTAGCGCACAGGATCCATTCATAATTCTCTGCACATAAACCTCTACGTTAGGGCAGGTTATTGAAATCCTTCAGGCTGTTTATCACGTTCTCATCAGCAGTACCCAAAGAACTAATCTGGTCAATTCTCGAGTAGAAATAAACCAAAACAAGGTGACTTTCATTTGTCCACTTACCACATGCTCGGAACATTTGACTGTGTCTTTGGATGAACTCTTTCCACGCTGCTTATTTTTGGATAGTACAAGCTCACAGAACTTTTGGCATGTCTGACCAGTGGCTTTGAACTTGGGCGGCTTGCTTCCTGTGCTGTGTAGTCCATCAGTTCCCAAGAGGTGGTACGCGTACCCCCAGAGGTATGTGCTGGTCTGTTCAGGGGTACGAGAAAAAATAATCAGTAATGGCAAAAAAACAAAGTAAAAAAAGTGCAAAACGTTAGTTATGGAACAAAGAATGTTAAGTTGGAATCACCATTCATGGAGACACTTCAAAATTAGTTCTCATTAGTGAATGACGATTGGTGAGGGCATGGCTCTGAACCCCTCCCACAAACTGCTCTTCTACCAATCATAACACACTGTTTCAGAGCAATCCATTTGCAATCCATTTCTAGAACTTTCCCAAACCTATAAATACATCCATAGCTAGACCGTGTGATCACTATAGTTACTGACTGAGTAAAATAAGTGTGTTGTCTTTAATCATGATTCTTTTCAAGTAGTTCTTTTATTTAATGTTTAAATACTTGATCATCATTATCAATATTTAACTGTGTTACGAATATTATAAAATTAAATCTGTGGTTTGTACTTTTCGTGTAGTCATTTTTCTTCCCTACTTCATTACCTCATTTCCATTATTTTACATTAAGATAGGCACTGAACAAAAGTGTCAGTATTTAAAAACAGCTGTTTTAATAATAGGGGGTACAATTTCTAGAAATTGGACTAAATGGGGTACACAAGTGGGAAAAGGTTGGAAATCACTGCTGTAGTCTTAGCTATTTGAGTTTCAATGGATACTTGCATCCAATAACACACATTTAATAATATGTGACTTGATTGGGTTACAGTGAATTAGTTGATTTGTGCTATGGAGTGAATGGTTGTGTTACCTCCCCCAAATTTATGCATTGAAACCTAACCCTCAATCTGATGATATTAGGAGGTAGGAGCCTTTGGGAGGTATGAGATCATGAATGAGGTGGAGCCATCATGAATGGGATTAAGCACCCTTATAAAAGAGACCCCAGAGAGCTCCCTCACCCTTTCCTCCAGGTGAGGCCACAGGAGCAGACAGTGTTTACAAACCAGGAAGCGGGTTCTCACCAGACACTGAATGTGCCGGTATCTTGATATCAGACTTCCAGCCTGCAAACCATGCGGAATGAATGTCTGCTGACTTAAGGCACCCACTTTGTGAGAAGTTGTTATAGCCTGGCCTTAGGAAACACATACATGTGGGAATGAACGGACTTCTTTCCTATATGAAGTCAATGCATCAAGCAGTTTTCTAAAAAGAAACACTTCAAATACAGCAGAGATTACTGAGCACCTGTCTCTTGCTCTCTGTTGCTCATTCATAATATTATGGGTGTGCATTGTCCATTCTACTAATGAGTTTCAAGTTTATCTTTATATGGAGTTCCAGAGAATGATTTTATGTACAACCCACACCAGGTAAAATAGAACAGAACGCAACATAAAATAAGCAAAATGAAGCAAACAACACAGACTCTACAGGTAAATTAAAAGATGCAACCAGTGCTTCTGTACTTCTCCTTGTCCTTTTCTCTTGCTTTGTTATGTTACTTTGCTTTTGTAGAACCACAGAATGGGCAGCTCAATTTTGAGTCATTTTATACAATGAATTCTAAATCAAGTGCCAAAATCTGTTTTATTTTGATGGCAAATTGTTGTATCTATGACTGCCAACAAACAGCTTTATTGGCACTGTTTAAAATCCATAAAGAAATTCTTATTTCTGTACAATGTGTATGCAGAATGCTATTAAAATGTTTAACACCCAGTAGACACCAGTTCTGGCCTATCAGAGCAGATGGTGTCAAAGACAGCTGAAACGGCCACATCTAAATGTCAGGTTGTTGCATATGTGTATGTCTGTGGATGTTCATATGATAGACCTGTTTCACATTCAACTATAAATGAAATATGTTGATAGAATTAATGGATTGCTGAGGTTATGGCAAAACACCAAAAAGTTGTTTAATTTACTTGTCCCCCTAAAAGTTCTCTGAAGCGAGGGCCTGAATTTTCATAATTGTAACATTCTCCAGACTGAAAGCACTGCCCAGCACCGTGATGGATTAATACATATTGACGCTATGAAAAAAAATATATGATGGTAAGTGATCATTACAAATAAAATCAGAAAATCATCCTTCCTCTAGGTTGCTAGGCACTTTAGTCTTGAGACCATTTCAAAGGCAGCCACAGGCCTTTTTCGTATTCATTTTTTAACATGAGATTTTTTGCGGGGACGGGGGAGCTCAAAAGCAAAGTCTACAGAGTCTGTAAGTTTTCAGAAGTGGTTTTTGACATGGAGTCATATTTTTTACTAACATGTAAATGTGGAAATCAGTGTCTAATGTCAGTCGTAATGTTCTGCCCACATCAGCTGCTTTTCACTGACTGCCTGGGGGCCCGACGACAAGTGCCCACTTTGCATTTCTGGTGTCTGAGTGTGAGTTGTGCCTGGGAGCTTCAGGTGTGCATCCTACCTGAACAGGGTAAAGACATCTGTCCTTTGGAGAAGGCGTGGCACTTGGATTGCCTGTTAATGTACGAATACCACGAGGGAAGTCATCTTTGTCTTCTACATACAAACACTGCGTCAAGCCCTTGAAATGTAACTGTGTTATATATTATTGATACACAAAAACATGTAATGATGTTTGTGGAAACTATTAATTCTATATACAAGTACAATTTTAAGACCTTTTAAAGTAGGAAAGTTGAGTAGGAAAGTAGATTGAAGTAATGTAAACATGAAGGGACAGTCCTTTGGGAATATTCCTTTAGTAAGACCATTATAACTTTCTGAGTTACAATGCTGAAATCAAATAGTTAAAGTAAAATAATCATGCAAAGTAGGTTAATAGAGATTTGGTTAAATTATAATTCTAATCTCTTTAGAAATGTTTGGTATATTGGAATTTATAGTGGAACACAAAATAACCTTTAAGAACTACATCAAATTTGACTTGTGTAAGCATGGGTTGTTCAAAACACTAAAAATACCTTTAAGGAATTTTTCACATTTTATGAGGACGAGTTAAAAGTCTATCAGCTGTGCCACATCAGATTTTCCCAATGAGGAAAGATTCCAAAATTATTCATACTGTACATGATAAAACCAGCATGGAAAAGACATGGCAAGAATACAACAAAAGGATATCTTATAAAAATTATAAATAAAAAAGAAAGTGATAGAGAAAAGAGGAATATATTTTATTCTCCCAATCA
The DNA here is from genome assembly GCA_004026885.1 of Lyroderma lyra. Lineage (NCBI taxonomy): Eukaryota > Metazoa > Chordata > Mammalia > Chiroptera > Megadermatidae > Lyroderma > Lyroderma lyra. Next base: position 306,181 of record PVJL010000811.1, read on the forward strand.
ATCTTCTAAAGACAGTATTTGCAATCATTATATTACAAAGAAGAAAATTCATTGTGGTTTATGAAATCAATTACAAATTATTTGCAATGAACACTGAATGTTTTTCAGTAAAGATAAAGCGTGTTTTATAACTGTCCAAATGGTAAATTCTCAGTACAAAGTTCCTCCTAGAAAAAAATGCTTCTGAAGATCTTTTCCCTGAATTATGCTCTGCTGTGGCCCCAAAGACTCCTAATATCAACAAATGTGCTGGTTGGAATGGAGCCTTTGTGTAGTATCACTAATGTGACAAGTGTGTCAGCAGCAGCGGATCTGCAGCTGGCATGGCTGGAGAATTATCGCTTTTAAACAAAAAGTATGACTTTCGAAATTTGGGTATGAAATCATAATAAAATGCCAGTGATCACTATTTTTGGATGACGCAGGCTCAGATGTATGGTTGTGTACCAGAGGTTGATTCTTTCGTGTGAAATTCACCTTCAGCTTTGACACGGGCTGTGCATTCCTTTTAACATTTGTGCCATTCAGTGTGTGTTAGCTCAGGCTGCTGTAACATAACCTCATGGCCTGGGTGGACGAAACAACAGGCCTTTATTTCTAGCAGTTTCGGAGGCTGGGAAGTCCAAGATCAAGGTGCAGGCACACTTGGTTCCTAGGGAGAGTGAGAATTCTTTATCTGGCTTGCAGACTGTGACCTTCTCACTATGTCCTCACATGGAGGAGAGAGACAGAGAGAAGAGAGACAGAAAGCCAGAGACAGTCAAAGACAGAGATACAGAGAAAACAGAGACAAACAGACACTGAGAGACAGAGAGACAAGTCATCTCTCTGGGGTCTCATCTGTAAGGGCACTCATCCCATTCATGACGTCTTCACCGTCTTGAGCCAATCATTTCCTATAGCTCGCCATCTCCAAATAGCATCACCTTGGGGATTAGGGTTTTATCACATGAATCCGGCAATGGAGGGGACACAAACATTAATCAAAAATACATATTTCATTTGTCTCTATTGAAAGTATGCCATCGTAAGCTGATTTCAGCATTTTTGCAATACAGTATTCCACACTCTAAACTCTCATCCAAATTCGAGGCAAGAGGATAACTAATCTGTAGTTAAAAATTCATTTTATTTTATTTACTTTTAACAGTTTTTCCCCCCCTATATCTTAAGAGGAAGTTTATATCAGAATGAAGGAATTACAGGAAAGTAATTAATTTAAGATAAGGAAGAATTTCTTCTAACTCTTATGTCTGTCCCATAATGAAGCTTGACTTACCTCATTGTTTGTCATTTTCCCTACTAAGTTGTATGAGTGCTGTCCAGGACACGGCAGAGGGGATTCACCATTAGGTAGAAAATCTAACTAGACAGTTTTAAGGTCCCCTTCCAGTTGGAGATTCTAAAATTGTAGCTTTTATTTCACAGTCAATTTTGCCCTTGCAGTTAACCATTGATGACCATCCATTTGTCTTGCCTTTAGTTAAATCAGCCAGATGTTGAATGAGTTTACAGCACTGCACCATATCCTAGATGGGGTTGTATACTGGTTACAACTTCTTGTTTCTGCAATATGTTGCCATGGAAATGTGCACAATGGGGACACTATAGTAATTGTAAAGCAAACAACTGTGTGACCAAGTCAAGAGATAGCATGACCAGAGTCCCAGGGGATGCTCCACCCAGTGTCCCTCACCTGAACTCGCCTCCTACTTATGACCTACATAACCATTCCTCACCTTTGCCTGTTTTGAACAGTTACGTAAATGGAATTACGCTGTATGTGTTCTTTTCACCTCTTAATTCTTTCCCTCAACATTATGTTTGCAATACCCACCCGCACTGCTGCCTTTTCTGCCATCATCGCTATGTCGTGTTCCGCTGCGTGAATATTCCATTATTTGTCCATGCCACAGTCGTTGTGCTATGGAGCTGTCTTCTTTGGAAGAAACATTCTCCTTCATTTTTCTGGCTGCACAAGGTCAAGAGTCTTTCTAGAGAACATTCCAAGTGTGGAATAGCTCTGTCAAAAGGAAACTTTGACAGTTCTGGATAATACCCAACTGTTTTCTAAAATGATTGTGTCCACTTGCATTCCTCTCAGTTGTGGGTGGAAGTTTTCATTGTGCTATATATTTTCACACTCTCAAAATTGTTTGTTTTAAAAATTAATATTACACACTGGAATCCTGGTTATGAACAATTTTGAACCTTTTAAAAAATCTTCTCTCTGTCAATTAGAAGTAATGGTAATAATAAAAAGAATAGGAAGATTATTGTAAGAATTAAATACTGGTGGTGCCAAAAACTGAATATACATTTTAAGAAATGTTATCTATGTATTGCATAAGTACTGAGCACCTCTTGTAATTGCAGAAGTCAAACATGACTTATAGTCATCTTTTGTTATTGGTATATATTGAGTATTACCATTTTAATAGGTTTTTTTCTTTCTTAAAATGTGCATACACTTTTTGGCACTCTCTGTATTAAATAAAATAAAGTGCTGAGGACAAGACCTGGCAGGTAGCAAATGCTCAGTAAACATTGATGTTGGTATTAGGTGGTGGTTTCTGCAATAATAGGAGCCATGATACAATTGAATGCCAGAGAACAATGCAGACAGTAAACAGCATAGGCTTTCACACAGAGAACAAAGTAGGGGCAGCAGGAGAGGCGGGATGCTCCTCAGAGAAGGGGACCTCAGCCAGACGCCCCGAGCAGGAGTGAACATATGAGCCAATGTATGTTCAGACGTGTGTCTGCCTTTCCCAAGAAGCATGCCATGTTAGCTGAGCATGTACTTGGCTCTCAATTTTGTAATACTTGTTTTTGCAGAGGGGTCAGGTTCTAACCAGTCATTGCTGGTGAGAAATGCTCCTCCAGGTGTAACAAGCTACTTGTTTAGAGCCCTGAAACGAGATTTGGGTCCCACGTTTTTGCCACGAATTAATAAAATATGTGAGAATTGCCCCCCCAAAAATGGATTATTATGTGAAAGTCCACACACAAAGAAATCAGCTTAAGAGTGTAGCTTCTCATGTTTTAAACTTCTCTCCTCGGCCTGCCCTAGCCATTCACCCGACGTTCCTATAGGAGACCTTGTCGTTACCAATAACCACAGCCCCTCAATAACCTTCATTGGAAGCACCCACCTGCTTCTCAGCTCCAGTGTCGCCATGGCAATAAGAACTCTTCATTCTGTCAAGAGGCTCCACTGTCGTTGTGGTCTTCCTCACTGCCTCCCTTACCCTAGTCCTCCTCGTGTCCCCTCCCCTCACTGACGCCCCGAGGACGGTCAGCCTGTCTGACGTGCTCCTCGCACGTTCTAATGCAGCGGCGTCTCAGGGTGGTTCCGATTTGCATTTCCGTACTGACCACCTACAGGAGCATCTTCTCACGTGCTCATTTGCCTCCTGAACAGTGTGGTTCGAAAAGCTAAGTTCTTGATTGCGCTGACGTCTAACGTAGTATTTTGTTGTCATTGTGGATCGAGTTTTGATCTCATGTCTAAGTAATCTTTACCTAATCCAAGGAAACAAAAAAATCTTCTCCTTCGTTATAGTCCAGAAATCTTATGGTTTAAAGTTTACATTTAGTCCTATGGCACATTTTCAGCTACTCTGTGACTATTTTTTCTTTCCTTCCCCATATGAATTTCTAATTGCTACAGTATCATTTGTTGAGAGATTATCCTTTCCCCACTGAACTGCCCTTGTACCTTCGTCAAAATTCAATTGACTATATACGTGTGAGTCTTATTTTGGACTCTGCAATCTGATTCATTAATCAATTAACCCATCTTGATGCCAAAAACACATTTTCTTGATTACTGAAGCTGTATAATAATTTTTGAGGTCAGGCAATCTAAGTCCTTCATTTTTTGTTCTCTTTTCCAAGTTGTTTTGGGTATTATAGGACTTTGCAGTTGCATACATCTTAGAAGCAGCTTGTTGGTTTCAACCAAAAACAAGACAAAACAAAATAAAACAAAACAAAAAACAAAAAAATGAAAAGAAACAACAAAAAGAAAAACCAGCCTGCAGCTTTCAATTGAGATTGCATCGATCTATAGATGAATTTGTGGAGACTGCGATCTTAACAATAGTGCATCTGCCCAGCTAGGAACACATTGTATCTCTCCGTTTGTTTACATCTTCTTTCATTCATTCAGTAATGTTTTGTTCCAGGTACAGGACTTGCACCTATTTTATTAAATCTGTCTCTAAAGTGTTTCACGTTTTTATTCTTCTGCAATGGTTTTTTTTTTTTTTAATTTTTTTTGAATCTTCATTCCTACTATACAGAAATACGGTTTCTTTTTTTCCATTTTTTTTGTTGTACAATCACACACAAAAAAAAAACATGTACCATCTTACTGGTTACTAAACGCACAGCTCAGCAGTTTCGAGTACATGCGTACCGTTGTGCGACCCTCACCACCACCCATCTGCCTTGCTCCTTGGGTGTCTTGTAAAACTGAACCTCTGTGCTTATCGGACGATAACTCCCTCTTCGTCCTGCCCACAGCTCCTGGCAACCTCCGTTTTCTGTCTCTACGATTTTGACCACTCTACTACTGCCTGTGAGTGGATGCAAGCAGTGTTTGTCTTTCTGTGACTGGCTTATTTCTCTTAGCATAATGTCCTCCAAGTTCATTCGTGTCGCAGCATATGTCAGAATTTCCTTCCCTGCAAAGGCTGAATAATATTCCACTGTAGGTATCGACCCCAACCGTTCATCCATTCCTCTGTGAGGGACACTTGGCTGCTTCCATGTTTTAGCCCTTGGGACTAACGCTGCCGCGAACGTGGGTGATCTCTTCCTGCTTCCTGACGTTGGTGCATACCCAGAAGTAGACCGTATGGCCGTTCTATTTTTCACTTTTTGGGGAACTATCGTACTGTCTCCACAGAGGCTGTACCATTTTCTATCCCTACCAACAGCACAATTTGCCACATCCTCATCAACACTTGTCATTCTCTGGGGTTTTAGTCGCTGGGCTAATGGGTCTGCAGTGGTATCTCACTGCCAGTCTGAATTGCATTTCCCTGTGATTAGAGACGATGAGCATCTTTTCATGTTCCTATCGGCCATTTGTATGTCTTCTTTGGAGAAATGTCTTTTCAAGTTCTTTGCCCTTTTTTTTTTTTTCCTTTTGGTATGTGGGTAGCTCCCTGGCCGGGAATTGAACCCAGGCCACAGCGCTGACAGCGCCAGCGCCGAAGCCTTAAGCCACTGCACCACCAGGGAACTCCCCTGACCATTTTTTAATAGGGTTGCTTGCTTCTTGGTTTTTGAGCTTTAGGGGTTACCAATATTCTGGATATTAATCCTTTATCAGATATACAATTTTCAAATATTTTTCCCATTTCATGAGTTGCCTTTTCATTCTGTTGATAGTGTGCCCTGATGAATGAAAGGTTATCATTTTTATGCAATTTGTCTATTTTTTCTTTTGCCTGTGTGCCTTTGGAGTCATATCTAAGGAATCATTGACAAATCTCATGTCATGAAGATTTTGCCCTGTTTTTTTCCTAGGATTTTGTGTTTTTAGCTTGAACTTTAGTTTTTATATATTACTATTATGTCCTGCAACCTTGCTAAGCTCACTCATTAGTTCCTCCAGATTTTCTGTTGTACATTTCAGTATGATATCAGCTCTAGATATTTCACCAGTTCCATTACTAGTGTAAAAAATAATTACTCCTTATTGCTAGTTTGCTGGGAACTTTTATCAGGAATGAGTATTGAATTGTGCATCTATTGAGATGGTCCTATCTATGGATTTTCTTTTAAATCTGTTAATATGGTGACATACATATGAGTAGATTAATTTATTCAAATGTTCAATTGAGTTGAATTCCTGGGATAAACCCTATTTGATCATGAGTTATTATCCCTTTTGTATTATTTTGGATTCAAAATGCTAAAATTCCATTAAGAATTCTCGCACCTATGAGGTCAATTAATTTCTCAAACTCATCCTAGAAAAAGTGCTACATTCCTCATTGCTGAATATCACTACCGTCACTTTGAAATACTCCCCTTGGGAAGCTGTGCACCAGTGCCAGCAACCAATCCACCCTCTAAAGCAATTTTGAAACTCTTTTTCTGGAATGGCCATTAAAACTGTCATTGTCCCCAAATATGACAATTAAGTTCGCAAACTTGCCACCATGCATTTACATTGGCAGCACTGTACAAACAACTTGGTGAGGTGTCATAACCTTAACCATGATTTTGGTTACAACGAGAACTCTGATGGCCATTCCAGAAAAAGAGTTCCAAAATTGCTTTGAAGGATGGACTAGGCTCTGGCATTGGTGCACAGCTTCCCAAGGGGAGTACTTCCAAGGTGACAGTAGTGATATTCAACAGTGAGGTGTGCAGCACTTTTTCTAGGATGAGTTCGCGGAATTAATTGTCCGACCTCGTACATCAGTGAAGGATACTGGTCAGTAATTGTATTTCCCTCGTTTTGTTTCAGAGTAATCCTGTACTCATAGTTTCAATCTCCAGATCGTCGGTTTGGTTTACTTTTTATATTTCCTGTGTGTTAGCCTTCTTAATCTTTCCTCCGTCTTCTTAAGCATATGGAATACAACTGTTACGGGATTGTTTTGATGTCCTAGGCCACCAGTTCTATCATCAGGTCATTTCTGCATCTACTTCAGTTGATAGAGTGCTCACCTCTACATGGGTCATATTTTCCTACATCTTTGCACACCCAGTATTTTTTTATTGGATGACAGACATTGTGAATTGTGCTTTATTGGGTCCTAGGTAGTATTTTATCCCTATAATATTCTTAATATTTGTTCTGGAATGCAGGCCGTTTCCATGGAAAGAGTTGGATTCCCTGGAGGCCTTATTCTAACCCCTGGGAGCCCAGTGCTAGTCTGCTCCACTGCAGAGCCTATACGTCCTGAAAACGTGGTCCACTGCCCTCGGCTGCGAAGTGTCCCGCGGGGTCGGTGGGACGTGCACCAGGCCGGCCCCGCCCGGGGAAGCCTTGGCTGTCCTCCTCGTGCGCAGCCCCCGCACGTGTATGAGCCCCGCAGTGCTCAGCTGGAGGTCCCGGGCGGGGTCTCGGCCGCCCTGCGGGTCCGCCGGGTGCACACGCGCCCTGCTCCGGCGCGCCGCCCCACCGACTCCCCCGGCCCCCCTAAAGTCTCAGCCCGTCTGTGGGGGCCTCCTCCTCGCACTGTGGCCCGGACCCTGGCCACGAGGAGACGGGGGCAACCACAGGGCTCACCCGCTTGTCTCCCACGTTCGGGGACCGCTGGCCGGTGTTGACACGTTCTCTTCGGGGTTTCCGTCGCTTCATGATGGCGAGCACCTCGGGTCCCGGTACTCCGTCTTTGCCCAAGTGGAACCACTCGCCTAGTTTAAAATTCAGTTCCTTCTAGAACCCGTACCTTCCCACGCCAGCCACGCCCATCCGTTTGATGACATTGCCTCCACCTGCGGGTTTAGGGCAAACGCCGGTTCTTGCGAGCCGGCGTCTTGTGTCTTCTCAGCGCGGTGTGAGGAGGGCCGTGTGGGGTGGCAGGGGACCGAACCCCACGTGAGGGCCCCCCAGCAGCGTGGGTGCGGACGCGCCGCCCCGGAACCGACCTTGGAGCAGGCTCGCTTGCCCCCTGCCATTAAGTCCTTTCTCCGGAGGCCCGTGGAGCCCTTTTCGGCGTCGCGATTAGTGTCGCGTGTCCTGTCACAAGCGGCCCGTGACGCGGGAGAGCTCGCCGGCCGGCCACCCGGGCCGCGTCTCGGGGCCCGCGTCTCGGGGCCGCGTCTCGGGGCCCGCGTCTCGGGGCCCGCGTCTCGGGGGCCGCGTCTCGGGGCCCGCGTCTCGGGGGCCGCGTCTCGGGGCCCGCGTCTCGGGGCCCGCGTCTCGGGGCCCGCGTCTCGGGCCGTGTGCTAACACCACTGCCGCAGCGCCGACACGTGCCTCTGCTCCTCCTTCTGGGGTGCAAACTCGGAAGCGCTTGTGACAGTGAGGGGAGCGCCATGCATCAGGCTTTCGGTGTTTTACCTGCTTCGGCGTTGGCTTACCTGCCGCTTAGTGTGGACGAGAACGGGGAGTCGTGTGTTCGCAAGCGTCGTAGGCTCGTGGCAAAATGACAGGTATCTTTGGGTTACAATATGCTGGAGGCCCTGTGGGAATTACTTTGATTTTGTATAGCCTTTGGACTTCAACCAAAAATAGATGATTTAATAGAAAAATGACTTGGAAGCTGTCTTCTGCGCGTGCTCCTCGCTGCCTGCTGGCGAACCGAGCGCCTTGGAAGCGAATGGGCAGCGCGGCGTGTCTGCTCCGTGAGCCCGCCCACCCCAGCGGCCCGCAGCCGCCGCCCCCGAAGGCTTTGCTGCGGGTGAGAAGGAGTAAGTGGCCCCCTCCGGAGGTTTCCCACGTCTAGTCATTGTCATGCGTCAGCTACTTCCTTTCCAAGGAGTTTTCTTTATCTTCTGCTTCCTGTCATTTTTCTCAGAGGGAATGAAGTTAGGCCTACCTTCCTGCACACGAATTGAGCGTGCTGGCTCAGGTGCCCTGCTAAATTTTACACTTAATAAATAATGAACGAGACACCAGAATGCACAGGCCCTCCTAGGAAGAGCTTCCTCCTGGGAGAGCTGGGCCGCCCTGCACGGGGGTGGCTGGCAACCTAAAGCACAACAGCAGCAGCTGCAGTGTGGTTTGGGGAATGACTTAGAAATGAACGTGCCCAAGACCATCTTCTTATTTAGTATTAGCAATAGCTATATGGAATTCATTTTCAATGAACGATTTCGCCCCCCATATGAAAACACATTGACGCCTGTGGAGACGGAACACAAAATCCTCATGATTTTCTTTTTCATTCATATACTAGCCTCAAGTTCAAGAGATGGAGTTGGCAATTTAAATAACGCAACATGTGTAGTTCATAGTTTTATTATAATTGTGAACACTTTAAGGACACACAGGCTATCATCCCTTCAAAGACCAGCTTCAGTCTAGATACTCTTTAGAATAAAAACGTGTATTTTCTACTTAAGTGAGAAACACAGTCTCGTTAAAAGGGCACTGATTCTCCCAAAGGCATTTGGGCATCTTACTGAATTGGTACAACTCCCGCAACAGTTACATTTTGCTTGAGAAGGGCCATCACTTGAGATAAATAAATGTCTTGGTCCTAGATCATTCTATGTTCTGGAGCCGTCAGATGCTACTTCCAAAGGAGGCCCATGAAGACTTTCAGTATATTTGAAATAGCGTCTTTTTCAGAGGATTTCCCTGACTTGATGGGGGAGGAGGGTTCCCAGACGACAGGTTGCTTCAAAAATTTTCTACTTGGCTTGACTGCAAAGTTTGAGGAATGGAGCTGTGCAGTTTTTGTATTCTTCACAATTGCTTGTCTGAGACTTTGCCAAGCTATGTCTTTTTGGTTGTTGCTGTTTTCTTTGCTTTCCCAACATCTTTGTGAGTACTCTGTAGTAAAAACTCTGAAGCTGAAATCCCTGGTCACTTTGATAGAGACGTATTAATGTCCTCGGGCTGCCATTACATGTTGCCACACAGGGCGTGGTTGAAAAACATCAGAAATTTATTCCCTCACAATTCCAGAAGCTAGAACTCCGAAATCAAGGTGTTGTGGGAAGGGTCATGTTTGTTCCAGTTGCTTAATGCAACTCTGTGCTGACACTTCAGCTCGGCCTGCTTATCAAACCGAGTGCTAATGAATGGATGTCATTATTAAGCTGCTAAATTTGTGGTACTTCGTTATGCAGCAACCGAAAGCTAATGCCCGCAGAAGGGGTGTCCCAATAGCTTTTAGTCCTACCCAAACAGAGTATGAATTCAACAATTAAACATTACCTGAAGGGGTAGTTTTTTAAACGTTTCCACATTGCAGTTCAATGCACTGGTATTTTAGTTTATTTAAGGATAAACAGTAAGTGGCCTAAACATGTAACAATTACTTGAAGGGTCTCTTTAACACTCAAAGTTCCCGGCCAATAAAATCTGTGTTGAGTGGCCACTGAGATGACCTATCGTGCTGATTTCCCAGGGACTTGATGATATGAAAGACTGAGCATACGGCCAGTCTTTCTTAGCCACCACGTGGGATCTTTCTGTGCTGTCTCCTGACCGCGAGACTGTGGGTCTCACAAAGGCGTCAGTGTGGGAAGCTGGATGAGCCTGTCAGTGTCCTTACGTCCTTGGGTCGTGCAGTCTGCGTTCTAATTCACTAAATCCTCACGTTGTGCATTTCACATTCTAATTTTCAGTAATGCGATCCCTCTTTATGATAAAAAATAATTATTTTCTCAATTTTTTGAGTAAAATGGATGGTCTTGAACAAGTGTCTTTGGCTTTTGTGGTTTATCATATTCTAGCCTTACTCATCTCTTCATACCATCAAGGAGAGTGTGGTCCAGTTGGGAAAACATGGGAAGACAGTTTTCGGGGTACTGTTCTGTCTGGGGGCTGTGGTGTGAGCAGGAGGACCCACAGAGATCCTGCCCTTGGGGGCTTGCTGTGCAGCAGGTGTTCTTGGCCCCATGTCATAGAAGAGACTGTCCCAGGAGATGCTACCAGCTTTGCTGAAGGTTGGAGTTGACCTAAAAGCAGGAAAAACCAGGTGAGCCTGAGGCTCTCAACCTCATTTTCATTCTGATGTCTAAGGACTTCCAGACTTATTCTCAGAGGATGATCAAAAGAAATTCTTGTTTGTTGGTTGGTTGGTTGGTTGGTTGGTCTCCAAAAGGAGGAAGGGGATAGGCCAGAGGTCAGGCATCAGACAAAGATGTGGGTTCACATTCTCAAAGCGAAGCAGGGACTAGACGTAGTTTTTCTCACCTGCAACCTCCTAGGGGAGGCCTGGGCAGACTTTCTCAGGGCAAGGGCTACTGCTTCTCTCCCAGGGCTGCAGTCTGCTGGCTATCGATTGTCGCTTGCTCAAGTACACAGAGCCACCTCCATGGTGAATAGCCAGTTCCTGCCTCTAGCAACTGGACGTGTGTGTGTGTGTGAAAAACGTGTTTCTTTTACATTTAGCTGCTTAGCCGCTAGGCCCTGGCGTCATGTAACGTCTCCTCTGACACTTTTTCCTTAATTCAGGCAGTGACCTCAAAATCACTTGGTGGTCCACCGGGGGGCCACAGTCTTGCCCAGCCCTGTTTTAAGGCTTTTGGGAACACGAAAACTTTGTAAGGCGGTGGCTTTAAAGTCTTTAGCCCGGTGCCGGGGGCCTGCCAGGTAATAAACATTCGATATTTTAAATATCGTAATCACGAGTGCACTGTGTATGTAATCTAAACAGCAAATTGATGAATGTCTAAAAGGGGACAGCACTGGGACAATCAGCAGTCCTACTGCACGACTTATTTTTAATTACAGCGTTTTAAAAATAGCAGCTGTGATTATTCTGAACCTGACAGGGCGCTGCAGCGGCAGCCAGGCCGGGAGGTGCTGCACTCCGCAGGGGAGTCTGGAACCAGACAGAGCACGCGGGCAGCCCCGAGCACGAGTCAGGACCCCACAGTACGAAGCCCCCTAACTGGAAACGCTCGGGCCGTGGTTGCAGGCGTTGAGAGCAGGGATGGGATGTGCTTCTCGCTGCCTAATGAATACATGAGGTCTTTGCTGAGAAGACCCAGGATTTCCAGACCTTCTGTCCTCTGGCAGAATCTGTTCTCTGTGACCAGTCCCTGTTACCTCTGTTTCTCTTACTTGCGTGCCGAAACAGAGACCGTCAGAGCTCTCTGTCCGGAGGTGTGCGGAGCAGCCCCGGAAGGCCAATGCCCTGCAGGCGTGACTACGGTATCTGCTAGGAGTATTACAGGAGTATTTCTGTTTTTCAGTGGTTCACGTAATCATTTTCTGTCTAAGTTAAAATACCTTTCTTTTTTTCATTTACTCGGACCTTCATCCTCTGACGAACGGAATATATTTTCTTTAATTTCCACTAATCCATCTAACGCACTGTAAGCATCATGAAGCAGGGGTTGGATCATACTACCATTTCTCCATGATTTTCCACATCAAATGGCAAAAAAAAAAAAATCTGCCCAGGTTGCCTCAATTTAAGTCTTCTCTTAATGACACCACCTAGGCATACTCACCCACATGTGTATCCCACAGCACGACTCACCATTCTACTTGACCACACCTCTTTGATTCAGTCAGTGTCACTTCTTAAATCTCAGTTCACATGCCTTATCTTTTAGGAGTCCTTTTCCCCAGCCCCATAATTCAAGTTTTATTCTTTATTATCACTGTTGTTTAAGATCACACCATAATGTGCTTTCAATAAGTGCATTCAGATAGATGTGACAGGATTGCCTGTATGCCTCCGAATTCGACCCATGTTCAAACAAGTCATGAAATTAGGAAGAGAGATGTTTCAACGCACCCAGGCAAGTACGGAAAGAGGGTGTGAATAAGGGAACACATACGAAGCAAATAAAAGGTATTAAATGGGATGCCTTTCGTTCCAGATATTTCTTGAACATTATTGAAAGAGAGTAAAATGGACTAGACATGACAACTTTCAAGTATTTTTCATTTGTGTGTATTTTTATTTTGCCATTTACAAGTAGATTTTTTTTATTGGTGCCTCGTAGCATCTCTGAGAGAGGTGCATGCAGACATATTTTGCATTCATTCATGCATTCATTTATTAAAAGAACAGACACTGAGCACCTGCTACAGCGTTTTTATAACTTTTCACTAAATTTCTAAAGCTACGGTAGCTAAAATCAAGACAGTGACACCAAACTGTGTTGGTGGTTTGGAAAATAGTTATATTTATTAAAATGTTGTTCGTGTTAACTTATAGTGGTTTTATCATTGTGATTTTAAAATGCATTATTAAATAAATATTTTTTTTAAATTCTCAGTTTTAATTTCTAATACAGTACCTATAACTTATACTAACAAGACAACTTTGGGGTCCTCTATACATGTGAAGAGTATAAAGGGCACACGTGTTGAGATCTGATAGAGTGTAAAAGGAGGCAAGTGACATGTGATTTGCATGTCACTTGTTCACTGTCATTCTAAAAAATGCTGTCCATTTGGTTCAATGCTGTTCCCTCCATGTGACTCTTTCTGAGCACCTCTATGTCACGAAATACTCCTCAGACTTCCTCCTTCCTTCTTTTTAGTCATCGTTCAGTCTTCTTCAATTCAACACATCATTACACGAAGTCTTTAGTTCCTTAGGAAGTCCCCCTCTGGCCACAGTATGTACTTCCAATGTCCTTTAGTCAGAATTTAATCGGTTAGCCACATAGAGCCTGAAATCCCCCAGCTCTCTCTTTCAGTGCTGTCTGCCCAACAGTTTCGTTGTTCGTTAAAGCTCTGAAGCACCAGTTGGCTTTGGTCATAGCACACAAAACCACCCAAAGAAGCCGATATTAATTCATTTTTGCATGGATTATTGAAAGGGTAACCAAGCAAATTTTTTTGTTATTCATTCTTCTTACAAGGATAACATGATATTCGCTTCACATATGCTATAGTTAGTATTTTCCAAATTTAGGGGGTCATAGAGTAAATTAACTGCAGAAACATCTTATTAAGTAACAGGAAAACTAATAGATGTAAAGTTAATACCCATGACCTAACAAGAGGTATTTTAAGATATTTTAAAAATGTAAAATTAATATGTGGCTATATTAAAACATGTTGCAAATACAGTGTTTTAAATAGGACAGGCTTTATTAAATTGACTTTCTAGCTAATGCACTGATTGGTAAATTATAATGAATGGAACTTGGAATAATCATATCAGAGCAAAGCATAATCAGTCCTTTGCACGATAACACAGGAATTCGGTTCACCGGCTGTTCTTCCCGTCAACATGTGCTATATTGGACTATGCCAATAATAAGATACACATGTATTTATGTAAATCTGCATGACCTTGGATAAGTTACTCACTTCTTTGAGCTTAACCTCTCTTCTCTATAAATATAGAGTAATTTTATGGTTAAAGGTATCTTGTGCGTGTGTGTACCAACTAAAAGATTGAAAGATAAATTTTGTGCCCGACACATAACTAAGTAAGTATTGCTGTGCCTTTAGGTCCATTAGTTCCAACAAATTAATGGGAACTTTATCGTGTATGCACGCACTGACCAGGATGATGATGAAGTTTAACCTGTGTTTTTGTTGGTTTGTTTATATCTATTGATCAGATGGTTAAGAGTCACAGTAATTCTGGGTTGTATAGTGTGCATGTGTGTGCGTGTGTGTGTGAGAGAGAGAGAGAGGTGCTGAAACCCAAATCGACATGAACACAGTCAACTAATTCCCTGTGTTTTAATGCAACCAGGCAGCTGTGTGCATTCCCGCATGCTGCTGTTCAGTAACGAGTCCCCTCGCTTCTTGCCCCGATCGTACCCTTGCACCATTCCACGTTTCCACTGCAAGCACAGCCGGGAGAGCCAAAGCCCGCCGGGGTACAGATGTTTGGAGAGCAAAAGTGGATTTCCCACAGCTCCCGAGTCCCGAGCAGGCCCTGCTAACTGTCTTTTTAGGCGTAATGATCAAAATTTTTTCAATGGGAATAATTTTCTACTTGAAAGAATAAAAGCAAACAAACAAACAACAATCAGGCTGAGCAACACTGAAGACGTTTTAGTCACTGCTTCATTCGGGCATTTTGAGCAATGGGTAAGCTAGGGGAGACTTTCCCCTGCGCGTCACTTAACCTCGTCACAGCTCATCCATGGGTATTAACACCGATCCCTCCAGGGCTAGCGTTACCTTCTTTTTTATTGTGAAATTTATTGGGGTGACATTGGTCAATCAAAATTACACAGGTTCCAGGTGTACGATTCCACAGTGCGTTGCGATTCCATCTGTGTGTTGTGTTATGTGTTCGTCACCCAGAGTCAGTTCTCTTTCCGTCACCACATGTTTGAGCCGCTGTCCCTTCTCCCCCACTCCCCTCCCCCATCCCCTCGGATAACCGCTCACCACTGCACTAGTGACTGGGTCCGTGCGTTTTCGTTTCTTTGTCGCTTTCAGCTTTGTGTTCGCTGTTCATTGCAAATCAAAGACATTTCCATTTACAGTCATCCCACTTGAAATCTGTAGGTTCCTCTCTTTTCTGGGGTCCCTGCTGAAAGGCTTTCTCCATCGAAGGGGACTTTTCTAAGAAACGGATGATGTCTCCCAGAAAGAGGTGATCTGAACAGCAGAGGTAGGCCGGAGACTGGAGGTAGGGGTGGGGAAACTGACCGCTGGACCAGAGACTCTGCTCTCCATGGGCCTGCAGCCAGCACGTGGCAGGTTGGCAAGGGTGTGACCTGCACGGCCTGTCCAGGGAGACGTCCTGTCACATCATGCTCAGTGGGGGACGTGGTCTGATGGTAGAATGCCATCACCACCCCGTTTCCCTCAGCTAGGGGACCGGGGGCCTGGCCATCCCGGTGAAGGACACTTCTGAGAGTCTCGCTGGGAAAACGGCTTTCTGCACGTCTGGATGACACCCACCTCAACAAGCCCGAAGGCCAGGAATGGGCCAGCAGGGGGGCCAGGCCAGAGGATGGGTTTGATTTTCAGCAGGGGCCTTAAACTGGCAATTTTCCAAGGCTTTAAGAGGAATAGCATGGAAATCATAAGCAGGGGGCAGGGTGACACTGTGAGGGAATGCTACGCTCCTTTTTTTCAAATAAGTATCTGTAAGAATGCTGTCCTTTGTTTTTCTTGGCTGCCAGTATTAGTGTAGGAAGTAAATAGAAATGGAGAATGACACCATCTTGCTGTGAACATAGAAATTCCAAGCAGGATTTAGGTGGGAAAGACTGTATTCCCAGGGAGATGAGTTTCTCACCCTGGGTGTTCCCCGTTTAGATACAATCGGGGGGGGGGGGGGGGGGGGGGGGCACCGGCCCCACAGTGGGACTGCCATTGTGTAGCTGTGGTCTCGCATGCAAGTCACGAAGGACACATAAGTGAGTAACCAGAGCAGTGGATCCCTGGGAAGCAAATTATGAATCTGTGTACAAATGTGAGCTTCGTACTGATGTGTGAGCTTCAGTGACGACACTGAGATTCCCTTTTGTTTACTATCAGTGAAATTTCCCCTCCCAACAGTTACTGTTCTCAAGATTCCACATTTATGTTCCAAAGAGGGAGGGCTGAATTCTAAATTATTAACATACTTAAGTATAATGATTTTATTCTGTGATGTGGAATAGAATAAAGAAACTTGTGTGATGGGAGAATAAAGAAACAGATAAACATTAAAACAGGGAAGGGGAGAAAGACATTTTTCTACCTCTATATTTTAGGAAATTCTTCAAAGAAAATCATGTAAAAATTTGTGTTTTCTTCTTGTATCCTCAACCTCTTACCTGTAAGAAACATCAACTAAAAGCCTTAGAATATCAGATTGTTTTCAAATAAATTTGTTCACAAACTTTTTTTTCTTCTGTACTATCAACAAAATTCAGTAATTGCCCTGGACTTTATATATTCCCCTAGTATGTTATAACTATGAACATGAACTAGATAAAAAAATTCCTTGAACCCAATCCAATTGTAGATCTTCCTTTCCTGCTTTGTTTTTTTTCTTTTTTTTTTTTAACTGTAACCACAGTCAACTTTATTTGTTTGATTTAAAACTGGCTAGAACAGAATTGTATTTTTAGGAGTTGGGGGTTATCAGATAACCTCTTGGAAACTCATTTTGCTCTTAATTTGAATAATAATGGATTTGTGTTATTAGAAAGAAGAAAAAAACTGGCCAAACGAGGAGATGTGCATTCCAGTCCCACAGTTTCATTCTAAATTGGTTCCAGATAGAAAGTGGAACTTTTCCCTGGAGGCCTTCGTGGGTGGAGACTGAGAGAGAGACTCGTGTTGTAAACATGTTCTTCGCGAAGGCCATGCGAGTGTAGCTTCACCCGCAATTTGCTAACATGTATGCTTAGATAGTAAATCACTCTTTCCAACACACTGGGCTTGGCAGAAATTCTATTAGAAGTTAGGTCGGAGCGTCCCGCCCGGGAGATCTGGGGAGTTTCCCTCGGAAAGAATACAAATGTCCCTGCCAGCCGCAGATACCCACGCGCCCTCCGGTCAGCATTTCAGCATTTCAGGAGAACAGACACTGCGAGACGGCCGGCGGCGGGGGGGTCACGGCTCTGCTGTCCTGGTCACGAACAGCGCCTCATGGTGTCCCCAGCATGTGTTGTGAGTACTCTCAGGAATACGGCAACCTGTGCAGCGTGGGGAAAACGCACTTCCTGCCACCGGGATCATGAGCAGTTTCACAAGAAATCACTGGAGTTCCAAAACACCACCAGGGCAGGCTGATACATTTTGCCTCCAGTTAAACAGAAAATGAACAGGAAAAGATATTTTAGTGAAATTTCACAAAAAGAAAAAGAAAGATACCTA